>OX402013.1:10438376-10818376 GCA_947859395.1 Eupithecia insigniata
TCAGTGCCTTCATTCCCGCCCTCCAAATCCTCGTAGTGAATATTCTCCAATATTCTCCGTTTCTTCTCCGGCGGTTCACCTTCTACTTTCACTCCGTTCGTTGATGACGTTGGTTCCTTGTCTGTCATGCCGTTTTCTAAGGGTTTTTTACTGGTCGGGTCTGTTGTGGTATTTATTTTATGACTAGCTTTGAGCACCTGTAAAAGAAAAAAACCAATTATTATAAGGTTTTAAAGGTTGATGTAAATCGATCCATGTTAGGTAACTACGTGACTCATATTGCGCATTTTAGTATCCCAACAATCCGCTAGAGGCGCTGTTAAAGTTGTTAACTTTTTTTTACTACAGTCGCTGGCGATTATACGATATATATGTAGATTGTGAAAACTCATGGTAGACCTACAGATTTACATGCATCATCAGCCCGTATACGTCCACTGCTGAACATAGGCCCCAAACGACGCCACGAATATGCCCCGCCGCCCGTTACAGTGGCCGCTACCGTGACCAGGAATAGCGGAGCTGTCGGGAACTGTTTTGCTATCATATTGGGGAGGGGGGTTGGCATAATCACCACGCAACAGACGTACAATTATTTTATTATCACAATGACTTTAACAAACAGTTTCCACAACAACAGGTAGGTTCAGGAATTTATCGGGCGGTCGGTTTATCGTTTTTTAAAACACGCCAAATTATTGAGCACGTTCAGCAACGTGGACAGCAGCGTGGGCGTGGATGTAGACTTGGAGTGTTGATAAGTTAGCAAATACGCAAAACTCACCATTATAGAGTGTTGGTTGAACCGTTTTATCATATTCCTGTGTATAGATGTGCTGTCTCCTTTAACCTTGACCGGCGGCGTGTCATCATCAGTCGGTAGTAGAGGTACTTGCTCGTTGAATTTGGGAAGGTCCACCTGTGGGTTTACATTTAACAAAGGAAATTAAAAAAATATTTATTAAATATTATATTATTACCTATCCTACTAATATTATAAACTAGCTGCTGCCTTCGCCCGCGTTTTAACGGGATAAAAAATAGCCTATATGATATTCCACGTTCCAAACTATACCCATACCAAATTTCAGCCTAATCGGTTCATTAGTTTTTGCGTGAAAGAGTAACAAATATCCACCCATACATACATCCATCCTAACAAACTTTGACATTTATAATATTAGTAGGATGTCAAAGTTTATAAGTATGGATGCATGGACGTTTGTTCCTCTTTAATAAACTCTCTAAAAACTAAACTCTTTAATAAAACTACTGAATTGAATGGGCTTAAAATTGCTTTTATCCCCATAAAACGCGGGCGAAGGCGCGGGCAGCAGCTAGTCTAGTTAGCTAGTTTTATATTTCTCGAACTTCATTCATTTAACTTGTTTTTCTAAAACGACCTTCCATATTTTAACTTAAGCGCGGTGGAATCACTGCTCGCACGTGATTGGTGGATCGCCTGTGTGCGGCTGCCGAGCCATAGAGCGGACGGTGATCATTTTTCATAGGCAGTCGCCTACCGCACACTTCCGATGCTTGCTTACAAATCGATCGCACCTGACCATCGTCACGTGACACGATCCCTTCCCACCCTTCTCCGGTCTTCACTGAAATCAGCGCTGGGTGGACACATACATGTGTGCAACCTGCACAATGCTGAGTGAAGGCCATATTTGCCATAAACCCTGGTACGCACAAAAATAAATTATCTTTTTAACTTAATTAGTATTTATTAACATAGTTTTAAGGCTTTTGTGTATAGTTTTTTTAAGATAAATAAAAATATTTTCTTTTTTTTATCTGTATAAACTTTTATTAGGATTTAAGACAAACTGAAAAGTGTAAAAAAATTGTTTTAATAATTATGTATATATTTATACATTAAAGGTCCATAGATGAACAAGTGTTTATTCTAAAACTATAGAAAGAACCCAGCTCGGTCCTTGCACTAAATGAGAGGGCGAAGGCCTACACTAGAAGATGTAGCTAAGAAAGCTATACAGGGTGTATTTTTGAGATGGGAGGGATCCGGATCCATGGCAGTTAAAAAGAGTCATGAACTCAAGTTATGATAAAATACAAACTGGATCGCAGAATAAGCCCGTTTGTAAAATGGCTAGGCCGATAGCAAAACGGTGCAATTGAGATTATTACCTACGCCGATTGTTCAACGAACAACGTTCATCCTCCGCGAATGAAATTAATTAGTGGACACAAGAAAGAAATTAATTAGTGAACACAAGGAGGGACATTTTTTACCCTTAAGGGTAAAAAATGTCCCTCCTTTTTATATAGCTTACCGTTAGATCCAAAGTAGTGTGTTTCATAGCATCAGCAATCGCCCTGTCGTCCAGCTTTGCACATTCACCGAAAAGGTCTTTACTTGATGACGATGCTATGCGATCCCTATAAGCAGATAAATATTTATAACAAAATAAAAAACAAACTTACGCTATTAGAAATAGAGGAAATTGTCTATTGAAATACACAACATCTGACCAGACCAGAAAAACCATGGTGTTAAAATAGCGATACCACATCATCAGTCCGTATACGTCCACTGCTGAACATAGGCCTCCCCCGAACAACGCCACGAACAGCGGTCCTAAGCCGCCGCCATCCAACGGCTCCCTGCGACCGCTACAATGTTGTCGGTTCATCGAGTGGGAGGTATGTCCCACACTCCGTTTCGCATTGCATCGCGGACGCCACTCGAGAACCTTTTCTCCCCAACGGTTATCGGTTCTACGAGCTATATGGCCTGCCCATCGCCACTTCAGCCTGCTAATTCTGAGAGCTATGTCGGTAACTTTGGTTCTTCTACGGATTTCTGTATTCCGGATTCTATCGCGTACAGAAACTCCGAGCATAGATATATAACTCTTTATTGTATCACACAAACACAAAATACATACAGAAGGAAAAATTTACAACAATGAAGTACAAAGGCGGCCTTATCATAGCTCTCTCCATAGCTCGCTGGGTGACTTTGAGCTTATGCACAGGCCTATAGTCAGCGACACAACACAAACGCCTTGTATTATACTCTTTCGGTTGATTCGTGTTTACACAACTTCGCTTTGGAAGTCACGGACCCTTTGGCTGGAGGTGAATTATATATTTATCTCTGCCGAATCTTAGAATCAGACCGATTGTAGAATGGCTAATCCGGTTACAGCCGGTTGTAGCCATATTGTTGAACGCTGGTCGTTCAACAATCAGCACGGGGAATAAACTGAAGGTTTTGTAATCGGCTAGCTAATTAACTGAATGGCGCCGTTTCGCAATCGGTTAGCTATTCTACAAACGGGCTGGCTCTACAGTACGACATCTACATCATTTCTAAGATTTGCGGAAAATTCGCCGAGAACAATTCGCCAAAAACACAATTCGCCGAAAATACAATTTGCGAGAAATAGTCATAAAGATTTTCAAGTATAGCGGGAAATACCCAGTCCTACAACTGAAAATTTGTGTTTTCGACGAAATGGTTTTCGACGAATTGTTCTTGGCGAATTTTCCGCAGACGAATTTATAGCGCACCTCAATGTGTTTTGTTTTCGTTTTGTACCTGTATTATTAATTCTTGTGAAGAAAGTAATATGCCAGTTCATCTTTGCATCTAGCAATCTTACCTATGAAAATAATGCGATTGAAAGAACTTAGTCCAGAACTCAGCTTCGGTCATCTTATTGGGTACATAGTCGACGTGTTTCTTTCTAACAGCGGGGTACGTTTTGAATATCGCATCTATGATGTCTTGCGTAAGGTTGTATTTGAGTCCGTTGCAGCCATCTGTCTGTGGTTGGATATCAGCTAGGAACGCTCCTGAGACACCTGTTGGTAGGATTATGAAACATTATAAAATATCAGTCTGTAGGTAGTATAAGCCTCAACAGCGTAAAGATCTGGACGGCAACAATGCTACACGTCACCGATGATGTGCATTCAAATATTGGCTCGTAACATTTAGATACATTTTACAGTGACGGCATAAAAAGCAGGCTGCGCGTGGGCAACTTGCTATATGAATCCTAATTCTATGGATGAAGTCTATGGAGCGAAAACGCTGTCTATGGCAGCGTTTTCTATGAAAGCGGCTTGCCTTTTTCCGACACTTCTAACAGTTCATCCAATCATATATATCAACCAATTTACACAAAACCTTGACAAATTATATACCTAAATCTTCTCTCGATTGGTGAAAACCGCATGAAAATCCGTTCTTTAGTTGAGGTTATCGCGAACAGACAGTCAGACAGACGCGGCTGAGGACTTTGTTTTAAATATATAGTGATAGTAATAATGAGTTCTCACCAGCCTCCTGTTTTATGCTGTTTGATTCCGTGTAATGTTTAAGCGTGGGTGTATTCCAGTATTCCTCAGCGTTTATAACCTTAGATATAACTAAGTCTTCATAAAGATACTTCAGTGTTGGATGTAGAGTTAATAACCTGGAGAAATTAATACAAAACATGAGAAATCGCAATTTTTATTAACTTTTCTAATTCCTGCCCCCATAATTTTTTGGGATATTATTAAATTTCTTACCTAATAGACAGCTAAGACATTTAACAATATCCCAAAAATTTATGTATAATAATTTTTTTATTAAAATAATACTCACTTAGATTTCATCTCTAACTCTCCATTTATTTGTGGCTTGAATTTCGGCAGCAGATTTTGCAGGAGCAACTTTACTTGATCTCTGTCTTTTGCCTAAAAAAAAATACAGTTTAAGTTATTTATTCTTGGTTTAAATTCCTCTCCGACTCTCACTCTCTCTTTGCGTTCCTCTGAAACCCTCGTCTTAGAAGTTCCTGCTCACTTTACTACCTTTTATATATTATCTATAATTTCACAGCGCTTTCTACTGGCGGATACGCTCATCCATACTCGTATTTTGATTTTAGTCGCGGTTAGTGAAGGAAATTTTGCAAATTAATTTGAATGACTTTCTTGCTGGAGTTTCCTAATCATGGTAACATACCTTACTTGTTAGGTACTATATTATAATGTAATATTTTAGACAATTTTACGCGCGTACCCATGAACTTTTCCGCGTGCACTATGGACATCCGCATGTAAATACGTTCCGCCATACGCTGTACGCCAACACTCAGGACGCACACTTATTCAACAATCCGACAGCAACATCTACTTGTATATTGCACTGTGTTGTTTGACTCTTGTGAATGATAATAAAATAAATTGAACTGATATTCTAATAAAAAGTTCTGTACAGCAGGGCAATGCAGCCAGCATCTTGGGGACTGGTATTGGACCAGTTGAGTTACTTGTAGATTGCTCGCAACAGTCTGCAGTTGGCTAAGTTGTTTCAATTGTAAATACTAGTTCTAATTTGTTTATATTATTTGATTATAATTTTCTTAGATATTAAAGGTAAATTGGAAAAAACAAATAAAGTGTTTATTTCTATTACCTGTGCCTCTGCCCCTGCAGGATTGACAAAATGAAATGTAGAACAATCCCCATTGTGTAGAACAACTTGTAGTTGGACCTTTGGCTTGCCTACTGGTGATATCTTTTGAGCTGAAAAATGTATTAAAATAAAGTCATATTTCTCATACATCTATATATATAAAAATTAATTGCTGTTCGTTAGTCTCACTAAAACTCTAGAAGGGCTGGGCCGATTTAGCAGATTTTTGTTTTGAAATGTTTGTCGCAGTCCAGGAAAGGTTTAAACGGTGAGAAAATATGGAAAAATTGCGAGGAAGATAGTAAAAACAACAATGTTTACCGCACAACGAAGTGGGCACGGGTCAGCTAGTTTGTTATATATATTGTTTTTTATTAATTATTTACTACTATTTACATCAAGACAGCACATATGAACAATATACCATTTTCTTTTATATAACACTATTATAATTTTGAGGTCAGGCTGTATTATATTGGTAAACATTCATATATTTTTATGTATTTTGTTTATTTAATTATTCATCAATATACTGAAAAAATGGAAAAAAATTGCCGTGGGGCCGCGGCGTACGAATATCGACCCCTCCAACTCAACCCGTGGATGTCGTAAGAGCCGACTAAGGGAAGCCTACCAGAGGAAGGGCAGCAGATTCCTTCTGAGTATTTTTAAACACCAACACTGCGATCACCAATCTGCCTGCCAAGCGTGGTGATTATGGCAAAACCCCCCTACTTGGGAGACCATCCACTCGATGGACCGACGAAATCGTAGCGGTCGCAGGGAGTTGATGGATGGAGGCGGCTCAGGACCGCTATTTGTGGCGTCGTACGGGGGAGGCCTATGTCCAGCAGTGGACGGGTATGGGCTGATGATACTTATACTGAAAAATAATACATATAGTTTACATGGACATACACTTAAATTATTAGTTTTTGTATGAATTGTGCCCGGATTTCTCAGTAGGAATTAAAATAGGCACAAATTACTTTGGTATCTCATCATCTGATTTGAGTTAAATAGATTGATATGGACCAGTTGAGCTATCTGTAGATTGTTTGCAACAGTCTGCAGTTAGCTCAATTGTTTCAATTGTGAATACTAGTTTAATTTCTTTATATTATTTGATTGTATTTGTTGATGTGTATTGTATTGTATTTTCTTTGTCAATAATAACTTTATGTTTAATAGGATTTTAGATCTACACAGAATTAGGTCTATTTTTCATAAAAAATATTCAGGAATATTTTTATAAATAATAATATACCACCATGATAAGAATAATTATGTTTTTTATTATAGCCATGGAATACTTATTCAAGAACAGATTTTTTTTATACTTCCTCAATACTATTTCAAAGTGTACCTCAACATTGGGTAAAAATCATCAAAAACATGAACCAAATTTACCAAAAATAAATAACTTACGAAGTATTTGGTGTTATCTTTATTAGTATTAATATTTATTCAGAAAATTGCATTTTTATGTGTCATCTTTGTTAGAATTTAGACAGTGTTTTGGCACTCCTCAAAAGTGTCTAAATGTTGTTACATCCCTATGTAATGATGCCCTCAATATAACTCATTGGTGGACATACATCTACAATTGAACATGTCTCTCTACAAGGGGCATCCCATTCAACAAGTTAGCATATCTCATGGGTAAAGCTGATTCACCAAATTGCGAAGTATGTAACGTTTTAGAAGATGCTTATCATGTTTTGGTCGAATGTGTCCGGAGCGAAACCGAAAGAATAAACTTGCTACAAACAGGAATTGATTTGCATGAGTTCAGAAAATGTAATAGCATTTTGACCCATCCTCTCTCAGAGGAAGCCAAAATGTTATATGAATTTGTTAAATTATATATAAAGCGTAGAAAGTAAGTAAATTTATTGTAAACTATGAGGGTAACATGATCACTCTGATCAAACCCTCTTAAATGAATAAAGATATAAAAAAGGGGATTTATATCCTTGTCATAATATTGCAGCCATCGTGGTCATAGGACGGAGCTAGAAGTAGTGAAAAACATATACATTATGTAGCGAGTTCTTGCATTCCAGTAGGTACAAATTTACAACTTAGTGGAGAATGGTGAAACTGATGAACTTGTTACAAAATTTTAGAAAATTACTTGCAATATAATCTTGGTAAATTGATTTATAGACTGACTCTTTTTCTGAGAGGCACAGTTGTTGCTCAGATACTGAAGTTTTGCACTGCTCCATGCCACTGATGTTTAATATTCTTGTGGATAATGGATAAATAACTACTTACTCTTGATTTCTGCGTACTTGTGAGTGATCCCAAACTTATCCCTGTGGTCCAGCATCCATCCCAATCTCTGTTCCATCAACAGCAATGTCCCATCGCCCTTTTTGAACCGCACATGGCCAACGCTCAACAAAACGTCCTCTGAAGACGTAGTCATGTTTATATTGCAGTCTTTATCCAGCACATCGATAAATTGTTTAGCTATCGTAAAAAGTTGCGGAAAACATTTTGAACTAGAGATTTCGATATGCAGTTCAGGGGCTAAAAGTGAAGTTGTGAGCAGCCTCTGGCTAGTTAGTCAGTTTTAGTCTTCTATTACGTTTGAATCACAAACTTGCACTATAAAAATCTAAGACAGTAGGAGTTGATCGAGAAAATATTTCAAATAAAAGCATTTCACAATCCATCGACCATTAGCCGATTTGATTGAACTGACTGACTGACGTGACTGACTAACTGATGACACTGATGACAGCGACTGCTGACCAATGCGGCTGACTGCCTGATTGAAGATGATGAATAGAATTTGATAGTTTGACAGTCTGTAGCTTTTCGTTCTTCTATCGAGCCACCACCACCGCCGCCGCCGCCGCCGCCGTGTTGAGTAGCCCGGCCCAGCCACACAAACAAGATAGAGCGTGTGGCCGGCAAATCTTGCTTGTGCAAACTGTGTTTGTGCATGCATGATTGCACAAACACAGTTTGCGCAAGCAAGATGGAGCGTGTGTTGGCTCATGTTGCTTGCGCAAACTGGGTTGTCCAATCATGCATACACAAATGTTTGAGCGTGTAGCCGAACATTACTTCATAAATAAGTCCGTAGCCTTACCATGCATTATTTAGCACATAACGTACAAGTTATTAGCGTTATTTGCGCTAATTTTATCCTAAATACGCTACACTTTATTTAGAACGAATAAAGAGTTTTAAGCGATAATTGCTTTGCTTTTTTGCGTTATAAATAACGTGGAGCATTGTTTACGTTAATATTAGCACAATAACGCTGATAACGTGTTACGTTATGTGTATAACACATAACGTAACATATAATCCATGGTAATAGCCCGGCTACACGCTCACACATTTGTGCATGCATGATTGTACAAACCAGTTTGTGGAAGCAAGATGAGCCCGGCACACGCACCATCTTGCTTGTGCAAATTGGTTTGAGCCCGGCCACATGCTCCATCTTGCTTGTGCAAACTGTGTTTGTGCATGCATGGTTGCACAAATGTTTGAGCATGTAGCCGGGCTTTATGATACTCCAATCAGCTTACCTCAATGATGGAAGCTCGACCGTACCGTTATCGTTTGTAGGTGACCTTTGTGGTTACAATCAAAGAATTTATATACTACGTAATAGTATAATATAAATTCCTTGGAAGACAGTCCCTTGGCTACTATGTAGAAATGAACAAAACTAACGATGACCTAGATGTAGGTACTAGACAAAAACAGTTAATTTTTCAAGAACGCATCGATAGGAAACCGCCATTTTATTTATTTTTATTGGTAACACTGGACATTGACAACCCAAAATGCAATCATGGCGCATGGAGTACTGTGTTTTTAGAATGCTGAGAAGTTTTTTACGTAAACACTTCGTTGTTTTGCATTGTAATCAATCCAAGTGTTTTTATAAATTATCCTTGACTATTTGAGTTTCTTCTGAAGCATACATGTGTGTACCAATTTTGAAAATTTCACCAGATCGGAGTCACGTATCTGTACTACAAGACACTTGCAGGTATAAAATCATGAGATCTGCTGTTTCAAGGCTCTCGCGCCTTGTAATACGATTGTAACTCGTCGAAAGTACGGTGGACAGACTCAGGTGTATGGTACATATGAAATAAATGCACAATTATCGTAATAATTATGTTATATTCGTTCGTTCCAGATAACTTTGTTGGTGTCATAATGTCAGAGGCGTACGCCCGTGAGATACTGCGAAGGAATGTTGCGCAAATATGCCAAACAATAGGATGGAACGGCATAAACTCCATGCCGCTGGACATCCTGGTACATGTGCTGGAGAAGTACATCAAGTCCCTCTCCACTCAAGCCAACCGATACGCCGAACAATTCAATAGGACTGAACCAAATTTACACGACCTAGCATTAGTATTCCGTGATCTTCATATCCAACTACCTGAGTTGGATGACTATGTCCAAAGTGTGCCATCCGTACCGGCACCTATCAGTGAAAAGTTTCCCAAAACTAAAGAATCAAACTTGAATTTCCTGAAACCTGGCAGCCATGAAGTGGTCACACGACCAATGCATGTCCACGAACACCTCCCTCCTATGTACCCCGAGAAAGAACGGGACACCCCTGCTGTTGCAGGCACTGTTGAAATCAGACAAAATGGACTTGATAATGGAGAAACCACAGCATCATGTAACAGTCCAGAAATATCAGTCACAGATAGTCCAGAGAAACCCAAGGATATTTTCAAAAGACCTACAGACCCTATTTCAATACCAAACAATAAAAGACCACGGCTACGCTTGGAGGAAGAGGAGAGGACGAGAGAAATCAGCAGTGTAATGATGACCATGTCAGGTTTCCTGTCGCCTGCAAGAGAGGGCAAGCTTCCTGAAGCCCGTCCACCTACTATGGTATCCGATAAACATTATGACAAACATAAAGTAAATTCACATCATTCAGGCATCATGAAACCACCTATGTTAGATAAGGTTGATAAGAAATCTAAGAAGAATAAGTTATTAAATGGCAAAGTAATGAAGAGCAAGCGGAGAGATAAGAGTCATAAGGGTGAAAGTAGTAAATCTAAAGATAGTAGTAAATTGAATAAGTATCCTCCTGGCTATCCAATGAAGAGTAAGGATGTACATCCCATGCATCATAATCACGTGACGATGCCGGCGCCGCGGCCGCTGCTGCCGCCGCCAGTGCGACCGCAGCTGGCGCCCCCGGCGCCGGCGCCCATCCCCGTCCCTATGCCTGTGCCTGTGCTTATCCCAGAGCCCATCAGGCCGCTCATCAAACAGGAACCCATTGACTCCCCATTACCAATCCCCAAACCAACCATGTCAAGGGAGGATGCAATACCTGTTCCAAGAAAAATACCTATCTCTAAATCACCACTGGTAAACCCAGTGCCTCTGCATAAACCCCCTTCTAACTCTTTCCATCCTGATGTTCCCATAAAAAAGGAAGTAGTGGAGGTAGAGGAAAAGTTGGCATCCCAACCTGACAGATCAAAGATTAATATATTTAAAAGGATATCGAACAAAAATAAAGAAGATAAATCTACTCCTGAGGTTGTGCCTGAAAAGCCACATTCTGACCTGATCTCTAGGTTACAAAACTCTTATGAACTAGAGAGGACCCATGATAATTTTAAAATTAAAAATGAGGACCCTGTTGTAAATAATAATGATAATAGTGCTGTAGATATGTCTAATGTAATAGATTTGCGAACTAATGAAGTGATTAGCGTTGATGATGATTCCCTGGATATGAGTCCCTTGCCGTCGAAACTCCCGATAGAACCGCGTCCTAGTTTATCTATCCGACAGTCTCTGCAAGTGCCCTTCCCCAAAGATGTAGCTAGTGTAAGTTCTAAACCGAAGAAGGAGAAGAAACACAAAGATAAAAAGGATAAACTGGCAAAGCACGAAGCAAAGCTGCTGAAAAAACAGCAGCAGCAACTAGAGATGGCTCAAGCTGAGAGAGCGAGTATGCGAATGAATGCTGTAAAGCCACCTAAACCAAGCAGGCCAAAGAATGACAAAATGATGCAGATGCCTCCCGGTTTCCCGTTCTTCAACCCAATGTCTTCTGGGCGGGGTATGATGTCCGGGCCAGGCTTGATTCCGAACTCGGGATTGATTCCTGGCGCTGAATTCCTCGCTGGATTAGCCAATAACCCTGCTCTGAGAGGCCTGCCACCCTCCAACCTATTGACGAATCCCTACGCCCTAGCCGCCGGAGGGCCAGGCTTAATACCATCTAATTTCCTACCTGGGGGCCTAAATCCTGGCATACGGAATCCTCTCATACCCATGGGTAACTTCCCAAACACATCGAATTCCATGAGTTCTAAGATACCCACGATGTTTCGACGTCCTAGCCTAGAGGTGATACCTGTAGAAAACGATGTTGACAGAGGCGGTAATAGGCCTTCGCCGCGCGAAAAAGATCGAAACGATAGGCACAAACCTCAGAACATTCCAAATAAGAAGTCTCATAAAGATCACAAGGCGAACTTGTATAAAATGCCTCTTATACAGCCTGATATAACGATCGAACTGAACCCTCCAAAAGAACCTCGGCCGGAGAGTAGACGGGTCTCGCCAGCACCCCCGCGGTTGCCCACGCCGCCGCCACCAACCCCTTCAGCGCCGGAACCCAAGCCGGAACCAAAGGCGGAGCCCGAACCTGCCCCTGTAAGGGCACCAACTCCCGAAACGGAAAAAGAATCCGAAAACACAGACAAGAAAAAGGACAAACACAAGAAAGATAAAAAGGACAAAGACGCAAAAGTTAAGAAAAAGAAGGAAAAAAAAGATAAAAACAAAGATAAGTCTGAGAAGGTTCGGGATAAAGAGGAGAGGAAAGAGCTTAAAGATATAGAAAAGAGAATAAAGAAAGAGAAAAAAGAAAAGAAAAAGGACAAGTCCCTGGACGGTGTAGTTCCGAAGCTGACGCTAAAATTCAGCTCAAATTCCAACTCGAATTCACCAATGCCGCCGAGCTCGCCTGACGTATTCAAACTAAATATAAAGCCGGTGGTCAAGAAGGAGGACGAGGAGTCTCCTGTGAAAGAGGACCCTGTATCGAGGGAACACAGTCGATCGCCGGAGCTGGCCCAAATATCCGCGCTGGTAACAAGGCCGCCGAAACAGAAGCATTCGAAGCACAACCACGTGTCAGAAGAGGCTAATTCATCACCACCGCCGTCCGTAAGCTCTCCAACGCGGAAGAACCGACCGCCTTCCAGCCACTCGTCGAAGTATAAACGGTTGTTGATCAAGCCTATGTCCAAGAAAGGACAGAGCGATGATCTCGACGACGACGCTGAATCGGATGAGGCGGCTGCAGCGCCTGTACCGACGCCGACTGGGAAGCCTGGCCTGCCCACCGGGCCTTTGCCCACTCCGTTCTACGTGGACGATCAAGGGAATCAGATTTGGGTTTGTCCGGCGTGCGGGCGGCCGGATAACGGCTCGCCGATGATTGGCTGCGACGGATGCGACGGTTGGTACCATTGGGTATGTGTCGGCATCACGGAGGAACCCGGCGCAACAGAGGACTGGTTCTGCAAGTCCTGCGTCGCGAAACGCGCGGCTATGGCGCTCGCCGGCGTCACCACCGGCAAGAAGAGGGGAAGGAAACCGAAAGGGGAAAAAATCAGAGACTGTCATTGATGACTTTTCGTTGTTACTGAGATTAGTTTTAATTTTTTTTTTTTAATTTTCAGTTCGATTTGTGTGGCTGATTGTTATGGATTAATTGTTGAATGATATCATGAAAAATGTTTTCATCATTTATAATGTTATATCATAGGCTTGAATTAAGTATAGATAATAATAAAATATTGACATAAAATGTTGAACATAAAATATAGTGTAGTTACTTGTAATAATTACCATAATTTTTAATTATTTTGTTACGATTTCTCTTATTTCTCGTTCGCTCTTTAGATCAAGATTTTAAATGCGATAGCGGGCGTGTTATACACTACTCGGGCGTTTACATAGATTATAATATAAGATTCTTTTTATATTGTACAAAAACTGAATTTACTTAAGAAATTGGTGATGTATAAAGTAAATGTAGTGAATATTTAATAACAGAAAGAAGGCTGGATGTTTTCAGTCGATATTTGAATATTTTCATATTATAATTTTAATATAACCCTGTTTTTTTGTTGATTATAATAATATTGTTCCTTCATTTTTGTACAGGGCTGGCATTTTAACAGTCGATGGATGTTTTCTTGTATAACTGAAGTTGACGTGTAAAAGTGCCAGCATAAAAGCATTCGACTAATTTGGAGGGAGGCAAATGTAAATTTTTAATTTCAGCCAGTGGCCAATTAAATTTATTGGTACTTGAAAATGTCGTACGTTATTTTGAACCACCTCTCTATGTTCCTGGAAGTATAAAACATACGTAACGGTAGCTCATTCAGGTAATAGATACCCAGTAGTTGAGTAGGCAATTTCTCTCCACCGACTTAAATAAGCTTACCCAACGGATTTATTTCATATGGTGACTCGATTTCCGTTTGCGCAAAATTCTATTTTAATTTCTAACTTAGAATAAAACTGGCGGTGAGGAAGTAGTTTGCCGTCAATCCTATTTGCCACGGACCCAACCAACCTTCGATTGTAGGTCCTACTTTTGGGACATTTGGAACAAAAGTTGATGTTTAGTTCAGTTATAATAAAATAATATCCCGCCCGGTTGGATGTTGTTGGTAGTGAATGAAGTGGAAAATATATATGGTAGAAGTAGGTACCTAGGGTGAATGTGCCGGTTTACCGCCACTTAGTCGACTTGGACACTTTGAAGTAACATAATACATAAAAATGATAAGTGTTTCAACATTTAAAATTATTGAACTTGATAGAAAAAATATGGAATTAACTAGTTTTCGCAAGTTTTATCGTATATTATAATTGTTAATAGTAAATAATTAATAAAATATCAAAAAGTTATGTTTTGTCAGATCCAGACCGCTTTCGACCAGTTTGCGTCTTACACTTACGTTTCATTGAAAAAAGAGCTTTAAGTAAATAAAATTAGGGTCTAAAATCCATCTGTGAAACATGCAATGCAAAACCATTACCAAATCCAACCATTAGTAGATAGATATTCTAGATACAGTAGCCAATGGATTGTAATGTTACATGGACGAAAACGATGGGATATGGGTAATAAAGTATAAAAATATGGTATGGGAAAAAATACATGGTCGGTAGCAGACCGATTGCCGACCACATGAATGCTTTTTGAAAAGTGTCTGGATTTTAATTGTATCATATTTTTGCTGGTCGCAATCTAAAGTGTTAGTAATATAAATTAAAAAGTACAACTGTTTGTCATGCAGTTCGGAGGAGATAAATCTATACTTATAATAAAACTGTAACAGGTCCAATTCTGTACATTGAAGATATTTCGAAAATTTTTTTGGAGGTCACTCGATTATCGATACTGATGCCAAAAAATATTATTATTAATTTTTCCCGGATTTCAATAGGGTTCCCTTGGGAGAGGGGATGAAAGTAAAATTTGTTGGCTGATCATAGCGCCGAAACTACTGAATTTATTCAAATGAAACTTGGCAAAATTTGAGTTCATACTATGAGAAAGGACATAGGATACTTTCATCCTGGATTTCAACAGGGTTCCCTTGGGGGAGGGGATGAAAGTAAAATTTTTTGGCCGCGCATGACTTCGGATCTACTGAATGTATTCAAATAATACTTGGCAGGATTTGAGTTCATACTATGAGGAAGGACATCTGATACTTTTCATCCCGGATTTCAATAGGTTTCCCTTGGGAGAGGGGATGAAAGTTAAATTTCTTGGCTGCGCATAGCGCCTAAACTACTGAAGGTATTCAAATGAAACTTAGCATGATTTAAGTTCATATTACGAGAAAGGGCATAAAATACTTTGTATCCCGAAATTCATCAGGATACTCTTAAGAGAGGGGATGGAAGTGAAATTACTCGGCTTCTCATAGCGCCGAAACTACTCAATGAATTCAACTGAAACTTAGCATAAAATTAGTTCATACTACAAGAAACAACATAAAAAACTTTTTATCCCGGAATTCAGAAGGGTTCCCTTGAGAGAGAGGATGGAAGTGATGGGCAGCGTATGGCGCCGAAACTAATGAATGTATTGAAATGAAACTTGGCACAATTTGAGTTCATACTACAAAGAAGGATAAAGTATACTTTTTATACTGAAATTCGGTAGGGTGGGGATGGAAGTAAAATTTCATGGCTGCAAATAGCGACGTAAATCCTCAATGAGTTCAAATTAAACTTGGTACCAGGGACTCTTTTTCGGCTACCGTTGTGACGGTTACTCAGCGCAAATGGATTTAGGTACAGGTTAATTTAACGAAAAACTTTCTATTGTTATTTAAACGGTTTTGTATTTCGGCTACCGAAATCGGACAAGCGCGTTGCTGAATGTACGTAGGACCTCAGTAGCCTCCATAGTGGGGGCACCAGAAGTGGGGGCCGCCGGCAGATGGCCCCCCGCAGTGGGCCCCCACATTACCTCTCAGTGGTACACACTCAGTAGCCCCCCACCAGTGGGGGGGCTCTCGGCAGTGAGCTTCCCACATTGCCCCGCACTGGGACCCCCAGTAGGTCCCCGCAGTGCCCCCCTCGCAGTGGGGCCCCCACATTTCTCCGCAGTGGGACCCACTCACTAGCCCCCCACTGTGGGGCCCCCCGGCAGTTTTCTCCCGCAGTGGGCCCCCGCATTGCCCAGCAGTGGGACCCCCAGTAGCCCCCATAGTGCCCCCCCCCCCCCCCCGCAGTAGGGTAAAATTTCTTGGCTGCGCATAGCGCTGAAACTACTGAATGTAGTCAAATGAAATTTGGCATTATTTAAGTTCATACTACGAGGAAGGTCATGTAATATTTTTTATCCTGGAATTCGTTAGGGTTCCCATGGGAGTGGGGATGGAAGTGACATTTCTCGGCCTCAAATAGCGCAAAAACTACTGAATGGATTCGAATGAAACTTAGCATGATTTCAGTTCATACTACGAGGAAGGACATAAAATACGAGTCCATTTTAGAACTGGACAATAGATGTGTAGTGCCGTAGTGCCCTATTCTCGAGTAGGTATAGGTACTATCAAAAGCTTTTGAAGCGCATAATATACCTAGGTAAATATGGAGCTGTGTCCAGTCAATAAAATCTAGGTAGGTATCTATGTATATCATCATAATCATCATCAGCCCATACACGTCCACTGCTGGACATAGGCCTCCCCCGTACGATGCCACGAATAGCGTTCTGAGCCGCCTCCATCCATCGACTCCCTGCGACCGCTACGATGTCGTCGGTCCATCGAGTGGATGGTCTCCGATGTAGGGGGGATTTGCCATAATCACCACGCTTGGCAGGCGGATTGGTGATCGCAGTGTTGGTATTTAAAAATACTCAGAAGGAAGCTGCTGCCCTTCCTCTGGTAGGTTCCCTTAGTCGGCTCTTACGACATCCACGGGTTGAGTTGGAGGGGTCGATATTCGTACGCCGCGGGCCCACGACCAGGTAGGTATATATACCACATTAATAAAAATAAGTGTTTGTGAGGAAGTAGGGGTAAGGGCCTAATCTCTGAATCTACTGAGCCGTTTTTGAAAATTCTTTTACCTATTGAAAACCACGTTATTTTTGAGTGTAGGTGATAGGCTATATATACTATATTAACAACCAACAATTTTTACCGACCAACGAAGTGGGCACGGGTCAGCTAGTCATAAATAAAATTGGTTAGTAACAGTCATTTGCCATTTGAGAAACGATGGAATCGTATTTTTAGTAGGTTAGTTTGGCGACCACCCATTATTTAAGTTAAAAACGTATTTTATCATTAAAATTAATGCTTGCAAGATAAATTACCTATTTTTTAAATATTTCCACCAATGAGCCTAAATAAAAATGTTAACGCACGTTTGAAAAAGTGTCCTCTCATTATTGTTTTTATAGAATTAGACAACAAAATTCGATACATCTGCTATGGCTGTATTTCAGAGGGTCCCGAGGTTCATCATGCATGTCTCATAGACCAACAAAAGATGTCGCGGCGGGGAAAGGATATACTGCTGTTTCGTTCAAAATCAAAACGAACTTAAGCGCGTTTTAAGTAGACTATTTTTAAAGGATTTATGAAAAAGTGGTCGTAAACCGGGGGTGGTCGGCTAACTGACCAGTTCACCATACCTTAAACGTACTTGGAAGCTGACATTCGCGAGCGCGATCATATTGACTTTTCGAAGCAATTGGCCTCCAATTTCTATAGCTACGTTACCTACTTTGGCGGAGTAGTCTACCTAATATCACTACATACCTAGAACAAAGTCACTTCCCGCCATCTGTCTGTCCCTACTACTTACATATATGCTTATATCCTTAAAACTACGCAACGGATTTTTATGCGGTTTTTTTATAGATAGTTATTCAAGAGGAAGGTGTTTAATTTGCACCCGTGCGGGTCGCTAGTTACCTACCTATACCTAATCTGCGCTTTGGTGCTCTCACGTAGGTATAATTCCTAATACCTACACTAGCTAAACTCGATGTGAAATGTTTGTAAGCAAACCATGACACAAAAAACTTGCTTGGCTTCAAGCAATATTTATTGAAGGAAGGATCCCAAATCAACGAGTAAATTGCGCACATAAAGACGAGGCAACTAAATACCTAGAATGAATTCTAGATTGGGTAGGTATGGCGGTTTGCTTACTACAGGTATACTAGATTACTTTCTGGAACCTATACCTTTTGTAGTCTTTAGACCTTCGTTTGACCACAATCTTACCTGATGGAAATTGACGATGTTGCCTTTTTTCTTGAAGAGACCCAGATTTTAATCGACCGGAAAATCGGAAGTAGGCAGCGACTTCCATCTATATCTACGCCAGTCATAGCTACCTACATTCCACAGCTGAACTTTTTTTTTACATTTTATAGGCTTTCGGTTGGCCGCTATCTCACTTGATGGTAAGTGATGATACGGCCGAGGATGTAGCACGCTTACAATTATATCAACTCGATGCAAAGTTTTAATTTTTTTGACGTTGTTCGTTTACAAACTTGCCACATCGAGTTTGGCTAGTGTATAGCTCTTTCCTTAACTCGCTTCGAATTAATTTCTTTTAAAATAACTTGCCTACTTTTCAGTAATATTATCACTATCTCGTCAGTCATTATCATAAAAATCCATCGAACAGCTGAAGGGACCAGCTGGTGATACAATATAGACTACACATTTTGCCAAGACTGCTACCTGCCAAGGTCATAATAGGGTAATAGGTAGGAGATAGAAAATCAATGGATGACTGGAATTTGTTTATTTATAAAACAAAGCGATAACGAATCTATGTACTGATAGTATAATACAAAGTAAAGAAATGCAACAGTCATCCTAAAAACTCTGGTAATCTATGTTCTGACTTATCTAAGAAGCACTCCAAGCCATTTTCAAACTAAAAAACTTTACGGTAATACGGTACCCTTAACAGAATTCAAATATTCACATACAGCAATTATAAATTTTTTTTACTCTGACTTGCGTTGGTGACATTTGCTGCTGGCGGTATAGTGTCTTCAGGTTTGACTTTTTGTTTCTCCTTATTCCAATCCTTCAACCCTTCAGGTAGTGTTGTATTTTCATCCAATGAGCCAGTTCCTTCAACAAATTCTTCATAGGTACTCTTTTCAGGGAAAGGTCTTGGTCCAAGCAATTCAATCATATCATCTCTGCTCAGAACCTCCTGTTTCAGCAATCTCTCAGCTACTTTCTCTATATTTTGCTTATGTTCTGTCAACAACTTCGTTGTATGCTTGTGTGCTAAGTCAATCAAACCCCGCACCTCTGTATCGATAAGCTCAGCAGTTTTCTCTGAGTACGGTTTGTCGATAACCATTTCTCCGGGCTGCGGCATTTCGAAAGACACGTTGCCGACTTTATCGTTCATACCGTAGTGAACTATTTGCGCGTAAGCACTCTGGGTTATTTTTTTCAAGTCGTCTTGGGCTCCTGTTGTGATTCTTTTGAAGAAGATTTCCTCGCTGACTCGTCCGCCTAGCGTCATACACATGCGATCAAAGAGCTGTTCCTTGCTGTAAAGGTATTGTTCTTTGGGTAAGTACTGTGCGTAGCCTAAACCTTTTCCTCGTGGGATGATAGAGACTTTGAGGAGTGGATCGGCGTGTTGGAGGAACCAACCGGCGACAGCGTGTCCGGCTTCATGGTAAGCGACTATTTTGCGTTCCTCGGGTTGTAAGACGTTGGATTTCTTCTCCATGCCGGCGACGACTCTTTCGATGGCTTGCTCGAAGTTCTTCATGTTGATGTCTTGGGCTAACTCTCTAGCAGCGATAAGGGCGGCTTCGTTGCATACGTTCGCAATGTCGGCTCCAGTGAACCCTGGAATCGGAAAATGTATATGAGAAGAAAATTATACATTTTAGATGCCTTGTTTTGTACTTATATAATGTTAGGTCTTCTAATAAGTGGGTACTTTTGTCAGAAAAACGTCGCTCAAATAATACGCAAATAATGGTCATCATCAATCAGCTCCATCTAATCTGACATCTCTGATCACTGCTAGAGATAGGCTTTGCTGCAAAGGTTGCGTTAGCACCCTGTCTATAGTTTACCGAATCCAGCAGACTCTCTTTAACGGGTAATTGTCTCACCTGCAGGGCTATTCTAGTACGACCGAAATCAGGTTTCCGAGCCGAAGCCTTGAGTCTGACACGGATTCGCGTTCGTTTGTTTTGAATATTCTATATTAAAAACGAACTATTGTTTGATTAATTATTTTTATTAATCTGTTTCTCATTTCCATGTTCACGGGCCATATAATGACCCGGTCCTTTGGGAGGCATGCATGGAGCCAAACCCAACAACACAGATGCCCTTTATGAGAATTAATCTAAAGGCGAGAGCTACACATAGCGGGTATCATTCTTGGTTGCACAATATGATGATGACACCCGAAGACGATATCCGCCAGGGGTAGAGACTATTGCAAAAGAAAATGAAATTAACAAAAAAATACCATGTTATTGTGATGAATGGATGTACTGGGTAATCGGGCTATGGGGGAAACTACGGACGCCTGCCATAAACATACTCTCAATACTTTTACAAGAGACAGACAGTGGCTTGCCGAATGCTGGATGGGTTCCTCAAAATGTCGGCGTAAATGCCGTAAACACATCGGTGCATACGACTACACACTACTATTATTAGTAATTATTACCTATTTTGCGATTCCTTTGTAATATTCTTTGCGATAAACGGAATAAAATTACCTAGCTGAAAAATTGTTTCCCGTAAATACCCAACTATTTCCTATGAACTCGTGTTTTAAAAAACTTAAATATCAATGAAAGAAAGGAATTAAATAATAAACTTTGCTGAAAAGTGGCTAGTTACCCGCAAATACTGAACCATTTTCTATAAACCCATGTTTTAAAAAACTTTCTTATAATGAAAGAAAAAATCAAAAGCTGTGATACCTACTGAAAAGTCATCATCAGCCCGTGCACGTCCACTTCTGAACATAGGCTTCCCCCAACCGACGCCACGAATAGCGGTCCTGAGCCGACTCCATCCAACGACTCCCTGCGACCGCTACAATGTCGGTCCATCGAGTGGGAGGTATTTCCCACACTTCGTTTCGCATTGCATCGCGGACGCCACTTGAGAACCTTTACTCCCCAACGGTTATCGGTTCTATAAGCTATATGGCCTACCCATCGCCGCTTCAGCCTGCTAATTCTGAGAGGTATGTCGGTAACTTAGGTTCTTCTACGGATTTCCGTCTTCGGAAAGTACTTATCTAGGGCTAATTATAGACAAACACCTAACCTGGAAACCGCACATTGACAAACAATGACATCACTAATGGGCATCCTTCGACCAGCAGTTAAATGTTTCCCAGAAATTGATTTATAACTCACTTGTAAAGTAAAATATACCTCATAGAGGTTTAGTGAATAGCGGCCAAAACAAATTTAAATGAACTCAAAATAGCACAAAATAAAATTATTAACTCTTTATAACTATGATTTTCTTACACAGACATAGACCCACTTTAAGGAAACACAACTGAAGAGTATAAAACAAATCTACACATACAATACCTGCTGTCTCATTAAAAAAATCATAAATAAAGACATACACCTTATTGTTTAAATGAAAAAAGAAGCTAAAAGCCACAGACAGGATACAACTTAAGACCATCCCATCATCTTTCTTTGCATCAACTAAGAACTATGGAAAGAGGAACATATGTAAGTATTGAGAGGGCACAATTACATAACAAACTTCCAAATGATAATATTAAAGAATCCACATGTCTTCTTGTTTCCAAGAAAAAGTTAAGGGAATATGTGTTACTAAATATCTCTACAACCTTCTAAAGAATGATAAATTAAACTTTAATGAATAAGTAATAAATTAATGTAATTAATTACAGAGTAAATTTTTTTATATTGTTACTGCTATAAAACTGTTATAATCTAAGTACAAATCTAAAAACTTTTCTCATGTGAACAATGTTCTCTGAGAAATAAATATCTTTAACCATAATTTTAATGACAGCCTTTTTTAGTAGCCATGATGAAAAATCCTGATATTATAAATGTCAAAGTTTGTATGTATGGTTGTTTTTCATGCAAAAATTACTGATTGGGCTGAAATTTGGTATAGGTATAGTTTGGGACTGGAATAACATATACATACATAGATAGACTATTTTTCATCCCAATAAAATGCGGGCGAAGGCGCAGGCAGCAGCTAGTATTAAATAAAATAAAAAGAATAAAGAGAAGTTGAATTTTGTAAATGGCATGGTGCCAAAGAAAACAAAGTGTAGAAGTAGAAATATCTGGAAATGCTGATAATTATGATAATGAGATATTTTCATGCATACCTGGAGTAAGTGCCGCCATCTTTCTGGCCAGA
This sequence comes from Eupithecia insigniata, assembly GCA_947859395.1. Lineage (NCBI taxonomy): Eukaryota > Metazoa > Arthropoda > Insecta > Lepidoptera > Geometridae > Eupithecia > Eupithecia insigniata. The sequence goes on from OX402013.1 coordinate 10,460,811, forward strand.
TTAGCTTTGTTCAGTGAGGTTTTCAATGGTGTTAAATGAACTTTGAAGATAGATGCTCTCCCTTTGATATCCGGGGCAGGAACAAATATCTGCCTGTCAAAACGACCTGGTCTCAGCAAGGCCTTGTCCAAAATATCAACTCTGTTGGTCGCAGCTAGTACAACAACATTTGTTGTAGTGTTGAACCCATCCATTTCAACCAGAAGCTGATTTAAAGTGTTCTCTTGCTCAGAATGACCACCAAAACTGCGACCTCCTCTCTTCCTGCCTACAGCATCAATCTCATCAATAAACAGGATGCATGGTGCATGTTTACGTGCCATTGAGAACATATCTCTTACTCTTGATGGCCCAACACCAACAAACATCTCAAGGAATTCGGATCCAGAGACAGTTAAGAATGGTACATTTGCCTCTCCAGCGGTAGCTTTGGCCAGCAAAGTCTTACCAGTACCAGGTGGTCCCGTCAACAAGGCTCCTTTGGGAATTTTGGCTCCTAAATCAATGTATTGTTGAGGGTTCTTTAGGAAGTTGACAAATTCCATGATTTCGATTTTAGCCTCTTCACAACCGGCAACATCTTGAAACTTGACACCAATGTCGGTAGGGTTGATCAACTTTGCAGTTGATTCCATGACCCCACCAAATAGTCCACCACCTTTTCTGCCTCCGCGGCTCATCATGTCAGCTGATCTTCTCATCATGTAAATTAGGAAACCTATTATCAGCAATGTAGGCAACATTCCTGTCAAACTTGATGCTTCAACCTCAGTTTTGTAAATTACAGGCAGAAAGTTTGGAGGCTCTATGCTCATTTCTATCTGTGCATTCTCTAGGTTCCTCTCGAAAGAATCAACACTGCCGATTGCAAACCAGATAATTTTATTTTCTAGTGCTGATCCTTGTAATCTTACTCTCACCCATTTTTTATTAATTACTTCTAATTTTTCTACAAGACCCTTGTTTAAATATAGGTTGACAAAGTCTCTCCAACTAATTTCTCTGTATCTGAGCTCAAAGTAGGCTATTGTTGCGAGGAGAGTTACAACACCTAATGCACCAAACATCATCCATTTCTCCCGGTCCTGGCCTTCGTACGGCCCCGAGCGCCCGCCTCCAGGGGAATTGCTTGAAAACATATTCATGTTCCATTTGTCTGAGCTTGATTTCGAGGGTGGTGGAGACGACTTTGAGGGGGCGGGCGCCGCATCTTTATCAGTTTTTTTCTGTTGGTTTTTCTGGCTACCACTTGGCTGGAAATACTTTTCAAAGCCTTTTGGAGGCTTTTTACAATGTTCGTACCACTGATTCAATACAGAATCTAATGCAGGAACACTGATTGAATGGATTTGGGAACCTCTGTACCGAAGCATCGATAGCTGCGACTGCGTCAACCTCAGACCCTTCCACATAATGCACAAATTTTATTTGGATACTGCAACTATTGTATTTCTAAAATTGCACAATTACAAGTAAAACTGTATCAGTAGAAATTGTTGAGAAATCATGACAAACATCTTGGTTAGAAATTTCTGTCACCCCATCGATTTTGACATTTTTGTTTGATTTGCCTTTGCCTTTCCATCGACAAGAGAAAGAAGTAAGCAAATCTGCCTTGTCTTTGCCTTTCTCTACTTCCTCTATGTCCGATCCGTCCCAGTATAAAGCTCGGACCAAAGCTGAAAGCCGTCGCACAGTGGGCTGAAATCGGGCTTTCATAGACATATAATATTATTTTTTCAAATGTCGACGTTTATGCCTGAATATGTTTCGTGAGACTAAATACATGCCCCTAAATATCATCATAATAGAATAGTCGTGCAAACGGCTCACACAATTTTTTTTTAAAATTTGTATGGAGCTAACATGAAAAAACCATATATCTCGGCCATCGCACATTTGGCCCTAATTCTTTTGCAGGTAGTTGATCCTTGAATTATTTGGGATTTTTTGGTATACTCCATGAAGAGGCCACTGGTGCGATCTTTTTTTTAAAAAATGCCCATAATTTGAATTATTGGAAAAATCTTTTTGTTTAAATTTGTTGCTCAATTTAAGTTTAACACTTACATACATGACATAAAGTACCTAAACGATGATTCAGACCAATATTTTCTATAAACGCGTCATAAAATTGTACATACAAATTAAATAAATATTATGTTAAACTAGTTTTTGTTTGATACTAAGTACTAGTGGAGGTAAAATTAATAAATAAAATTTTATATAATGTTAACAAGTTTATTTTAATGTAATATTATGGTCAAATATATATTTACAATAAGAAACGCAAATAATAAAAACAAAACAAAACTCATCGAAAAATAGTAAGTAAAAGCACAACAAACATTGATTAACAATGATTGAGCCGCACAAATATAAAAAAATTAACAATGTTTAAACATCTGTGAACTCGATTCAGGCACTTGCATTTGCAGCAGACTAAATGTTTCATCAAAGAAAGTTTTCTTTCTCTTCGAGTCCAAAATGGGTCTTGCTGATAAAACAAGTGGGTCTGACGAAAGAAGAAGGAAATTAAAGATATCCTTATTGGAACTAATTATGCTCTTCTTACGGGAGTGGTGTTCCCTGAATCTTCGAAAATCCTTGTTCCGCGTAGGGATGGGACGTATTTATTCGACCAGGTTTTAATACCTGGTATTTGCTTGCAAGTACGAAAACCTGGTATGCGTCGAAATACTTTTGAGTCTTGCAAGTACGTACTTGCAAGACCGAATACCGAGGTATTCGGGGCGTGCGCGGACTCTATCGATGACTTACTTCTGACTGCGACAGTGACAGTGACACGAAGTTTAAGTACTTACCTACGTATTTTTCAATCCCCAAAAATCACCATTTAGTAATTTTCATCAAAATGGTTTGAGGAATTTCCGACATCTTTACAAACAAATACGATTATGAATTTTATTTCCATGGAAACTTAGATCAATTTCCTTGTATAAGTATTTTACTCTGAACGTGTTCATAAGACAGTGACAGACGTGCGTACATTATTTTATGCTAAAAGTATCGGCTAACTAACTGAAACACAATATCGATTTTATTAGTTGAAAATGATATTAAGTGTGATCGTCACGGGTTGGCGCGAGATTCAATTTGTTTTAGATTTTAATTCGAACTGCGGTTTACCAATTATAAATATACTTAACGGAAAGGTTATTTTGGGGAAAATCGAGATCTATTTTATATTAACCCATAATAAAAAAAATCGATTTAATTGTATTTTGGAAGCATTTGAGAAAATGTTGATTTTTGGCCCAAAATATTTAATTTTCCAAATGCTCCCAGCGAACCAATGAGCCGCAGTTGGCTTTTTCAAATTACTTTTCCGCTCTTTTATTCCTTATATACCTTACAAAAGTCATGTAGGTTTATGTCTCTTAGTCCGAAATCATGCATCCGATAATTATTATGTACCTAGTATATACTTAGGTAACTACTTTATTGACAAAGAAAATTACAATCAAATAATAGAAACAAATTGTAACTAGTATTCTTTTTGTGAAATTAGGTACCTATTTATCTATCTAGTATCAATCTACTTAGCCATCGAACCTACCATACCTACTAGGTATATAACTAGATAGCGCCTAGGTTAGTTCTCTCTGGAAAACTCTGAAAACACGGTTTCCCAGAGACGAGGCGACCTATTTAGCTAAATTTATTTTTTGGTCCTGAAAATGTCAATAGGTAAGTAATAATAGCAATTTTAATTAAAATTGTTTTGTACCTACAGCACATTTCAGAGTTCACAATTTGATTGACATTCGTATCAAACAAATATGAGGTACCGGTATTTAACTGTATTTAATAGTCTATGACAAAGTATAACATTTAACTACCTACAGTAAGTAAATAATTTAGGTACTGTACTTAAAAAAGTAAAGTACCAACCTAGATAAATATCAATTTTAAATAAAAATAATGTAAGCACCTACATAGGTTAGTTGGGTATCTGCATCAAACTTACGTAAATTAGATGAGTGAGCACAATCTCATTTTATATTATTACTTATGAAAACATAATATCTACTTTGTAAATAAGTACGTCATAACTACCTAGAGTGCCTAGAGTGAATAGTGAGTCCCGTACAAATAAAAACAAATAATAGGTACCTACCTACGTCCCGTCTCGTCTGCTACAATTTTTATGCAGGCGTTAGGGTTAGATATAATTATGTATCTAGGTACAACATAGGTAATTTCCCTATTAGGATATACCTACTGGTATATACCTACTGGTATATCCTAATACCTACCTATTAATCTGTCAGCTATATTTACTTACAATTAATAATATGAGCTAATAAGATAAATTAAAACATTCAAAAGTTTCTAGTTGTACAAGTATTTTTTTGTTCACACTATTTTGTTCTTTATAACAAATGACGCGCGGATCAATTTCCTATGAAAGTATTTTTACCCGTACGAGAGCATGGAAGTATTTTTTCTGTAAATTCAATTACGACTATTTTATTCTCACACAGACTGTGATCAATTTCCCATGCAAGTATTTTACTTTCAAAGTGCGTGGCGCACTGAGACCCGCCACGAGTCGCACCCGCCCGCGCTATCCGTACTTCGAGTATTTTTGATACCACATGGTATAAAATACTTGGAAATATTTTAGCCCTGGTTTTTGGCGCTGGTTTTTATTCGAGGACGTACTTGGAAGACTTGGTACTCGATTTTACAAGTACGTCTCATCGCTAGTTCCGCGCTTCCGATGCTTCTTCAGAAAGACTCCCGATTGGTACAATTGCATTGGAAGCAATTATGTCAGCTCCATGGAGAAGGACTTTGTGCACTTTTGCAGACATATAGTACCAATTATAAAATGCCACGTATCTCTCAGCAGTCTTCCATGCATAGTCTTTGAATTTTTCAATATATACACGTTCCCCAGATGTTATTGTTTGCAAAATAACAGCAAATCTACGGATCAGTTCTTCGTCCAGTACTGTGATAGCTGAAGTTTTTTCTGGATATTCAAAGAATCTTCTAGCTGTGTTGCCATCGTTGGTAGTACCATGACCCTGTTTCACCATATCGATAAGAAGGCCAAGTTCAGTTTTGAAACGGTCCTGAATAATCTTCTTCCTTGCATCCCTTGCATCTTGCTCAGCTTTCCCTTTAACAGCCCATTTTTTGATGTCCAGTCTATAGGATATGTGTAAAAGCATTCCATCATATTAATACGTAAGGATGGGAGTTATTGGATATTTTGGCTACCGTTTATTAGTTGGGTATTTTGTATCAATACCGCTAGTACCAACTGGTACCCAATAACGTTACAATACTCGATAACTGTCCTGATTTCTACCCAAGATATTTCTAACCGATTTGGTTAGAAATACCAAATAGTTGTAGCAGCTACATAACTTTACGGGTGAACGGTCCGCTAGTACCTATGCGTAGATGATAGTTAGGTAAGTATAGGTATTGAAGCGTTGGGTAGTTATGGCTCACGGTCGGTTAGGCGCGATGCTCGCTTTGCACAGTTATTCCCTAGCGGTATGCGGATTTTACAATACCGTTATATATTTTAGGACCATGCTAACAGGTACTGAGTTAGTTATTGAATACTAGACTCTATTAATACGTGCATGCAATGAAGAAATTCCAAACTCCATCATGTCAGTTGAAGTCACTTTTTTTGCTACAGCTGCTAAATTATTCAACTCAGAAGGCTTTGCTAAACATATATAGCAAGCAGCGTACGATCTAGCTTCTGAAAGGTATGTGCATATCTTGGCATCAATCATTGTCATCAAAAGCTTGTGACCAACTGTGTTGCTGTTGCACTCAGTTAGTCGGAGTGCAATTATTTCTTCTTTCATTTTCCTTTCTCCCTTTACCACTGATTCACTTTCTTTTATAAATGTAAACTGCACTGGACGACAAAATAACGCTGAGCAAGGTTTCGGGTTCTCCGAAACTGTTTCCTCTAAACATGTCATTTTTAGTGGTACTAAGGACGTCATAAATATACTGGAGTCATCATGATCGGAATCCAATTTTTGCTAGTACTTGCTCTGGCTGGAAGCTCCATCAAAACCCCACTTAGATATTAAAATCAGCTCCTTATCTTTCAGATCTTCTGGCAAAGATTTTAATATTTTTTTTTGCTGTCAAGTCCAGGAGAGCTTGCAAGGTAATTCTGGCTGAGGAATCTGTAACTGTGATGAAGTTTCCTGATTCGGGTGGATAACACTCTTTTTTTTCTTGTTGCAAGCGATAGTAAAAAGGATATACGTTTCTTAGACCTTCTCGAATAGCTGACTCCCTCAAAGTTATATACTGCCATTTAGATGATTTTAGATATATTGATTTTAGATAGCAGCAAACCAAGTGCTTTTAGGGGAGTAAACGTCGCTTTGGTAAAGCGACGTTTACTCCCCGGTTTTTTTATGAGTTCTTGAAATTGGTCTACTGCTTCAGGATTCTTCATCATATGTTCGATCACAGAAGCAACATTTTCTTTACCATCTTCCTTCAACTTGGATACAGCTGCGTGAACAAGCTGACTGCTGTCACTGTTCATATTTTCAGCACTCCGTCTCTTCTTTTGTTTTGTTCCTAGGTCTTCAAAAGGTTTCCTTGGACATTTTCTTTTGGTCATAGTCCCTACTGATGACGTAGATGGCTGTTCTTCATCTAGGATGACAGACGTCGAAGTTTGTTGAAGATTTTCCTTGATGCAGCTAGGCCAGTCGATGTTTTCCTCAAGCCAGCTGGCGTATTCCTTCCGAAACAGCTCCGTTTTCCAGCTTGCAGAACGCCAACGCTTCTCTACTGCTCTTGTAAATTTTCGGCAAAATTCTTTAAAAGTCACAAGGTCTTCTTCGGGCAAACTACAGCTCTATCGAAATAACGCAGTCTCAAATAAAAACTGATAATCATTGGCTTTGGCTGAACTTTTTAAAATAAGGTACTTTATGTCATGTATGTAAGTGTTAAACTTAAATTGAGCAACAAATTTAAACAAAACTATTTTTTCAAAAAATAAAAATTTTGGGCATTCTTAAAAAAAAACATCGCACCAGTGGCCGCTTCATGGAGTATGCCAAAAATCCCAAATAATTCAAGGATCAACTACCTGCAAAAGAATTAGGGCCAAATGTGCGATGGCCGAGATATATGGTTTTTTCATGTTAGCTCCACACAAATTTTTAAAGAAAAAATTATGTGCGAGCCGTTTGCACGACTATTCCATTATAATGATATTTAGGGGCATGTATTTAGTATCATGAAACATATTCAGGCATAAAAGTCGACATTTGAAAAAATAATATTATATGTCTATGAAAGCCCAATTTCAGCCCACTGTGCGTCGTAACTTACGACTTCTCTTATAGCCCGGCTACACGCTCAAACATATATGCATGCATGATTGCACAAACCAGTTTGCGCAAGCAAGTTGAGCTCGGCCACACGCTCTTCATCATCTTGCTTTTGCAAACTGTGTTTGTGCATGTTTGCACAAATGTTTGAGCGTGTAGCCGGGCTATTGCATATACATGTACAGACGTTTGTTCCACGTAAAAAATCAAGAATTACGACCACGGAATACAATATTTTTAGCCTCGGATTTTTAGCTCTACGGTTACGACGACGGATGGATGACATTTTAATTTTTGAACGAACGAAGTTCAGATCGGACATTTTCGTTGGTTTTTCGTCTCACAAGTTGGTCACAAGTAAATAAAATGAAATTCTAGGAATTTCGCTTTTTTGTATTATCACACGGAGGATTCATGGCATTTCCACAACAAATTCATAAATTGTTATTTTCCTGATTACTGCCGTTCTACCAGTAAGTCTCAGAAAGTGCTGTAAAATAAATTAAAGTTAGCAACGTTATGGACCAAGAGGAACCAGAAAGCAGTACAAATCATGGAAAGAGGGCACGACCTTTGCTTCTACAGCCAAGTCCGAAGATCGCTAGGATCTCTCAGTCTCACCCAAGCTCTAGTGGTACCCAGAATCATGTGAAACGGCCACAATCTCCAAGAAAAAGTAAAAAAACATACAATAAGGATGATGTTCCTGCTTCAGGAACTTTGGTCCCAGAAAAGCACGTGAGAAAAGCAGGGCCTTATCTGCTAGGCCCTAAACTAGGGCCCAGTCCAGTTAAAAGTATAGTACAGTTGTTAGCCAGAAAGGAAAAGAGTGATGACTTCTACCAGGTAAAGTAACACTGTCAAAAAGTAAGAGATTCTTCTATTGTTTATAAATTTAAGAGGAAGGAATTGGAACCAACTCTTATGAATCCACTTCTAAAGTGAATAAACCTTTATCAGCCCTAATAATGCTTAGCCTTAATAGAGCTTATTCTTAATCCTTGGTGTATTCAGTGTTTTATTCCAACATACTCGTAGGTACACATGTTACATTTGATTTTAAAGTTCTATTATATGATAATTCATAGTATTGTAGAGCTAAATGTAACGGATATAAGTAGTTACAGCCTTTATCTAAGTTATAATTATGTTATAAATAAGTGGATTTAAAAACTGAATTTATAGGTCAAAATACTAACATTAAAAAATGATGGCCAGCAAGAAACACAAGATGATAGGCAAGGGAAGATGCTGCTGCATACTGAATACTCTCTCCTATCACTATTGAAGGACCAAGATGGAGTTATTCACCATCATGGTTTGTACAAAGTAAGTTTTTATGATATATATATTATAAATGTCAAAGTTTGTTGGATGTATGGATATTTGTTACTCTTTCACGCAAAAACTACTGAACCGATTAGGCTGAAATTTGGTATGGGTATAGATTGGGACCTGGAATAACATATAGCCTATTTTTTCGCCTGATAAAACGCAGGCGAAGGTGCCGGCAGCACCTAGTACTTATTGAGCTATAAATATATAGTAATATACCGTGCAAGCAATACAAGCAATTACATATAGCTTGGTGAAGTCATAGAAACATAAATTATAGCTGAAATAATTTGTACCGAAAATATATCCTGTGATGCTTTGCTATGATTTATATTATAGCTATGTCTGTGATGGGCCTTACTAATTGATACCTATAGTTTTCTAGAAGATTATAGAAAACATAGACATACTAATACTGAGCAGGAGATATCTACTTAGTTTTAGAGTGAGTGTTTAAAGTTGAAGCTGTGTCAGTCTGTAAGCATTTGGTGCAATTATGTTTACATAATTGAAGAAGAAAAAAGAAAGAATATAATTTATTAGACACAATACAACACACAAATAAACACAGAAATAAAATACTATTTATGATGACACATAGACAGCAGCAATAATGCACCAAATGCATAAGGACACCAAAACTTACCAGGTATAATTGCACCAAATGCTTAAGGACACCAAATCTTACCAGGTATAATTGAACCAAATGCTTAAGGACACTAAATCTTACCAGGTATAATTACACCAAATGCTTAAGGACACCAAATCTTACCAGGTATAATTACACCAAATGCTTAAGGACACCTAATCTTACCAGGTATAATTACACCAAATGCTTACAGACAGATAGGGATAGGCTTATTAATTATTAATAAATAAATAGAATAGGTCTATAACATGTCCACTGTTTAATATGTCTATGATTAACATCAACATTGAATGGTGTGTGTGTAAGAGTGCCCTAAATTTGGTTACTCAATAGGATCGAAAAGAGATCAGGATGTTCCATGTAGATTTAAAATCATCTTCGCATGTTTCTTGCATGTAGCAAATGCTGAATCTACTCCCTTTGCCTGTTATTAGTAATTTATTGCTGTATTTTTCTAGTTTAGCTTAACTTTTTTTTATGTATTGAGGTTTGGTACAGCTCCTCTAGCGAACAGACATGTAACTAGACTAGAAAAATACTTATGTCAAAGTCAGTTGATTTCCCGCTCTAACAAATCTTATACCAATTATTAGGTACCACAAAGCATCAAAAAAATCGTATACATCAATTAATGCTTTGATTCATAGCCAGATTGTGTAAGAGTTTGCCCGTTCATTTTGAAAAAAAGTTAGTAAGTCTTTTAGTTTTTAAGTAATTCATTACTTGTACTCCTCCTCAGCAGACATGTCCACTGCAGAAAGTGCCTCCACAACAATGTGGGTTTTGCCATAATCACCATGCTAGGCGGTGGTGATCAGAGAGCAGAAGCTGCTGCTCTTTTTTCCAGCATAATTTATTATTTATTTATTGTATACTTTCAGGATTACGCCCTAGAAGAAGCAATTAACCCATACGGCCCAGGTTCTATCTACACAGGCAAAGTCAGGCCCAGACTTTTCCTCATCTTGGACTGTGTAACTAGCCATCAGTTCAGTGAAAAGGGTTCGGAATTGATCAACCTACAGCAGTATGTAACGAAAGTCAAGAAGGTGCCAGAGAGAGAGGCTATTTTTATTTTTTATGATATTGTGCGGGTTGTTGCTAATTTGCATAAGGTAGGTTTTATTTAATTTTAATTCATTTACAACTAGAACAGTTTCCGCTTATAGCACACAAATAATAATAATAAATTTCTTTACTAGTTTCTGCCCGCGGCTTCTCACGCGTTGTTTCTATGGAAAAGTTTAAAGGTATCTTATGGTTATTTAAGGTTTATCCCTATCCTATGGGGATAAAATGTAGCCTATTTATGATTCCAGGATTATAATTATGTGTATGCAAAATTTCAGCCCGATCCGTTCAGTAGTTTTGGCGTGAAAAGGTAACAAACATCTATACAAACTTTCGCATTATTAATATTAGTGTGATATAAGAAAAAACCAGCACCACGTACAAACGGTGGCGGCGTAGCGTGGGTTGGTACCCGGGGCGGATTTCTACCCCCCAACATGTGCCCTAAGCAATTGCTTGGTTTGCTTATAGGCAAAAAACTAAAAAAAAAAAATGCGGAATTTTTTATTTACGAAACAAACATGATTTTTTCTAAACCCTGATTCATCAAATCGTTTAAATAACACATTCGTGGGCGTCAAATCGAGTTTTTCCCCCACGACCCTGGGTCGAAATACGAGTAGGTCTTGGCTCAGCATGTGCTGAGCGATTTCCGCTTAGCGATGATGATAATGATGATATTTTGCATTTTGGCCCTAGTGACATTCATTCTTCACTTTACAGTACGTTTTTTCTACTAAGTATTGATTGAGATAGACATTAAAATTTGTTGAATTTGTTGAAACGATTAGACGAACTAGATGTCGTTACTAGACAAATTACACCACCGTCCCACCCCCCTTACGCTGCCTCTGGTAATTTTGGATAAAGACTAGAAATATGGTTTTAACACATTTTCATAACATCCAACTTTATACACAAAAACCTATCTGAAGCAGTTTTATAAGTTATCAAAATCGATATCCTAAAATGCACGATCAGCCACATCCGAGAGTAACAGCCAGAGCCAAGACCATCTGCCTGGTTCTTCTATTGGCGCCAGTGACACTTCTGTGTGACGTCATCAGGTAGAATCTTCTTTCCAGCCAGTATTTTCATAAGGAGTTTGTTACAAATGAATGTTTATCAATTTATTCTTTTCAGAGAAATATAGTGCACAGGGACTTAAAACTGGGTAACATTGTACTGAACCAGAGAACCGGCCGCGTTATAATAACTAACTTCTGTCTCGGAACGCATTTGGGCAGCGACAGAGATCTGTTGAAGGATCAGAGAGGTAATTATTAAGAACTACCCATGGTATCCTAAATAATATTATAAATGCGAAACTGTGTTTGTTTGTCCTTGACGCCCTAACTAAGCAACCAATCGACTTGATTTTTGGCATAGAGTTAGTTGAAAGGATGGAAAATAACATAGGCTACTTTTAGTCCTGGTAAAACATCAAAGTCCCATTGGATCTATACGGGAAAAAAGAGCTTTTTATCGCCCTAGAAATGTAAAATTCGAATTTAACGCGGTTAACGGAGACACCAATGATCACGTGGGTGACACTTGCCATCTCTAAGGTTTTTATAGTGCTTATGCCCGCACTTTGGGTAATCTTAAAGAATTTAAAGATATCCCAAAAATTTCAGAGGAGGGTCGCGGGTTCAAGTCCCGCCGGAGTCGTAAATTTTTGGGATATCTTTAAATTCTTTGACACTTGCCATGTCATCATCGTCATCGACGAATGAGAAGACGAATCTGGGGGCCTACTACTCGGAACAGGAAAATCGAAGTTTCTTTTTCGTTTTCGCGCAAAAACAACTCTTATGTCGTCGCTTGCATAAGATTACAGTTTGCACGAAAAATAATCAGAAACTTCGATTTCGTTTTTACGAGTACGGGCCCTGTTTTCCGATGTTACCAGTTGTGTAAAACCGTAACACACTGAGGTCCTTGTATTACCTGTATAAATCTTTATAACTATGTGGTTTTGTATTTACCAATCATTTATCTGTTTTGATTGATCTAACAAACATAATTGACGATTGTAATTTTTTACTGATTTTTCAATTGACCCTTATCACATTTGTTTGACAAAGAAGTCATCTTTGTTGTCGGCAATATGTGTCTGGTTTGCCACTTTTCTGCCAGTATCCAGTTCATGGAAATTTCTTAGTCATGGAATGAAGGCGGGATAATCCTAACTTCTACGTTTTGTTGAAATAAAGTGGCAACTAGACAGTGACTTGGCAAGCGCCACTCCCGGAGTGCCAGATCTAAAAAAAACATTAAATTAGAGGTCTAAAACTCTAAGGTAAACTTAATATATAAATTTCATAGGTTTTAGACCGTTACTTGTATACAAGTAACGACATCTACCGGCTGCTCCATTACATAGAAAGCCGAATAAACGCGTGGTGGCGCTTTGAGGGTTCATTTTCTCGGCGTGGTATAACTAGTTACCCCGATGTGATCGCTATGTCGCCTGGCTGAGGTGTGGCCGCTAAGGGTTATATTAATTTATATATTAATGTTCGAAAAATGAGTACTTACGGTGAAAATACGTTGATCAGGGGAATTGTGGAGTTTTTGTCCACAAAGGCCCTGCGTGTCTCCTCTATGAGCCCGCAGGGCATTTGTGGACGAAACTACACAAATCCCCTTCGCAGGGGATTATTTAAGGGGATTAGTGGAATGAACCTTCGAATTGTACCTACTTAATGTCTTTTTCCCATGCGACTTAAATTATTTTTATCATCATCATATCAGCCCATACACGTCCACTGCTGAACATAGGCCTCCCCATACGACGGCACAAATAGCGGTCCTGAGCCGCCTCCATCCATCGACTGCCTGCGACCGCTACGATGTCGTCGGTCCATCGAGTGGATGGTCTCCCATGTAGGGGGGATTTGCCATAATCACGACGCTTGGCAGGCGGATTGGTGATCGCAGTGTTGGTGTTGAAAAATACTCAGAAGGAAGCTGCTGCCCTTCCTCTGGTAGGTTCCCTTAGTCGGCTCTTACGACATACACGGGTTGAGTTGGGGGGGTCGGTATTCGTACGCCGCGGCCCCATGGCCTTTTAATTATTCTCTATCTCCCTAATTATTTATATTTGATTTAATTTATTTTCCAGGTTCTCCCGCATACATCTCCCCTGACGTGCTAATGTGCAAGCCGTATCTTGGCAAGCCGTCTGACATGTGGGCACTTGGTGTTGTATTGTACACAATGTTATATGGACAATTCCCCTTTTGTGATACCAGTCTCGCTCAGCTATTCAGTAGAATACAGGCCGCTAACTATAATATACCACCGTGAGTATCATCATCATCATCATCATATCAGCCCATACACGTTCACTGCTGGACATAGGCCTCCCCCATACGACGCCACAAATAGCGGTCCTGAGCCGCCTCCATCCATCGACTCCCTGCGACCGCTACAATGTCGTCGGTCCATCGAGTTCATGGTCTCCCATGTAGGGGGGGATTTGCCATAAATCACCACGTTTGGCAGGCGGATTGGTGATCGCAGTGTTGGTGTTGAAAAATACTCAGAAGGAAGCTGCTGCCCTTCCTCTGGTAGATTCCCTTAGTCGGCTCTACGACATCCACGGGTTGAGTTGGAGGGGTCGATATTCGTAAGCCGTGAGTATTTATGTTCATATTAATTTTATTGCATCATTGTGTACATTTGTAGGTCTTAGTATCTAGGTAATAAATAAGAGACACAATAATTGTACAATTATTGTAACCAAGCAGGGCGTGGCAATAGGTACCCACTGAGAGTAGAAGTGGATAGGGTTTCTAGAAAATTCTGGAAAATTTCAGAAGAAAAATAATGTGCAAGCCGCAAGAATCAAAGTTTAATAAACAATAAATAATGCTTCACAATCCATACAGCAACATCTAGCTAGGCCCAAGCTAAGTAGAGTTTATGTTATGGGTACTAGATAACGTTAATTTCAATTTCACTTTCACTTGATGTGGTTAACATATGAAAATAAGCTTTATTCATTTGTTACAGGGATGGAAATTCAGTGCAAGTATCAGACAACACAGTGTTCCTAATACAGAGGCTGCTTGTGAAAGATCCGAAACACAGATTATTGGCGGATCAGGTAAGATCTTTACACCGTAAACGAATATCTTAAGGTGGTTCACTGACCCTAACTAACGCCGCCACTTATTTTATAATATTATTGCATCAAACAAAGCAAAACTGATTTCGTATCCCGTAATTTTAAACTGTGTTTTAAGTTTTGCAAACTACTGCTGTGTTTTAAGTGACGGAGTAACGAGTAACAAACATACATAAAAACGTTGGCCTTAATAATATTAGTTATCTCTTACCCAGGTGCTAGACCAATTATCCAGCATAATAGCGAGTTACGTGATAATCCCTCCGCCTGGCGAAGACTTACAAGTGGTTCCTGATCTGACGACGACGAGTGCGGACCAGCAGACGGACAAACCTACAGGACACGCCGATAATGTCAGTATAATTATGTACTTACCTACTCGCTGCTGCCCGCGCGTTTTATCGAGATAAAAAATTGCCGGTATGTTATTCCAGGTCCTAAACTATACTCATACCAAATTTCAGACTGAACTGATTGGTTCAGTAGTTTTTGCGTGAAAGAGGAACAAATATCAATACTTAAAATTTTGACTTCTATACAATTAGTAGGATATTCAAACCATGCTCAAAATATAATGTTTATAAAGAACCCGCATCACAAAAATCCGAAATTCTCGTTTTGGCGTGGTGTTTAAAAGGTAATTAAATAAATAAATAATGCTGAACAAATAATAATGTACATAATTGTCAGCATTATGCATTGTAGGAAAGAGTTTGAATTGAGAAGTAATGCAATCCTGAAAGAAAATCGAAGTGATTTCTAAATTAATTATTATGGCGGCCATGTTTACAAAGTTCATCGAAAATGGTTTAAAATGTTTGCGGAGTTACTTACCCGCTTGTAGAACGCAAGAAATATAGAAAACTGGAAAATATTAGGATTTCTCGCCTTAAGTTCGCCTTAGCCAGTACCTATAGTTTGTTCATAACTTTTTCTTTTTCATATATACAATTTAAAATTAAAATGCTGCTAATTTCGTTTGCAGGAGGAGACCAACGTACTCTGCTTGCCTTTGCCAGACTTCCTAGCAATCAACATAGTTCCTACCACCTGTGTGCTACATTCCACCGTGAACGTACCTCCAGAGCAAAGCAATCAGAGGCAGATAACCGTGCAGCGGATAGGGCGAGACGCGAGACCGTTGCTGCCTAGCGAGATCGCCAGGTAATGTAGCAAACAGACCCAGATCACTATGCAACGGATAGGCCGAACACGCACATAGCCTGCCCGTCTCTGTTCTGTGTAGCCGTCTAGAGTCTTATAGTGTGGGCAGTGAACGTATTAAGCCTTACCTAGTGCCATTTCAAAGAATGATCTAATTGTAAAAGCTGGTGAGTATCTTAGCGCATCAGCATTGCCATACGGGGCGGGGCAATGCAGCCACCGTCTTCGGGACGCTTCCGAATGGTATTGGTTTGGATAAGTGAAGTTTTCTCTAAATTGTTTGCCGCAGTATGCAGTTAGCCCCACAATTTTAAATACTTCTTGTAATTTGTTCGTATACGCTTTAATTTGTCTTTGTTAAAAAAAACATTCTTAGCTGTTACATCCAAACACCGAACGATATGTAACAAAGCTACAAAAACCGATATAGTGTATACAATAAAAGATTTTTACCAAAATCTAAATGATATTAAATAATTATTTTGTTACAGATACCAACATATGTTTTCATCGAGCACAAACCAGCGAGAAAACAGACGCCTTGACATTCCCAACTATGTACCAGAGACAAGATCGCACCCACCAGAGAATTCTAGACTCCGAACTATCGCCCAAAGAATGCCTAGACTCAACGCCATAGCCAACGTAGAACTCAGAAATGATGCTAGAACCGTAGAACAAAACCCAGGCATCAGAATACCAATAGAAAGAACAAACTCGTCAGAAATAAGAACAGTAACAGCAGAGTTCAGAGTGAATACTGCAGAAGGTAGAGCGAATCAAAGCGAAATAAGAATCATACCAACGGAGTTTGTTAACGAACCGGCAGAAATTAGAAACAACGAAATGAGAAATAACGGTGAAGTCAGAACCAGTGAATTACGACCTAACATAGCAGAATATAGACCTGATCCAGAATCAACGTCTACAGACTCTAGACATCAAGACAACAGAATAGGTCAAATTTCAAATGTGGACCCGAGAGCGTTTATGCCAACTTCAAGTGTAGATAATATAAGACCGGCACACACTTTTAGACCTAGTTCTAATGTAACAGACAGACCAATTTCCGACTTCAGATCTAGTAGTATCAGAGTTCAAAATAGCGTGTTAGAAATAAGACCTACGCCCACAGACTTAAGAACCGGCCCTGAGATCAGAAACGTTCATTGGATTGATAGAGATGGCAATGTGATATGCAATAGAGGTGATTTTTTCTCTCGATTGCCGGTTCTAGACCTTTCTAGAGTCAGGCAAGGTTATGGGAGTGGTAGTTCTAATAATGTCAGTAGTAGTAGTGTGACCAGTAGTAATAATAATAACAACAATAGTAGTAACTTGAATGATAGCTCGCCAAGTCAAGAAGGGTCTGATGAATTTAATTAAATGTCAAATGAGGGTACTTATAGAATGGGATTGAGAATGACGTCATCACGTTCCAGCGTTAGTTGTGACGAGTTTACAACTAATGCATGCTAAATCAGAGACCGATTTGTGACTCAAGGCAATTTGTTTGTTTTGTGTTTTATTGATAAAATCATTGTTTTTGTTTATTGAGTTACAAATAAAATATTCTAACTCTCATTCATTCATTCTCTCTCATTCATTCATCACGCATACTGTCCTGCTCAGTTCAAATTTAATTAAAAAAAGGCTGAAGTGCACATAAAATCTAAGTGTTCACGAATAACTATTTCCTAGTTATACTCGTATTATTTGAATATTCTGTCGTGTCCAAGAGCCCCGTAAAGTCTAAAAATAAAGCAGTTTGAGTTTTGATCTGTGCGGGAAACCATGAGAGATGACGTTATTCTCAATCCCAATCTTTTAATACGCAGGTTATATGATAAAGGTGGTTAAACAATAATAGGTATAGAAATCGTAAAATATGAATTAGCCTTCTAATGGCATGCAAAATCATGTTTTGTCATTGATTTTGAACAAAATTAGGTTCTGTAAATCATCACTATCAGCATGTTCGGTGTTATGTCCACTTCTGGGCAAAAGGCTTATCGTGTATGTTGCCTATACAAAAGTAAGTTTTATGATTTTACTATGAAAACTATCGTAGTTTGACGAATGAGTGTTCTTCCTATACAAATAATGTTACAAATAACCAACACTGAGGGCTGGTCTACGTTACCTATCCAAAACCCCACAGCCTACGTTTCTTATGGTATACTGGTTGCTGCCCCTGCCTTCGCCCGTGTTTTATCGGGATAAAAAAATCGCCTATATGTTATTCCAGGTCCCAAACTATACCCATACCAAATTTCAGCCTAATCGGTTCAGTAGTTTTTGCGTGAAAGAGTAACAAATATCCATTCATCCATACATACAAACTGACATATTAAACGGATTGTCTTCATTCAAATTAAAAAAAGTACGTAGACAAAAAATAGGCAGAATGTATGGATGAAATATGGAAATAGAAGCAGTATTAATCAATAAGAATTTCTAAATTTATGTATAAGGAAAATACACGTAAAAAACATTTTACGAAAAGTCTGTAAAATTTCTTCCTTTACAATATAAATATGGAACTGACATTAGATATTAATAATTACTCATAAAGTAAATAAAATTTCAGGAATTCAGTAACTCGTCACTGCCTATAATTTTAGGCTTTTTAATGTACTTATTATTAATAATTCCATTATTATATTTAAGATAAAAATGGCCAAATTATTACTAATAGCCCTAGCTGTCCCACTGCTGGGCAAAGGCCAAAGCGTATGTATATTAAGGTTGATAATAATGTAATTAAGTTGAAAATTATTATCAATCGTTTATTTGCAAAAATACATAATTATTATAAAATATCACGTATTAACTATTTAGTAACTAATAAGTTACATTTTTAAAAGCTGGAGCGATCCTCTTTTGTTTTTCGTATTTTTTAGGCAATAGTGATGGTGGTAACTAAAAAATCGACAAAATTATGTATTTGGCAACTTTACTCCTGAATAATATTCAGTTTTATTATACTAGCTTAGCCCGTGGCTTGTTTCATGATTATACTTAGATACAAGATACCCTATGGCCTAATAAATAACGTTCAGGTATTAAATAAGGTACAATTCCTTTATGTGAAATAATTGTAATTACAAATAATTAAAATTATTTCACTTATAGGTAATGCGAGTGAGAATTCTATAAAGTAATAAAAATCGTTGACATATTCATGAAAATATATACATATATGACAAATCGCAGAAGCTCGAAACAATTTTTGGTTAAGAAAGCTTTCATTCGTCCGTTGCCAAACTTCGCTGCGCTTGAGCTAATAATTAAGCATTGTTGTAGTTTGTGTTTTTGTTTTTTGTAATCGGTACCTTGTTATTTTCTGTTATTGTTATCAGTTTTCGTGAAGTTTTCCCTCTGTTGACATACAATAACTTGTATTCTATAACCGAGTATACATATAACCCAAGAGATTATGCATTATAGACGCAAACATACACACTTTATCACTAATTGAAACTAGAAATATGGATGTTTTAAATCTTACTGTAATGTTAGTGTTTATATTTCTATAACTATCTTACTAGAAGTCTTTCTTCCGATGTAAACTAAAGAAAACAAAATATTATAAAGAAATTCGGTGAAATAAATGTCCGAAATAGCAAGAGCAAGAATTAACTGGAACAGAGATAATCTTCAATAACTGGAACAGAGATAAGCTTCCATAACAGTTTGGGCAATGAAAGTGTTAATACCGCGACGCACAGTCATGCAGCACTGTTTGTAGCAGTGTTGTGCCCGCAGCGGCTGGGCAGTGAAAGCGTTAAACACAGAAATATCACATTGTGAAAATAGTTTTACGATAAATTAATGAATTTTAACCATTGAAAACAGGTATTAGTTTAAAATTATGGGTATTAAGTTAGGCAGGATATATGTATATAGATAAATTTTTAAAAGCTGCGATTGACTTTTGTTGTTTCCACGCTGACGTCAGGCTTCCAGTGCACGACAACAACAAAAGAGGATCGCGCCAGCTTTTATAAATTTACCTACCTATACTTGGGTTAATGTTTTTATTGGTTAACACTAACCAATGTTAATTTTAAAACATTATCATCGGTTAGTCGCTTATGTTAATAATGTTATGTGTTTGTACAATATTAATGTAAATAAATCTTATAGGTTTTGTTTAAAAACTATTTTAAAATAGCCAATTTTGTTATTTGTTAGATGAATGAATTGTCAGTTAGCGAATAAATTGAATTTTAGAAAATTTCACCCTTTTCTTTGTAATATACATACAATACTATACAAATACTCTTTATTTGTTCCAGGCGCTCTGGGTGTTTTCTACGTATAGTAAAAAAACATTTATGTAATATTAAAACAAGATAAGGTTTATTGCCAAAAAGAAAGATAACATGCTAATTTCTATATTTCTAGTAAAATTACGGAAGCTTGTACCTTCGGTTAGACTCCTCCGCACTAGGTAAGATGATCTGTATAGTGGGGTCACAGGGATTCACTGCAATAGTTACAATATCTAAGTGTTAATAGACACGGTGTAATATACCAAAGGGGCGCGGCGTACGAATATCGACCCCTCCAACTCAATCCCTGGATGTCGTAAGAGCCGACTAAGGAAACCTAGCAGAGGAAGGGCAGCAGCTTCCTTCTGAGTATTTTTCAACACCAACACTGCGATCACCAATCCGCCTGCCAAGCGTGGTGATTATGGCAAATCCCCCCTACATGGGAGACCATCCACTCGATGGACCAACGACATTGTAGCGGTCGCAGGGAGTCGATGGATGGAGGCGGCTCAGGACCGCTATTTGTGGCGTCGTATGGGGAGGCCTATGTCCAGCAGTGGACGTGTTTGGGCTGATATGATGATGATGACGATGAAATACTCACGGTGGTATATTATAGTTAGCCGCCACGGTGGTATATAATAGGTATAAGGGGTGGATCATCGGTGGCTGGGGAGTGGGTGACCTCAGTACCTATCGATTTAACCTCCATATATGTTCTGCGATATTCAGTGGTTCAAAAGTTATTTGAACTTTAGTGACAAAGAAAATAAGAATCAAATAATATAAACAAATTAAACTAGTATTTACAATTTAAACAATTGAGCTAACTGCAAAAAAATATCTGAGCGCTTGGTCGAAGCGACGCGTGACCCGAGAGCTCTGGTGAGTATCTAGCGCAGCGCATTAGCATTGCCATAAAGCGAGGCAATGCAGCCAGCGTCTTGGGGAAGCTTCCGAATGGTATTGACTGGTATATGGACCGAGCTACCTGTAGATTGTTTGCAACAGTCTGCAGTGAACTTTTTGTCAAAATCTAATTTCAGCCTGAATTTCGCTATTGCAACAAATCATTAAGTCTGCGACCCTTTTTGTTTTAAACAAGATATTGATCTTGCAGTGTGCCTTTTGTATCCCTATACCTAACCAGTCTTCGATTTATAAAAAAACATAGATTTATAAAAAAACATATATATTAATATTAGGTAGGTATATCAGTTATCTAGCTGTTACTTACCCATAACATAAGCTCTACTTAGATCAGGGCTAGATTGAGCTGTGTGCAGCATTGTGCGCATTATTTTCATAGAAAAGTCTTGTAGAAACAGATTAAAACAATTTTTATTCATAAAACGGACGAGTTAGCCAAGACGTGCCAGGGCAATATCTCAGCGTCTATGCTAAGCGCACGTCGGCTGGTATGAAAACTAATTTTAATATTAATGGTAACTGTCTCACCAAAGAAAACTATGAGAATTGTTTGAAAGAAGTTGATGTAGCAAAATCATTGAAAATGATTGGGTACCTACATATGTATATATAATTGTGAATCAGACGCAGAGAGAGAAAACTGGCTGAAACTTACTGAACACCCCCCCCCCCCCCACACACAAATCATAATAAAATTAAGACTTGTGAAATTCGACCTCGTTAGCAGCTTTTTTCAATAATCGTATGTACTATGTACTGCTCTACCTCCCTGTCCCCTACATCGAATTTGCTAAGGGATGAATAACCCCTATTCAAATCCAGGTATAAAATTCAGCACTAAAACAATCATAAAAACCCGATTAACGTATTGAATGTCGTAAATTTTTAAAAACCGTATTGCATTCTATTCTATTGGCTGAGTTTTATGGGATACGATGCACGCTGCTTATTTTATGGTAGACTAAGTGTTGCAGGCGGTTTTGTTTGTTGTTTTGTACGAAGTACCTACCTTATAATCCTTATAATTTTTAAATTTGAGTTTGAAAACAAACGAGAAATCAATTAAATGATGAATATTTCAATACCAAAAATTGTTTCGAGCTTCTGTACTTTGCCTCGATGGTACCAAAGTCCTTAAAAAAAATCCACCAATATTCCTTGGGCTCTGTAACCCCGTACGTGAACAAAAAATTTTTGAATCGAGTTTAATATGTATTTATTTTTCTACGAGCCGGAAGTGGCGAAACCAGCACAAGACCCACTTTATACTATAGCTTTCACTGCCAGGCCTATTGTCATGCTATACCGTGCCAGTAAGTACTCCTCGTACCTTGCATCTGGCCCGTGGTGATGATCATAATATGTTCTGAGATACTTGAAGCAGTTGAAAGCGGTTCTCAGGCGGCTCCCGAGAACTGCAAGCTTCTGCACGTCATAGGGCCATAGATGTACAACCCTCTACCGGCCGATGTTACTGACGCTTTAACGATGCAATCCTTTAAGTTTAGACTCAATAATCTTTATTTGCATGAATGTACCTACAAAAGCCGTGGGGTCGCGGCGTACGAATATCGACCCCTCCAACTCAACCCGTGGATGTCGTAAAAGCCGACTAAGGGAACCAACCAGAGGAAGGGCAGCAGCTTCCTTCTGAGTATTTTTAAACACCAACACTGCGATCACCAATCCGCCTGCCAAGCGTGGTGATTATGTCAAATCCCTCCCTACATGGGAGACCATCCACTCGATGGACCGACGACATCGTAGCGGTCGCAGGGAGTCGATGGATGGAGGCGGCTCAGGACCGCTATTTGTGGCGTCGTACGGGGGAGACCTATGTCCAGCAGTGGACGTGTATGGGCTGATGATGATGATGATGACCTACAAAAGTTCTTAATTTCAAATTTATCCAATTACAAACGACATATATAGTAAACATATTATAAGGTGTGCAAAATCTTATTAACTACAATTATTAATGTCATGTTCAAGAATTTTTTTTACATATTTGATGAATTCTTCGCACGTAAATGTACGTTTTTATATTTGTAACTAGCTGCACCCGCGCCGCGGCTTAATCGCCCCCGTGGAATTTAAATTGTTGTTCGGTACCCAATTTTTTTTAGTTATTCTCCTATTCCGGTTGGAGACAAATCCAAAAAATGATTAAAATCCGTCCAGCTCAGCCGTTCTCGAGTTATAAGTGGTGTGTTTTAAGGTTATGTAAGTAATTTACAATTATATTCATAACGACATTTTAATAATAAAATTTTACTTTATTTCAGGCGCAAGAGACACACAGACATGCCTTTTTTGTAGAGATAGGTATGTAACGAAAGACAGCCGTTGTTTATTTTACGGCGGATAGGGAAATGACGTCACATGAGAATCAATGGATTTGAAAACTCTTGAATTAGATATGCAAAGCAGCTGTGCCATAAACTTACAATTTTTTACTTCTATTCGTTATTTTAGTTCGAGTCGAGTTTTTTGAGCAAGTACCTATTATAAAATAAATACCGTTGGACAATCCACACAGCATCATTTAGCCCTAGCTAAGCAGAGCTTGTGTTGGGTACTAGATGACTGATAAAAGGGGCCTAAAAGTTTTTTCAGAAGTTTTCAAAAATGATCTACTACAGACTATTGTGTTTTAAAGAAGGGCAGTTAGTTAATGACGACCGATGTGGCGCGGCTGGCGAAGCTCCGCCTGCGACGCAGGAGGGTGCGGGTCGATTCCCGCCTTGAGACAAATATTTGTACGATATGCAAATATTTGTCACGGGTGTTCTGGGTATTTTCTATAATAAAATAAGAATGTTTTATTACAAAAAAAACAATGTATGCTTAAAGTTCATTATAGCTAATTATACCACTAAATAAATATAATTTACAGATAACTTAGTATAAACAAAGCATTAAGCCCATAAGTATGTAACTTATGGGTCATAGGACTTAGTCAAAATCATCAAATCAAATCAAAAATATTTATTTGTAACTAAACACACATAAATACAATTATATTAACCGTTATTTAAATAAAAAATACAGAAGAAAGTGTAAATGTATTAGGTATTGGTCTTAATCTTACAATTAGTTTACCTACAAAATGGTCCCAACTCAGCTTAAGCAGGTTTTAGCAACTTGCGCTGGTTTTCTGTTGTAGTACTTAAAGGGTTTTATGTGTTGCATGTCGCGTACCTTCCATGCTAGTTAAAAACTGTATTACTACGGCAAGGTAGAGCTCAATACCTCACAATGGCTAGACGCCTGGGTTAGATTACTAAGATAAATTATATCGTACTAGCTGCTGCCCGCGACTTCGCCCGCCTTTTATCGGGATAAAAAGTAGCCTATATGTTATTCCAGGTCACAAACTATAACCATAGCAAATTTCAGCCTAATCGGTTCAGTAGCTTTTACGTGAAAGAGTAACAAATGTCCATACACCCATACATCCATCAATACAAACTTTGACATTTATAATATTAGTAGGATAATAAAAAAATATGTATCTTATAATTATTATTGTATTAAGCATAGACCTAGATTTTTTCTACGGTATTAAGTAAGTATATCAGTCATCTAGTAACCATAACGCAAGCTCTACTTAGCTTGGGACTAGATGATGCTGTGTGGATTGTCCAGCATTATTGATTATTATTTAATGTATGGAGTACAGCCAGATAGGCACCATGTCACAAAAGCTGCGGGCTGAAACAGTACCTAATAAAGGAAGTCAAATTTTTAAAAATGGCCTGGTTGAAATTGAAAACAGATTCACCTAACCGAAATAAAAACAACCGTCTAGCCTTAGGCCAGAAGCATTAGGAAGGCACATTTTGAATCGGTCGGATTACTCTCATTTTTTGCCATTTCGAGGGGAGCGCAGATCCCTAAGAATGAGTTTTCCGTTCGTTATGAAAACTATAAAAGTTTTCTTTTCCCTAATTTAACTCCTTGCAGCGCTCCAGCGCCCCATACCGGACATTAAGAGCTACGGTAGTACCTCTTAATCTTTTCGTAGTATGACAGGCCATCCAATAGTTTCATAGGAACGCGATCCTATGAAACTATTGGATAAGGAACTGGTATCTCTATAATGAGCTTTACGAGACTGGCGATTTGCAAGCTACTTCAAAGCGAGTACATACACATAATTGAGATAAAAATTGTAGAAGTACTGTAAAATATATTATTCGACGGTGATTTGAGTGAATCTTAATTATTATATGTATAAATGCGATAGTGTGTTTGTTTGTTTGTCCTTCCTTCACGCCCTACCTAAGCAAACAATCGACTTGATTTTTAGCATAGAGTAGTTGAAAGGATGGAGTTTGACAACTACTTTATATGAAATTCGAATTTAACGCTAGTGAAACCGCGAGGAAGAACTAGTAAATAAATAAATAAAGCGAGGCGAGTGTTCAAAGCACGGATCGCACGCCGCGAGCTCGCTGCGCACCCGCGGCCTCGTCGTCGCGGCATGCTCGCTGCGCATCTGCGGCGTCGTCGCGGCTTGCTCGCAGCGCAATCGCCTTGCATTGAAATAGATCGTAAATCGCGAGTGTGATAAGGCTCTACAGTTCGATTTTTTTCTTAGTGATTTGTTGCATTTTCTCAATACAACTTTGACAAGTTTGCGTTACATTATTATAGTAAACGAAAACGTACTATGGAAACTTATACTAGCTACTCAGTATAAGGTTCCTAAAATTTAGTTTTTATTGGACTGGAATATCAGCTTTCTCATTAGACATTGCCTTTAAAAATAGCTTTGCTTTGGTCTGCAGGGGATTCAATTATGCGAATTAATTTTGACAGGGTCTCTAGTACCTTGATTGGTATACAATAATGGTAAATCAAGACTACTGCACAAGAAGAAAATTACAATCTGGGTCTCTTCAAGACAAGAGTGAACAGGTGTCTTCTAGACCTTCGTGATACACCGTCGGCCACATCGTCACTTTCCATCAGGTGAGATTGTGCTCACACGAAAGTCTATATTATATATAAAAATCTCGTGCAAAAATCTAGTGTACAGTGTTTGTAACCAAACTCCTACGAAACGGCTTGATCGATTTTCATGAAGTTTTTATGTATATTCAGTAGGTCTGAGAATAGGTAGTTATCTATTTTTTATTATACCCCTAAGTGACCAGGGTGGACCACGCCAATTTTTTTTTTGTATTTTATTTTAATTTTTTAAATATTTGGCACTTAAAAGTACATATAACCCTTAATTTTCACCTTTCTCACATTTTATATTAGAAATATTAGTACTGTAAATAAATAAATAAATATAAATAATGTTGGACAATTCACACAGCATTATCTAGCCCCAAGCTAAGCAGAGCTTGTGTTATGGGTACTAGATAACTGATATACATAATACAATACATTACATAGATAGATATTTTTTATTATACATAGAAAAACGACCAGAACACCCTGAACAAATATTTGCAGATCGTACAAATATTTGTTCCGAGGCGGGAATCGAACCCGCAACCTTCTGCGTCGCAGGCGGACATTCGCCCACCTCGCCACATCGGTCGTCAACCCTCAATGGTCGATGACAAAACAACGTTTGCCGGGTCAGATTGTTGACTATAAAAAAAGAAGACGTATGTGATTGACAGTACTTTGTCTACTTTTCTGTTATGATATGTGAAATCTTAAAATGGGACGAATGTGGAATTAAATCACCACTGAATTTGATTTTCCGTGTTCAGAAAACTTTGGGCCGAAGCCAATGGGACGAACACGGAATAACTCGATACTTTGATTGTAATTGAAACATTTAGCTTATTGATTACCTAAAGTTTATTGCCATTCAGGGGGGCAATGCAGCAAGCGTTTTGAGGACCCTTCCGACTGGTATTTGGATCAGCGTGCTCCATCTTAGGCCACATTTTCACTGACTTAACCTATTGATATCAAGTATTGTGGTATTTAGCTAGTGATCTTCATCAACATATTAGCCGGACGTCGTCCACCGCTGGACAAAGGCTGCCCCTAAAGATCGTCGAAAAGACCTATTCTGCTGCCTGCATCCAGCTGTAACTTTTAACTTGTATTCTATCTAGGTATATTATTATACTGATAAACTGGGTAGGTACCATACTATATTATAATCGTGTCGTTCACCACTCGTATAGTAATCGTACAGTATAAGTAGGATCCTTATTATATGCGTAATACAAGTAAGTATTAGCATATTAGGCGGCGCCCCGGGCTTCCGTTCTATTCACTCGCTGCTTTTGTCAGCGAAATCGCTACGTTCGCTACCTCTACCGCAGCCGCCCTACAGGATGGTGGCAATATCATTTTCATATCTTTTCTTCATATCATTTCTTGTTTTATTTGATAGGGATATTCTTTACTATTAGAAAAATGTTTGCTACGAAAACTGTAGCTAAATTGTAGAGGTGCTACGAAATTCGTAGCATTAGCTACGATCGCGTAGCCGTAGCAGATGCTACGATGTAGTAACGGGAAATGATAACGTCGTAACGGGAGTGGACGTGTACGGGCTGATGATGAATCATCATCATCAGCTCGTACACGTCCACTGCTGTTCATTTTTTCAGTATAAAATGAACAAAATACCATAAACTATAAAATTCATTAAAATAATTAAAAGGAAATGCTGGATTTTGAATATCATTTATTAGTTCCAACACGAAAATTACTTGTATTTAAGAAAAAAACAATAAGAACGTTACGAACAACGAATTCGTAGCACCTCTACGAGCTTTCATCGCAATCTATTGCTAAATAGAATGAGGTCTATGTCATGCATATTTGTGGACAAATTTCATTATTATAAGCGAAGCACCCTGTATATTTCTATAAAAGATTATGAAGCAGAAAGCGAACAGCAAATATATCATCCGAGATGTCATAAAGTCATAAATTATTTATGACATTTACATGTATCTGCTACCTGCTTTATAATGTTCATTTTTATGAACAGCTATTTTGATAACTGACTTATAGCATCGTATACACGGATGTTTATCCAAGTTATTTCAAAACAACATTAAATAGGGCCCTATTCTGCTAAACTAGCCACTGCACACCACCAATGTTATTGTCACCAAATGAGACGTTTATAAAAATAAAATAAAGAAACTTGTACGTCAAAATGGTTAAGTTTTGCAACTAATTTCAACATGCAAAAACTACCGCACACACTATCTGGAGTTTCTTTAATCTTTATAATTCTTTATTCTAGAATATGCGTGACGAATCCGCGACAATTATCATAGCAGAATAGTTGAGCAGAATTGGGCCTCAAGTCCAGTAAAAAATAATAATGTTAATAAATACAGTTTTTATTTTATCATAAATCGACGTCATAACTCCTTTCACGGCTTTTCTCTAAATCTCATAGTTCCAGATTTGGCCATCCACTTCTATTTCAAAAACCTACACTACGTACCTCTTTGAAGTAAGATATAAACAATACTTTAACCGATATCTTACTCAGCAAATAATATATTGCAATAAATCTAAGAAACAGATAGGTCAAAACCCTCGACCCTTATTCATAGGTAATTCAATAAGTCACTATAATGTCTATTTTTATTGCATTGCCCCGAAATAATAGTGTTATCATAATGTTGTGACGCGAATAGCCTATACAAGTGATTGGTGGTTGTGGACCAGGTTTTTAGGGTTCCATTGGTGGCCAAATGGTGAAAACGGCAGCTTCGTTCAGTAAGGATATCTTGTCGATGGTAATGGAAATTGAAGCCGGAAAAAAATCTACGTAAATGTGTCAGTACGTGTAAATGCTACAAAAAAGAAAAAAAGGTTTCACCAAATAAATATTGATATTTTTTATTATATGTTTTTTATTTATAAATAAAAATCGGCATTATGCAGTCTGTAACAAAGGGACCAGGAACTTTATGGGTGGAACCTGTGAAAATTCACTGTGAAAATACGAAACAAATCCAAAAAGAATTTGAAAACTTTGCGATTTTTTTACGTATATCGCAAGTATTTATTTATCGCTGTAGCGTAGTTCATACATATGTAGGTCTTGATGCAAGCAAGAACATAATAATGTAACTTAATTTTATTAAGTTACATTATTATGTTGTGTAATATAATTAAATATTAACTTAATGGCATGAATACAATACCTACATCCTCCCTCACCTTTCCTCCCCTTTCCCATATTCTCAATCACATTACCCTGCTGATAGATACCCACCTATATATGTAAATAGAAATAAAGGTAGGTATTCACAGACAAAGTGACAAATGCTCGCATCAATCCACTGTACAAAATGAAAGCCTAATGCGTCTCATCACATTTGCACACTCCGGCCAATATCGCCTTCCATCGAGCTATGAAAGGAACAGATGAGAGATGTACATTTGGTACAATGTAATATACATAGATCGTCTCTTTGTACTATATATATTGAAAATATTATAATTGGTGTCCTATTGGTACCAAAACTACTTATTTGAAGCGCCTTATAAAATATAAAATTAAATATTGACGTACTTTACCATCAAATAATATTTTTATCGCGCGCGCTCGAAATCCATGACTTTGCTGCTTAAAAAAGAGAGCAAAATCGGGTTTTGCTCACATATGGAATAATAGTATTTATTTTTACCCATATGAGAAACCAACATACGAAGACTTACAGGTTAGCTATATTTTTTAATTGTTTTGCAAGCTAATCACGATTTACTTATCACGAAAACAAAGTTAATAATGAAAAAAACAATCTTATCTGTAATATTAATTAATTTCTGTACCTTATGTGAATTTGATAACTAATGCCTGGCCCGACCAGATTTAAAAAGTTGTACCTACCTACATACATATATGTATAGGTACCAAACTCAATATAATGTCTTTTGTCTTCTGTAAGGGTATCTGACATTTAATAATTTCTGTAATAAACTCTACCGATACAAAATATTCAGAGGGGTTCACTCTGAAATGGTCATCGTGCAAAACCAACTCTTATGCCGCTTGCATAAGAAAACAAATCAGTTACTTCGATTTCCCTTTTCCGAGTAAGCCACCGGGTAGATAATGTAAGTGAATTAAGTTTGTGATAAGTAGGTATATAGTACGTAGTGTATGTATCATTATATACTTACATAATGATACATACACTATATATATTATTTCGTTAAACTCAAACACCATCGTCTATATTGTTCTTTTATGTCCAATCCATCCCAAGGCTGCCTGGAAGAGATCGCTTAAAGCGATAAGGCCGCCCTTTGTACTTCCTTGTTTGTTAGCATTTCCTTCTGTATAGTATTTTGTGTTTGTGTACAATAAAGTGTTATCTATCTATCTATAAATAAATAAATAATAATTTATTCTAAATTAACTTAGGGCTAGAAGTATAACAAAGATTAAGACTATTTCATCTTATGTTTTTATGGGATAACATAGTACATGTACCTGAACTAGGTAAAAACCTGTTTTTCAGGCAAAGAAAGTGCTGATAATAAACAAAACAATAAAATCCGATAATAAATGCTATGCATATTATAAAATTACTTATACTAATTACGCTAAACTAGTTTTAATAATAATAAAGGTGCTTACAATTAGTGGCCTACTTTAGAACAGTCAATAAATTTTCTGTCTCATCGTATGACATACATTGTAAAGTATCTCTAAGTTTTTTCTTACAGCTATTATAGTTTAAGGAATAAATATTGGCTAACACATTTAATCTCTTATATAAAAAAGGACCAAGATATATACCGCATCCAAAGGTATTTCACCCATCCCCTATTTATACCAAACAAATAATCTTCTATATTTCACCCGTGTATCTCTGAAATTATTTATTTGCATCGACGATCATCATCGTATATCGTATTTGTCTCGACGTTATTGTTCACAATTTCATTTTCTCTTTATTATTATTTGTTTTCTCAACTGTTTCATATTTTGAGATGCTGTAAAATTGTTTCGAGCGTAAAATTTGAACGGTAGGTAAAATTTTCACCTATTCTGAGTCAGATATTTGGTATAGGTACAAAATAAACCCAATTATGTATATTCATATCAACTATAAATATACATAGTTATCTATAAGTGATTAAAGGGAGTTTAATTAATGTGATTTAAAGTAATTAAAGTGATTTAAGATCAGTTATCTATAAGTGATTGATATGTTATGTGGTTGGTAAACCTTTATTATTAATTAAATAAATATTTAAACTTAGTTTATGTAAAAGCCCTCAAGTATATTTTTCTTTTATGTCATCATCATCATCATCAGCCCATACACGTCCACTGCTGGACATAGGCCTCCCCCATACGACGTCACAAATAGCGGTCATGAGCCGCCACCATCCATCGACTCCCTGCGACCGCTACGATGTCGTCGGTCCATCGAGTGGATGGTCTCCCATGTAGGGGGGGGGGGGGGGGGATTTGCCATAATCACCACGCTTGGCAGGCGGATTGGTGATCGCAGTGTTGGTGTTTAAAAATACTCAGAAGGAAGCTGCTGCCCTTCCTCTGGTAGGTTCCCTTAGTCGGCTTTTACGACATCCACGGGTTGAGTTAGAGGGGTCGATATTCGTACGCCGCGACCCCACGGCTATTTATGTACTTAGATGTAAATATTATATGATGTGGATATGCCGTTATGAGTCTTGGCCTCCAATTTGACTGATCACTCACTGTTATAAATAACTAGCAGCTGCCTGTGCCTTCGCCCGCGTTTAATCGGGAAAAAATAGCCTATACCTCCTCGGCATTTCAGGTCCCAATCTATACCAAATTTCAGCCTAATCGTTTCAGTAGTTTTTGCGTGAAAGAGTAACAAACATCCATACTTACAAACTTTGACATTTATAATATTAGTAGGAAGCATAGGATAGGATAGTATATTAAAACCCTAAAGAATACTTTTATGTACTTGTAGATTCTGTAGACGCAGTAGCATTCTACGAGGGCCCTCGAGCAAGGGTGTCGTCATAGAGATATAGACCCACCTTTTGTCTATGCTGCTATGGTTTGGTGGTTTGATCTGGTTTGATCGTCCAAGGCACGACGTGACACTGACAACCTCTGAAAACTGACATCAAACGCGTGTCGAGTGACGTCATTAGAGAGGTCTCTGGGAACATGGACATTCTAATAGATCGCGAATGATGAGTTCAGCGGTTTTATGGAGGTTTTCGGGGATTTTGCGGGAGAATTAGGGCTCCACTGGTCTTGGGAGTCTTCATACTTATATGTATATAATGTGGCTCGCCGTTATATGAGTCTTGGCCACCAATTTGACTGATCACTCAATCAATGCTATGAAGAGCTATCTTGATGACGATATCTTCATTGGGAGCATAGATTTAGAAAAAAAAAACTAGGTTTATGTCGGGAGCATTGTTGTAGGATAGAAAAAAATATCAAAGTTTATGATCGGGAGAACTCAAATTGATTGACTGCCCCATTATGCTAATGGTACCATAACTAAAAGACACATTTTGACATTCTAACAATGAAAGAAACTACATATTATAGAGGGCATCAAAATTGACGAGGTTGAAATGATTCTATAAATCTATCCGTGCATCTTATCATATTTGTGTGACTATGTGTGTGTTATGTTGTTTTTAATCTGTTTATAATTTTATTTTATTTGTGTTTTTATTAAAGATCTGAATCTGAGACACATAATTATTGCCAATAATAAAGAAGTGAAGTCAAGTCGTTCTCCTGAGTCGTTCTCTTCTCTTCTATATTCTAAATTACTACTATATTCTCTTCTATGTTCATGGTATAAGAAAACAAGGTATGCTCTTCCGGGAGTGTCGCCAGGTGACGTAACTGTCCAGTTGCCACTGTATTTCAACAAAATGTAGAAGTTGGGAAACAAATATGATATGGATCTAGAGAATTACAATCTGGGTCTCTTCAAGACAAGAGTGAACAGGTGTCTTCTAGGCCTTCGTGATACAACATCGGCCACATCATCACTTTCCATGAGGTGAGATTGTGCTCACACGAAGGTCTATAAACTATAAAAAAAAACATGTCTATTAAGCCTTAAAAAATTTAGGCTAACTTATCCAATTTAGTTTCCAACTTATCTTTTGTTTGTAATAATTAATTCACTTCTTAAAACTCTGCCATAAACACACAAAGTAAAGCTCCAGTTTCCATCCGCAACTTTTCGCCTAGAACTGCGCTCGAGTTTCATATCTATCTCACCTCGAGGCTGTATGAAATTGAGAAGCGTACCGATAAGTCATCTGTTTCCGCTTGCAGCTGTGAAGCGCTTTCTTATCGTATACCTTGGAAGTTCATAATACTATGGAAACTCGAATGAATTAAAAAAAAAGGCGAATTGAGAACCTCCTCCTTTTTTGAAGTCAGTTAAAAGGGTACGGCAAAAGGTACATACTTAAAATAATTACAAATATATATTATACTAGCTGCAGCTGCCCATGTCTTCGACCGTTTAATCGGAATAAAAATAGCGTATATGTTATTCCAGGTCTCAAACTACACCTATACAAAATTTCAGCCAAATCAGTTCAGTATTTTTTGCGTGAGGAAGAAATATCCATTCATCCGTAAAAAGTTTGACATTTATACTCCTAATATTAGTAGGCAGTATGTTCACGACAAAAGGTACATGCTTAAAATAATAACAAACTATGATCTAATTACAAGCATAAACAGACATCAGTAGGTTATCATTTGTAGGGTAAAATATACTTGAAGTTAAAATTAAACTTGAATTCGGTTTTACACTGATAACATACATAAATGCAAAGTTTGGATGTTTAGATGGATGGATGTTTGTTACTTCTGCACGCGAAACTACTAAATGGATTGGGCTGGAAGATGCATGAAGAAGTAACAAATAGGTATCCATCCATCCCATAGACCTAGAATTGTTTTTTCTACACCCATCCAGACAAACATCCAAACTTTCGCATTTATATATTACTGCAATCTACAAACATATGGTTCGTACAATAATGAATTATTTATACCTATTAAATAAAAAAAGGTTTTTAGACGGTAGAGTTTGTTTGACCCAAGCATCTATAATTTAGTAAGTTCGTGTGACTTATTCAATATGTAATTCTTATTTCATCTCTTTCGGGAAAGTCACTATTGAAAAAGATAAATAATAGATGACGTAGATTGTAAATCACGACGCTCTGACTATCGTGAGAAGTGGGAATAACTCGTAAACAATGGTAGGGGCTTCTAAAGCCAGATGCAGGCGGAACATGCATTATGTATAACTTTTTATAAAGTGAACTGAAATGCAATTTGAAACAAAGTATCAAGTTTAATGCGATTTTAGATTTAAAGTGGTGGGAAACAGTGACTCTACCTTTAAAGCCTCCTTCTTTAATTTACCGCTCATATTGTTTGTTCTTCTTCTTCTTCTTTTAGCTTACTCGCCTCCATTCCATGACTATGAAATTTCCATGAACTGGACACTGGCCGAAAAGTGGCAACCCAGACACGTATTGCTAATAACAAAGAAGTCAAGTAAAGCTCCTTCTTGATTTGTTACCTTTTTATTTTAACTTGAGGTGTTTTTCACCTGTAGTCGTTTTTTTTTCTCATAATATCTTCGTTTACCTAATGATTTAATTGATTTAATAATTTAACCGACTTTAAATTCCTTAGGTACTTTTTTAAGTTTACTTTATTTTATAAATATTAACACAGCTTTTTAAGTTTATCGAGACAAATACTTATCCCTCAGGAATAAAATTATGCGATCACCTCGGGATAATTCTCCTTACAATGGCGAAAGAATTTTCCAAATCGGTCCATAAGTGGCGGAGAAATCAACGAACATAATTTAAAAAAAATACATAGAGCCGAATATGGATGTAAAAGATCATGAAAATTGATGAATGGACTGTGTGAAAGATGATATGAGTAAAAGAGAGTGAGTGCGAAGATGACGACTGATAGAAGCGAGTTGAAGAAGACCTTTTGTGCCGATCCCACCTAGGTAAGTGGGAAAAGAACATGAAAATTATGACACAGAGCCGAACATAGAAATTTCTGCTTTTTTGTTTTTCTTCGGTTAAAAACTAGAGTTTCAAAACTCTCAAAGCATGAAAGCACAAAATGGTAAGACTGGCGCTGGCGGCGGCGTCTTGTTTTCGCTAGGGTTAGGTCTTTTGCTATTATTCCCAATTCTGTGGTTTTTTGCAACGAAATCGTTTTTTTTTTATTTTTTATTTCTATCAATTTAGGTGGGCAAAAAAGCATTTTCTATCTATCTACATTCCATATTATTGAGAAAAATATAAATAACTACACATCAGCAAAATATAAATGTTATATTATATTTTGCTGATGTGTAGTTATTTATAGGTAGTTCCTTTCCTACATGGTCTTACCTTTGATTCCCACTATGATGTATAGACAACTAGTGTTGAATGGAATAAATTGTTATTCAGTGATCATCCTAAGAATACTATTCTTTAAGTTTTGATTAAATAACAGTATTAGTTGTAATCATTAGTTTTTGTTATAATAATCCCACATTATCGGACGAAGGTCCGCCTGCGACGCAGGAGGTTGCGGGTTCGATTCCCGCCTCGGGACAAATATTTGTACGATCTGCAAATATTTGTCTGGGGTGTTCTGGGTATTTTCTATGTATAATAAAAAATATCTATCTATGTAATATATTGTATTATGTATGTATATTCCAAGTCATATAGTACCCATAACACAAGCTCTGCTTAGCTTGGGGCTAGATGATGTTGTGTAGATTGTCCAGTATTATTTATTATTCTGTTTAAATACCAGTATAACTAGTCTACTTTATCTATCGAAATTAAATTCTTCTAAATAAAACTCTAGAGATAAAAATCCTTGCAAAGAGGAACAAGACCCTGCTAATTAGTCTTAATCCAGCCTTTTATAATTGCATCCATTAACTAATAACTCTACTTTTGTAATAATTGCGCGGTTTGGATCGCGGAGTGATTAGAAGCTAGCTATAGATGCCGTCTAGCTAAGTTGAAATAAACTCAAGTACTTACCAAGGCAGGCTTACTGGTCCTTTCATCATAATACCCCATGCACGTCCACTGCTAGACATAGGCCTATCCCATACGACGCCAGAAATACTGGTATAGTTGGTACTGGTCCTTTACTAACCATGAAAACCTTTGCCAAGGCTAGGCGGCCTGTCCATTGACGTGGAACGGAGCGAGGGAGTACAATACAGTACACAGTCGCCCCGTGACCACAATCGCTGAAACGCGATGGAAACGTAGGGGAAAATATAACAAAATGTACGCAATAAATACCCGATAAACAATCTTTAATTCTGTTAACCAATCGCGAAAGTTTAAAAAGTTTTAATACAATACTCTACAAAACTCTTTTTTATACACCACAAAATTAAATAAAACACAGAAATTGATATGAACAGGTACAATGGGCGGCCTTATTGCTTAGAAGCGATGTATTTTAGGTAACCTTTGGATGGATCATGGAGTAATGCAGAGTGGAGTTGCAGACTGGTGTTCATTGATGCGGAGCTTCGTTCCGTTTCCTCGCTCCATTTCCTGGTTTAGTATGACTTGTCCACTCTCCATAGTCCATATTTTTTATCAAGGCCTCAATCAGAGAGACCCTTTTAATGGTGCTTACGGTTCACACTCAATAATGTCTATCTTGTTGTGAAACTCTGCCGTACAGGGAAATATTTTATTATTCTGAAATTAAAATCCTAGCTGTAATCCGTCAGGCGGGCCGTCAAAACAAAATGGAGGAAAAAGTACTTATTCAAAATGGCGGAACAGGTGCAGCTTTGAACAAAGAATTTTGTAATACACGCTTGATGGTTTTCTCTTATTTGTAACGTCCGAACAGACTCATAATTTTGTAGAATCGTAAGTTATTTAAAGCTGTGGGATTTCGTTGAAGGTAAACAAACTTGCCTATGAGGTGTCGTAGGATATGGCAGTAAGCAAAGCGATTTTTAAAGTACCTACAAAAACAAATAAATAAATAATGCTGGAAAATCCACACAGCATCATCTAGCCCCAAGCTAAACTGAGCTTGTGTTATGGGTACTAGATGACTGATATACATAATACAACACAGATATTACATCGATAGATATTTTTTATAATAGGTGGGTACATTTGTGGCGTCGTATGTGGGAAGTCTATGTCCAGCAGTGGACGTGTATGGGCTGATATGATGATGTAGGTACATAAAAAATACCCAGAACACACGAAACAAATATTTGTAGATCGAAAAAAACATAAAATCTAAACAGTTGTTTTTTTCAAAATTATTAGTATAACATTCCCAATACCTATGTAGTATTCACAACAGATTATACCTACCTATCGAAGCTTGATACATGGCACCTATGTGCCGACACATGCCCCAGTAACCACATGCGTGTACATATAATGTAAATTAACCTGAATAATTGATATAACAATCCATTAGGTAATTTGACACATCTTGCCCGAGGCTGTGCTCAGTAAGAGCTTTGATGTTTTGAGGATAAATATTATGTTACAACATTATAAATTGATTATTAAGAAGATTTATAGAGATTTTACCCTAAGGCTCAATTCACACTGGAATAGCAGCGGCGAGCGACAGCGACGCGGCGAGCAATTTCAGTGTCGATTTGGTTTCAAATAATTTTAATAGACAAATAATTTTAATAGACAAAGTCCAGTATTGTTTGGAGCACGAAATAGTCGCGCAGCCGTTGCTCCCATCCCTGTGTGAATTTTGCCTTAGCCTTCTAAAGTTTCAAACAGACAATAGATTTATTTACTCGATTAGAGCGAATTGATCATCTTCGTCGAAATGTCGGTCATGTCTATGAATCGACTCCAATAATATTGCCGAATTTATGCTAGATTGATAGCTAAGACAAGACGCTCAGAGCAATAGCCACTATCAAATCAAGATTAGGTACACGAATTAGCAAAAGCGTAACCACCCGCGACGTGAGAGAGAGAGAGAGATAATTTACTACTTTACTAGGCTTACATTTATATGTAACCGCCGGAACTTACAAATAGCCCGTTTGAAGAATGGCTAGGCCGATTACAAAACGAACACTGATTTGTTGGGAATGCCAAAGATTTAAATCTTTGGGGATTGAACATTGATCGCTCAACTATCGGCCTAGGTAATATAAGAATAACGCCGCGCTAGTCTTGCAATCGGCCTAGCCATTCTACAAACAGGCTCATACTACGATTCGGCGGTGAAACATACATATAAAATCAATAGATTTTCATTAGCCTCGCTTAAATTTAAAACAGGTTGTCCTATTTAATTATATTTATATTTGCTTAAATACAGGGGAAGATTAAAATAAAAAAATAGGGAAAGATTTAATTGTAGATAACACGAAGTTCACAGGGTCTTCTTATTTAAAACTAGCTGACCCGCCCGCGGCTTCGCCCGCGCGGACTAAGAAGAATATCACGCCATCCATTGTTTTGTTATATCTCAAAGGGATTCAGCAGCATTTTCGATGAAAGCTCCCGATCACGGCAGACTGGCCTTTTTCATGACACTTCCAACAATTATCGTTTAGGTACAAATCAGTTCTAAGGTTTATTTAAACCGTTGACGAATTTCTATCGTGAGTTTTTGCAGAATAGACAAAAATCTATTCCAGTTTTCCCCTTAAATATGCCTCTCAGAGGGTAAAACAGGATTTAGGAATCTAAATCATACTTCTGGATACCGTTCTCAGTAAAACACCTTTTGAAGTCGACAAAACAAACCCGGTAAACTAAGGTTCAACCACAATCTTCGGGTTACACTATCCCTAATCAAATAGAGTGGAAGAGCCTCGGGACACAATTTGCGTGATGTTGAACTAAATCAGGATTTCATGAAGATATTCCAGCAAGGGTTTTGTTTTACAAAACTAGTTTAGAATTAGTGTCTTTATTTTATCTGGTACCGTAGATAAATATTTAATTATCAATCTATTAATATACAAACGTTATGATAATTCATACATGGAAAACAACCAGAACCTGACTGGAACTTTAGATCGTGCAAACATTTGTCCCGAGGCGGTAATCGAACTCGCAATCTCTAATAACAACTGCGCCACTCAAGTCGTCCACTAAGGTCATTTAGGTACAAGTAGCGGCACGTAAGTCTAGCGCTGTACGCGGAGGGGATAGCTGCGCATGGGAATGTACCGCTAGCCCAGCACAGCTATTCTAACTCGATCGAAAAGTTTCCGTGACTCGAAATCTGGCACAAATCCGCGCGAAATTCAAATAATCCGCGCAATATTCAAATATTTTAGCGGTTTTTAATATTTTCTGCGTTCTACAAGCAATATCAATAACAGAAAAGAAGTTTACCGTAAATCGTAAAACATTTTCTATGAACCCATGTTTTAACAAATTTCGATTCGACTGGACTTTTGGAGACATTAATAATTTTTCACATGTTTTACTAAAAATCAACATCATTACCAAAAGCCCCATTAATGGTACTTCATTGGAACGGATTCACAGAAAATGGTCAGCGATTTATGAAAATCTACTTTTAAGGTAGTTTTATTCCTTGTGGAATGCAAAAAATATTAAAAACCGCTAAAATATTTAAATTTCGCGTGGATTTGTGTCAGATTTCGAGTCGGTTCGGAAACTTTTCGATCGAGTTAGAATAGCACATATTTTTCACTTTTGCGCAATAACGGTCAGCGCTAACGTTACGTGCCGCTATGTATACCTAGATACCCAAACGACCTTATCTGCCAAAGCAAACTGCTGCCGAAACTAACAAGACTGTAACAATATTAATTAAACAATAACAACCGGACAGCCGGCATACCCGCAAGACATAATTACACGAGTAACTAATGACAACCGTCCACTTGTCCGGATTATTGGAATTGGTATAAACTGGGCGAGTTTATGGTGGACATAGAGGTGGAATAGGGACATTTAGAGCAAGTACATATACACATTAGGCGTTTTGAAGCGCGCGTATACACCAGCGTCACGAGCGTTCTGTTAAGACGGCAGTATACACTCGCCGAGACGTCTCGTCGACAAATCTGGTGACGACTCGGGCGCTCGTTCAACGAGGGGCATAATGTACAGACTTATTTTTCGTCAGATGAACTGCGGATGCTTACCACGACAACACGATTGTTATCTCATTGTTTTGTAGAGCTCCATCTTCGTTTTGCAAATCGAAACGAGTATGGTCGCTTTCGTATATTTTGCGAGGCTCTAGCTTCTACACGGGCCGAAATGCCGACAAGCGGCCGAGACATGAATGAATAAGACTCTACACCCGACCCGAAGGCGAACCGAGTGCACCAAGTACACACTGAAGCTCGGCCTGACTCGGGGTGCCTTGACGTACACTGCCGGCATTAGGATATATTGTTCGTTAAAAAGTAAGTTCGGTAAAATTTGTCGTGCGCTTGAATAGAAGCACGCGTTTGGGTGTACGGGTGTAGGGAACCACTAAAATGTTTTCAAAACGCGCGTCACAAAAAAGCGCGTGCTTCAAAACGCCTAATGTCTATACCTAGTCTTTGGTAGGTAGGTGTTATTTATATGTTAGGTAGGTATATGGGTGAAAACCAGGGCATTAATGAAGAAAATAAACTAAACTATATGACTATTAATTTTAATGAGAGGATGACGTTGAACACTTTTACTTTACTTTAAAACAAAGTCCTCCGCTGCGTTTGTCTGTCTGTTCGCGATAAACTCAAAAACTACTGAACGGATTTTCAAGCAGTTTTAACCAATAGATAGTGATTCACGAGGAAGGTTTAGGTATATTTGTCAAGTTTTTTTGTAAATTCGTTGAAATATGTATATCTAACGACAAATTGTTGAAAGTGTCAGACAACCCGCCTGGGAGATTTCATCGAAAATGCTGCCTAATTAATCCCTTTGAGATATAACAAAACAATGCATGATGGGATATTCCTCTTTTATATCTACAAAAAAGTCCGCGATGGCATATAATCTTCTATTCTAAACATAGTCCACGAAAGAAGTCCCGGGAACTTCATGACCTGATCCCACCATCTCCCTTCCACTCCACGTCAAGTAGACGGACGGCACAATACCATCCTAATCTGGTGGATATACCAACCACTCGTACTAAGCGGTTTTCCTCCACCTTCATCATTCGAACCGCTTAGGATTGGAACTCGTTGCCTGCCTCCTTTTTTTCCTGCCAATTATAATCTTGGGGGTCTCTTCAAGACAAGAGTAAATGTATCTTCTAGGCCTTCGTGATACACCGTCGCCCACATCGTCACTTTCCATCAGGTGAGATTGTGGTTAAACAAGAGACTATTGTCCATAATCCATACTGCCGCATGTTAATTATAAAGATTAACCCTCAAATTGCAATTTCTGACATTTTAGTGGAAACGGATACAGTTCAAAATTCTCTATCTTTTACTTACACTAAACAAAGGGGTTTTGCCACACCATGCTTGGCAGGTGGATTTGTGATCGCAGTTGAGGTGTTAAAAGTACACAAAAGGTAGCCCCTGCCCTTCCTTTTATAGGTTAGTCAGGTCTTTAGTCAACTACTCGAACTTATCCCGCGGGATCAGTTGACCTACTGAATAGTTTACTTTTACGACATCCACGGGTAGACGGGGATATACATTGTGTCCCTGGATAAAGTGCAATCCCAAAGGGTAAATTCAAACAATTTGTCAAAATAATAATTAATTATTAGTAATTGTGGATTGGAATAAATATTATTTCTAAATTTTTGTAATAATAAAGCACTTTGATATTTGATATTAAGAGTCCAACTCTTAAAGGGTCTATTCTTACGCACCGGCCGCGACCTTGTTGTCACATTATTATTAACGACAAATATGGTATTTACCTTAGAAGACTCACCTTTAATATTTCCTCATGAGCCAACATACGACCACTGTTGAACACATCTCTCCCAAACAAGAGGGTTCTTTAAATATCAGCTTTTGAATAATTAAAACGAGTCCGAGAAAAGTACACAATCACATAGAAAGCTCAAACATTAATGTTTGCAGCTTAACGAAATTCAGGTAATTATTCCAACAGTTGGAAACCCAGAAATAAAACAAACATAATTCTACCCACGGTTTTGAATGTTTGTTTTGTGAACCTCTCCAGCTCCTTATATTTTTTGAAAGCTTAGGTTAGGTGGTAACATTACCTAATCTGTGGCTTAGGTAGATATTTATCACTAAATAAATATTATAAAACAAAGCCCTCCGCCGCGTCTGTCTGTAGGTCTGCCTGATCGCAATAAACTGAAAAACTACTGAACGGATTTTCATGCGGTTTTCACCAATCGATATAATGATTCATGAGAAAGGTTTAAGTATATAATTTGTCAAAGTTTTGTGTAAATTGGTTGAAAAGTCAAGTCGCCCTGGAGCTTTCATCGAAAACGCTGCCTTTGAAAATATGCTCTACGACCCGTGCGAAGCCGGGGCGGGTTGCTAGTAGTATAAAGGACGAGACAGTAAGGGGTGTGTCAACAGAAAAATGGTCTAGGAGACTATCTATACTATTAATATATATATACGACTTATAGAAAAATGTTCATACCCATTCTCCGATTTTCAAAATAAAGTTAACAATTACAGTTAGCAGGAAATCGAAATTATACATGAATCCTTTTTTGATGAAAACTTCTGAATCAGAATCAGAATCAATAACTTTATTTCTTTAGGCTTACAAAATAAGCACTTAGACAAGTCAAATTGTGTACTATAAACATAGTCTATGGGACCAACGGAGGATGAACTACTAAAAATTACAGAAATAGCTAAAAACATTTCGTAGGCCCTCTTTTGAAATTTAATCGGGCGCGTTTACGCCCGTTGCATCTGAATTTAGCTTTAGTAGGTGAAAAACTTAAATGAGACAGTGGGAAATACTTCTTAACCCCGACATTCTTCTGTTTTCCCTCCATCACTCCTTCTTCTCTCTGCTTCTATTTCCACAGTACATCATATGAAAGCTTTGCAGAACTTTCTGGAAGATCTGAATCTATAGGCAGCAGTGAGGGATCAACATTGGTGCTGAAGCTTATGTAGATCACGCCGTTCTTCAATGAGTCGAGATAAAATTTCAGATCCTGAAACGAGATATCTAGTGATCTATAGTAAATTTTGATCCACTTCAAAATCACTTTTTTCATTTCTTTCACTATCTTTCTAATGTATGCAGTGCTGGGTATAGGCCTCCTCTCCTCCACTTCCACCAAATAAGACATAACATAAACATTTATTTATTTCTTTTAAAATATTAACTATGTAGGGCAGTACAATATAGAATTTTGGTAAACATTAGTAGATAGGTTTTATATAAAACTAAAGTGTATGTAAATAAAATAAATAAAATAACTGAATAAATCATCATCATCATCATCATCATCAGCCCATACACGTCCACTGCTGGACATAGGCCTCCCCCGTACGACGCCACAAATAGCGGTCCTGAATAAATAAATAATGCTGGACAATTCACACAGCATTATCTAGCCCCAAGCTAAGCAGAGCTTGTGTTATGGGTACTACATAACTGATAAACATAAATAATAGACTACATAATGTATATAGATATTTTTTTATCATACATAAAAAACATCCAGAACACCCTGAACAAATATTTGTAGATCGTACAAACATTTGTCCCGAGGCGGGAATCGAACCTGCAACCTCCTGCGTTGCAGGCTGACCTTAGCCCGCCGCGCCTCAGAGGTCGGTCGGTTTTTGATGCAAGCTCCAAAACAATGTCCCGTAATCAATTTTCTACTGAAAATCCATTACCTTATCTATTTTCGTTAGCAAATGATTAATGTTGCCACTATCTCGGGAAAGTATCTTTTCCCGAACGGAACCCTTTCTGTATTGTTGAGATTTTAAATTAATGAACCCTAACTTTCTTTGTTAGTGCGATACAATGAAAATGTATTAAATAGTTTTTGCTTATTGTTTTTGTCTGGAAATACTGTTTCATTTTCTCGTGAATGTCCTATAAGGTAGAAACACACTTGGCCACGCAATGTACGCGACGACTACGTAAGATCTACACGCTTGTTTTTTTTGTAACATTGTGCATTTTGTAAATTAACAGGCGATAGCGTTATTAGCCATATTGCCTTGTCTTACGTTATTTTTATATTCTTTAGTTTTGTGCAAAATGCACGTCTTTACTGGCCAGCCATTTTCTTTTTT
The DNA here is from genome assembly GCA_947859395.1 of Eupithecia insigniata. Taxonomy (NCBI): domain Eukaryota; kingdom Metazoa; phylum Arthropoda; class Insecta; order Lepidoptera; family Geometridae; genus Eupithecia; species Eupithecia insigniata. Next base: position 10,504,979 of record OX402013.1, read on the forward strand.
TACCTACACACTTGAATTTGTATAAAAACTGATTTGATGGCGTAAATATACAGTTTTCGTCCGCTACGCCATGCCATCCGACGTTTCGTACATTTTGTGGCGTTCGTTGCGTGGCGTGGGCTTATTCTGTATCTACCTTTATTTCCGTTACCTGCACTTACTGGTATATAAACTTACTGGGATCTTTTGTGTCATTCTGTAATCAGTGTTAGATGGATGCTTTATTTATTTCACAAACATAGACAGCACAAAACGTTATAGTAGGCATAGACAACATAGACATTATAGTAGGTAGGTAAAATATAACCGTAAATATAACAATAACATGACATTAGTCCCTTGGGAGCTGGGGAGGCCAATTGTGTGGGACGCTACATGTGTCGACACACTTGCGCCTTCCCATCTTTCAAGGACATCTGTGAGGGCTGGTTCGGCGGCAGATTTGGCCGAGGATCTCAAGAGGCGCAAATATGCAGGTCTCGACAGAGCCTACGCATTTGCTCCCCTTGGAGTCGAGACCCTAGGTCCGTGGTATACCGAGGCACTCCGGGTTTTCAAAAAATTATCGGAGCGCCTGGTCGAAGTGACGCACTTTCGTCCTATATGATATAAAAGCTTGTATTTCAACGTTTTTTTTAAATTATAAAAAATATTTTTTATTTAGTCGTATGTAGGTACACTAGGTCCTTTTAAAGTGAATATTTAAAACACTAAGTCCCTGATTCATAATGGTCTGCTAACTTAAAACAGGTGCTAAGCAGTGTTATTTCTCACTCTGACTTATGTCAATAGAAGAAGACAGAGTGAGACTTAGCAATGCTTTAAGATAGCAGACTATTATGAATAAAGGGTTAAGATCCTAACAACCACTAGCTCTTTCTCTTTGGCCAGGATGAGCCGCAAATAGCAAAATGCGAGAGACACGGTCAGGAGTGGACATAAGATGTGATGGGGGAAACTATCATCATAACAGCCCATACACGTCCACTGTTGGACATAGGCCTCTCCCATACGACGCCACAAATAGCGGTCCTGAGCCGCCTCCATCCACCGACTCCCTGCGACTGCTACAATGTCGTCGGTCCATCGAATGGATGGTCTCCCATCTAGGGGGATGATATTAGAATGAAAACTATTTAGTAACAATTCCGCGTATAACCTACTCTGATAGTATTCATCAAAGTAAGTTGTCAACTAGTTTCGTCTCTCCAAGAGACATATTCGGGACACCACAATAGTCGACCTTGACATTGAGAGTGCCAAGCAACACCGACAGAGTCCAGCCAGTGACTCCGAGCTTCTCGCACCGGCCAGTCCATCCAGTGATGTTGCCTCTCCGAGCTCGGAATACTATCACAGTAGGTTATACGCGGAATTGTTACTAAATATTTTATCATTCTAATAATTTGCAATGGGTTTCCGCAAAGTAACGCCTGAATCTAATTTATACCAACATGACATTATCATCCCATAATATTGTGGAGATCTAAACTGACAGTTAATTAATCGCATGATCGACTTGTCTCTACCACTAATTGCCTTCGGGCAGGAGACAGAGAGGAAAAAACCACGCACCGTGAGTCCTTTGAAATCGTGAAGTTGACCGCTAAATTGTCATTCGTTTTGGGGTAATTTTTGCCAGTGGGTTTTTCCTAGCAAGTCATGAGCATTTTATTTTTTTCAGAAAAATTATAGAATATAATATCTTTTTATTTGTTACTCGCTGATACGCTGACAGACGTTGTCCTTCAAACAACTGAAAGTTATTTCAAACGTGCTTAGCAAAGAGTATATAACGCTGGGTCTAAAGTTAAATGAAAACATATATAATAAAGATAATTGTTAAGGTTTAATATTCTAAATTGATGCGCAATTTTCTTAATTTTTAATGTAAGAATCTTTAACGAAGTATTTGAAAACATGTGAAAAAAACTATATTCATTAGTTCGGTAAAGCCGTTCTCAAGTGACCAGGAGAAATAGAGGTTCATTTTTATATAAATATGTATATAGATAAGCACTTAACTTACACATAATACATAGTAAACTTAGATTAAGAGAAAACGGATTTGAAGTGACTACAACGGTATTGGTAGTGAAGTGTAAAGACGTGAAAAAGTTAAGTTAGTGTGATCATGGACGAAGGTCCTTTATCTACAAGTATGGTGAGATGGAGGTAAAACGTTTCAGCATTTTTAATCAGAATCAGAATCAACAACTTTATTTCTTTAGGCTTACTTACAAAATAAGCACTTAGACAAGTCAAATTGTATACTATAAACATAGTTATTATTATCAAATAAGAAATAAGGTGTTATTGATATTCTCTTCACTTCATTTTTTTGTCCACCCACAGAAGTGAAAAAGAAACCACTAGCACATTTATATATCACTTATGTGTCTAATACATGTTTATTTTGCCTATCTAAATCTAAATTTAATACGATTTAGATACGTGTCAAATATTTCTATAAGCTAAACAGAACATTGAATAATAAATATCTAATGCTGGGCTATTTACACAGAATCATTTTAGTCCCAAGTAATAAAAAAATTACTTAGGTATTTTTTACTTCTGGTTGAAAATAATTCATTGTTAAAGTACAAAATTCTTTATTGCCATAAAAACAATAAATGTACATTTAAAAAAGGTCAAATTATTAAAATTAGACATTGATATGGAAATAAAGTGATATATGTATGTATTTGATTTCGGCCGCTTTGGTATGTAGACTAGGTTTTACATTGTCTGTTTTTTTTTGTTTGTTTTTTCTAGGTTTTACATTTTAACATTCTCTTTACAAATCCTGTCGGGTTTAGAGAATGTTAAAATGTAAAACCTAGAATAAGTTTTTTATAAATAAATAAATTCTAAAGTAAAAAAGCGACAAAAAAACATTTAGCCGGTGAGGTATTATTTTTCGAGTTGGAGCTAAATCCATCCCTAGCTTTTTTATCTATACTGATATTATAAATAGGAAGATTTTATTGTTTGTTTGTTTGCATTGAATAGGCTCCGAAACTACTGAACCGATTAGAAAAAATATTTCACTTTTGGGAAGCTTAACTATTCCCGGGTGACTATTATTATATTTTCAATAAAATTATGGATCTTTTTCCCCGTGCGAAGCCGGGGCGCGCCGCTAGATTGACATATTTATAGACCAAAGTTCTTCAATATCAAAATAACCTAAAAATAACTAGCTTTATGGTATACCTGCCCGCGGCTTTGCACGCGCTTTTCATGTACCCTATGTCCCCGGGATACCATCATTTTTATTAAGATCCGTTCAGCCGTTTAGGCATGAAAATATATCAGACAGACAAATAGACAGAGTTACTTTCAAATTTATAATGAAGCATTGTTCTGGAAATCTAGATTATCATTAAATCCAATAAAAATTAAGTTATTACTGATGAATATTTCACAGTGATACTAAAAGGTTAAGGACTCAACTCCTTGAATAACGATGCAAGCTTGAATATGGATGATATCGTATGAAATTATAATATTTATCGAAAGTAATTCTGTCTGTATGTAAGCTTTTCACACTTAACAGCTGAATGGATCTAAATGAAACTGCTTCACGCCAAAACTACCGAACAGATTGGGCTTATAACTGCGAAATTTTGCATAGATGTAGAGCTGGAATAAAACATATGCTAGTTTTTAAACGACTTCGAAAAAAGGAGGATGTTCTATTTTCGGCTACGTTAATTTTTTTTGTATGTTCGTAGATTTCTTCGTAAATATTGGACCTATTTTTACCCGATTACCGAAGGACGAGGGTTATTGTGTCCATTTTTCCTCCACAACCAAGCAGTCTTTTAGCTTTTATATGCGAGGACACATAAATGGTTATAAGTTATTAATTAAGTTTTTTTATAAAGTGTGTAAAGCTGTTTGTTCTCCGAATAAAATAAAAAATAAAGATAAATAAATATGTATAATTATCAAAATTCGTAAAGCGAATGTTCACGAGGTGGTCCCATAAAAATCTTATTCGCGAGGGATAAGTATATGTCCCGCAAAACTGAAAAACAGTGTAAAATTAAGGGACTCGAAGTCGGTTTATGTCTGTGGTTGTCTGGGAGAGATCGCTCTGGAGCGACAAGACCGCTTATTGTAGCTTATTCGTTAATTATTTCTATGTTTCGTTTAAGAGTATTCTATTATCTATCTTATCTATCTATTCTATTAATCGATCGAAATTATTATCCATCAGTTCCCATGAAATAACTTTTTAAAAGTATCTTTATCTAGAAACAAATCGTGCGAAGCCGCTCGCAGAAACTAGTGTTAATATATTCCTGTTGGACTATAAAATCAAGTCATCCAACAGCACTAGAATATAATTTACGACAGTCTGTGTTCTGACGATAGCGCACCTCAGCTTAAACCTGGTTTAAATGGACGGTAAAACAGGTAGATAACAATATTGGGTTAGTTTTAAATAACTATCAGAATAATATTATACATTGGAATGTTTGGATGTATGGATGTTTGTTACCTCCTCACGCCAATATTTGTTGCTATATAAATTAATTGTAAATATCATCTAGGACCAAAGTGCTTGGGAAGACATAGCAACGAACCCAAACTCGACGTGGTGAAGTCGTTTCATTAAAAAGTTCCTATCTTCTGTTTTTCCAGTAGAGTACAATCTAGGAGTCTTAAAATCCCGAGTAAATAAGTTCCTTCTGGGAAAGCGTGCTCCATCTTAGGCCACATCTTCACTTTCCCAAGTGAGATGGCGTTCAAACGCTTTACCATTATCAATAAAAAAAAATGGTCACCTTCGGTCTCCATTATCAGACCAGCTCGATAGTACCATGACATTGCACTGTTACCGACCTTACATAAGCAATAAGGTCAATTGGTTGAGGATAACAAGCTCCAAGCTAAAATTCTGTTGCAAGTTTTGTCCCATACAAATTACAGGCGAAATAGAATAAAAGCTTGTAAAAATACAATGCGTAAATATTACCTAAATTACTATTCGCAACAAATTTCACCCGACTACCAATGGAGGATGAACTTCAAAGTTAAGTGAAAGTAACAAATTATTTGCCGTAGCGGTCGTCTATCGGTATACAAATAACCTTCCTAACCATTGGTAGTCGCGCAAATAGTAATTTTGGTAATATTCATGCAGAATGTTTTTTCTCTCTACGTTATCATATTTATCATAAACAAAGAGATGTGAGAGTGAGAAAGAAGAATATCGATAGGCCTTCGTTTGACCACAATCTCACCTGATGGTAAGTGACGATGTGGCCGACGGTGTATAACGAAGGTCTAGAAGATACCTGTTCACTCTTGTCTTGAAGATAATTTTATACTACACCTGCTCGGAAAGTTGCCTTTTCCTTTTCCAAATATAAGATAGAAAGTAAGTCATTGCAGGCGTATAGGAATCCGGGAGGAAAAACTCTATGGAATTTCATTTCTCACTCGTTTTAGCGGGAGAGAAAACTGTATGGAAATCCATTTCTAACGTGTTATTTTTTTTTTAATTTCCTGAATGATCGGCCGGTAGCCATGGTTATTTTCATAATAGGTCAAACGACAAAAAGTTTTTACTCCAAGTCCGCTTGCCTCTTCCGATTTCCGAACAATATTTTGAAAAAAGAACCCAAGTGATAAAGGCTGGCACGGGACGTTCTTCTAATCTGCTTCTTATTTTCCTCGAAGGTGTAGTATAAAGCACTATGTATCACTCGGCAGAAAGTGCGATTCCTACCTCGTGTGTTTTAAGGCCCTCGGCTGCGCCTTGGGCCTCAAATGACATACTCCATAGGAATCAGGCACGTTCTCGCCTAGGTTAACAATGTACTATTATTGGCCGGAAGAACAGGAGCAGGCAGCGAGTTCCATTCCTAAGCAGAGCGAATGATGAAGGTGGAGGAAAACCGCTTCGTACGAGTGGATGGTACATCCACCAGATAAGGATGGTATTGTGCCGTCCGTCTGCTTCTTCTGGAATGGACGAGAGATGGTTGGATCAGGTCGTGAAGTTCCTGGGAGCATTCACGGCTGAACGGATAGTAATGAAATTTGGCAGGGAGGTAGATGATATCCCGGGGACGGACATAGGGTACAAGAAAAGCGCGTGCAAAGCGGCGGGCAGCAGCTAGTGTATCTTATAAAAGATCGAGAGACAACTAACCTTGCGGCGCGGCAGTGTCCGAGACTGGAAAAATGTGTTCCATAAAAATGATGACCCATCATCGACCCATTAGTACCTTAAGCCCCCCCATCAATTGTATAGAACCTCTTTATTACCTTCAACCGTTAGTTTGATTACCTCCTCGTACAGACTATAGGGATAACTTTATTTAGCTCCTCTCTACCCTTCAAATCCGTGTTTAATGACCAGCCGGGAGTGGAAGTCTCGCGTTGCTGTAGTATGGTTTGATATCGTATGAAATGGAGAACCACTCTATTATTATATCACCACTCAAGAACCACTCTGTTATTAGAATAGAGTGGTTCTTCTAAAGTCGCGGCCACGACGCAACGCGAAACGGAGTGTTGGGAGGCCATCCACTCGATGGACCGACGACATCGTAGCGGTCGCAGGAAGTCGATGGATAAAGGCGGCTCAGGACCGCTATTTGTGGCGTCGTCGTATGGGGGAGGCTATGTTCAGCAGTGGATGTGTATGGGCTGATATGATGATGCTGAATATTTTTAATGGGTTTCAATTCGACATGGGCTGCGGTCCGTTTATCGTTCACACGACTATCAGCGCTAAAAGCGCTCAAAGTCCGTCCAAATTATTTTAGCACGCTAACGACAGATATCGGGCTATATTTAACGGCGCGTAACATAGTCCTCAATAGTTTGATGGTGATTTGAAAATTTTCGTTTTGTCGATGTTTTGGAAAATAAAATTGATCAGCCACTTCTTCAAACAGTTTTAAATCCATTGGGCTCGAATTAAAACTTACTGCATCAAGATAACTCGAATAACAAGCAGTGTCAATGCATAATGTCAATTTGACAGATTGTCACCCATGCTCATTACCATGGACGTTGTGAGCGCGAAGATGGCGCTGGTTATGACGTCATTTATGACGTTTCGCTATCAACTGTAGACGCGCTAACGGATATACGGACCACTTTGGAAGCGCTCAAATCAATTTTATTTATATACGGATCGCAGCAATGGTGTTTCGAATAAATACCTATACAATGCGACGTAGTGGTTACCCCGTCGACTAGTAGAGCTAACTCACCGTCCTAAACTAGATGGCAGCACAATACCGCCGTATAATTTTCACATACGTCCGTCCCCGTAACGATCTCTCGTATATTTGCACATGTCCCTTTGTTTGACGCGTAATTACGGGCATTGAGTAGGAATCTACGCTCTTTAGTTACATTGTGAGATTGGACATCTATTTATTCTGGGATTAGGCTGGGTTAGTGGAAGTGACTGCTTTCGGGAAGGCCATAGTTGGAAATTTAGCATACGTTTTGAAGTGGTTATTATGTTTATATATCTGCGACTTCTTCCGCGTGGAATAGTGACAGTGGGTAGGATTAAAAAAAATGATCTTAAAGCATTTTTTAGAAATGCTTTAAGATCATTTTTTTTTAATGACGATACTTCTATACAAACTTTCAACCCCTTAGAACCCTTTTTTCGTATTAAAAAGTAGCCTATGTCGTTTCTCAGGCTCTATATAGAGTATCTGTGTACCAGTTCATTTATTTCATTTAAATCAGTGCAGTAGTTTTCGTGAAATGTGAAAACGTGACAGACAGAGTTACTTTCGCATTTATAATAATATTAGTAAGGATAGTAAGGATAATAAATAATATAATGGAATAATGATAAATGTTAATAAGACTAGGTAGGTACACTATTGAATTGGGTGCTTCTGTAAAAATAATTGTATTTCTTATGAATAAATAAATAATAAATAAAATATATGTATACTAGACGGGTATGAAAAATTATGTGAATCATTGAAACGTTACAACGATTTATCTGTTTTTCTTCGGAAATATGCAAAACAGCGGCCAAATGCACTCCAGTTCGTTTGAATACACTAGGCCTATGAAAAATCAATATAGGCTTCCACACCGGCTTTGTCCGGTTTTGCCCTGGGGATGTTTAAAAATGAATATTTATTGGACGGCTTGAATAATTCGCACGGACGCTCAATGGGCCATTCGACTTTAGTGGCTGTTGTTTTAGAGTCCAAGGTACAGTGGCAAGCGATTTTGATATTACAGAATGCTTCCCGTTAACGCGTTATTAGATTTAATAAACAAATAATATGGCGTGTTTTAAAAAAACGTTAACCGACTTCAAATTCCCTTACTTTTACACTTATTTTAAGTTTTGCGGGATAAATACTAATCCCCTGAAGATAAAAATTTTATGGGACCCCGTCGGGATCATTTTCTATACAATAGTGAAAGAATTTTTTAAATCGGTTTATAATTGGCGGAGATATCGCGTAACACATACAAAAAAATAACAACAAAGACGAATTGAGAACCTCCTCTGTTTGAAGTCGGTTAAAAATAGGTTGTTCATTATAATGATTTTAATAATTACCGTTAATTATTATATTTGTTAAATTATTTATACTTTAATATTATAGAGAGGAAAGATTTGATTGTTTATATGTTTGCATTAAATAGGCTCCTAAACTACTGAACCAATTTGAAAAATTCTTTCACTTTTGGGAAGCTATACTATCCCCGGATACTGATAATGAGGTCCGGGATTCAAATGCTGGGTCGAGCTAAAAGTGTCGTCGGAGCTAATCGTGTCGGTCGGCCGTCACATCAGATTATGAGAGTGAGGGAATAGAGAGGTGCACCTGTATTTGCATAATATTTTCTGAACACCCGCATAGTATCCCCGTTGAGACTGGCCGCCGTGGCCAAAGATTCGGGCCTAAGAGGGATGATGTCCTCCTAATCACAAAAAATAAAAATATTAAAATTTTATGAGTAAGGGAATTTAAGCAAAATCTAACCTGAAAACGCTTACTTATTGATATCTAAATTTTATCAAGTGTAAAAGTAAAAACAAATTTCTTGTGTAAAAACACAAGAAATTTGTTTTTATTTATTCATAATTTATCTATTTTAATATTTTTACGTTCTTTTCAATAAGTTGTTAACTTACTTTGTATCATACTATTTATAGTATACCTGTCAGCGGAATTTTCAGCAAATATGCTCCTAGGTCCAACCAGGCATGTTCTTACATATTTACCTGTATTTTCTAAACACAGCTTCACAGCTGAACAAAACTTTTAGGAAACTTACGTTTCCCAAAATTTTGTTAATAAATAAATCATTTGTACAATTCTGGAAACCGAACTGTTTTTTTTTATATGGGAACTAGACAAGGCAACGCCAGTCGAATCATCTAGTTTCTAGCTGACTCGATCATGGTAGAGGTTTCTTACTTGCACCATACACAGAAAGCAAGCACTGAGCGTAGATCACGGCCTAAACTGTACTGTCGACGCCTCTATTGGTTTATACACTACATCTATGGCTGCCTGAAAAACGTCCCACCATCTATTGCTTTTAACTACCCTGTGTAGAGCCTGCGTTGCGTTGAAACATAGGCCCAGATACCTTTCAACGGACCCTCTTTTAGAGCGCGCGGCCCCATTAGTGCGTTGCGCTGCGTTGCGTCGCGTCGTCGCAACGGAACAACGCATTCTATGCCACACCTGCGTTGCGTTGACGTTGCGACGACGCAAGAGGGTATGCACGTCGTCACAGCTGCGTCTCAGTTCAGCCTTCGCAATGGATAGATACAAACGTCCGTCGTCGCAGCGGAGCTCCGACAACGCATCACAGCAGCGTATCACCCTCCCTCCCGCTTCGTCTCTTGTCCGATCCGTTGAAACGTCGCACGCGACGACGATGCATCTGTCTAATGAGGCATCTCATAAAAAATATGTAAAAAACGACGCAGCGATGACGCAATGCAGTGCAACGCACCAATAGGGCATCGCCTTTAGACAACAAAAAGATAAATATCACTTTTATTTTATATTATATTGATTTGACGACTTCTGAGGTGAAGCAAGCGAAGGTCCGTCTGCGATGCATGACGTTGCGGGTTCGATTCTTTTTTTGTACGATCTGCAGAATTTTGTTCCGGGTGTTGTCTATGTATAATAAAAATTATCTATCTATGTCCCTAATGCAGCATTAAATAAACCAATTTATTTTGTAGAAGTAAAATCGTTCATTTCATTTTTCATCTAATGTACTAAGAAGTGTGTATTAAGAATATCAATTATCCCATAACACAATTAACCCATAACACAAGCTCTATTTAGCTTAGGGCTAGATGATTTGAATTGTCCAGCATTATATACTTATTTTGAATAAAGGCCATTCATCATCATCAGCCCTTATACGTCCACTGAACATAGGCCTCCCCCAAACGACGCCACAAATAGCGGCCCTCAGCCACCTCCATCCATCGACTCCCTGCGACCGCTACGATGTCGTTTCGTCGGTCCATCGAGTGAAAGATCTTCCCACACTCCGTTTAGCATTGCATCTCGGTCGCCACTCGAGATATAAATGTAAATATGGCGTTAAACGCATTGTAACGCTGCTGTATAAACAGTAAAAAACGCCATTACCATATGACAATCGAGTACAAAAACTTTATCTACCTATATACTCTATTGACTTACATGTAGAGTAAATCAAGTAAATATTCGAAAAGTTAATTTCTCTTCCTAAACTATTGTAAGATTCTCATTTGCAGCCATTTTTATAATTGACTAGACATATTTTCAGTAAGACCCAATTAGGTACCTTATTAATTTATCCTCTTCAGACCTGAGCCTTATAAAAATTAAATCAATGGTTTTTTTATGCTAAAATAGCATTATTAGGGTTCATATAAGACATTGTACTAACTTTCAAAACAACAAATATGTGTACTTCAGGTCTATGCCATGTACATTTCGCCTCTTACACCCTATTTTTCGGTGTGAAACGTCTCAAAAATTCAATTTAACTAACTAAATTACATAAAAAAGTCAATCAGTTATCATGTTTTTAAATATTTACCTGTTATCTGAAAGTTTCGCGTCGACGACGTCCTGAGGAAAAATTGTGATTCAAACTTACTTATGAATTCAAATTAAATTTGCTCCACTTGATGCGCTTGTAACGCTTTCTCAATGGTTTTTTAGGCACTAGTATCATATAAATAGTACCAAAAGCTACCAAAAGTTGTCGCTTATAATAAGAAATTGAGATTTAATAAAGTCTCGTATGTGTACCCCAGGTCTGAAGAGGTTAAGACGGTGAAAAACTGGAATTTCTCATCTTCAGCTATTTTTATAATTGACTGTAGTACTTCAGCAAGACACATTGTACCTATTAATTTTAGACGATGAAAAACTCGACTCTGCTACTTTTTTATCGCAAAATGGCCTTTGTCTCCAAAATGTAGCTAAAACCTTAAAGGAGTCCAGACTAGCATTTTGATATCTCATTTATCAAAATATTTTCAGCCATGTTGATGGTTCGTGGTACTAACTAGTCAAACGAATCAGAAAACCATATAAAAACTTGAAAAACATAACCTGCCTCACGCCTGCCACTGGACACGTCACAAAATTCAAATTAAATAAGTAAATTGAATTTTGCTTCAAAATTAAATTTTTAGGACTCTTTTATTTTGATGAAATAAGAGATTTTTCTTTGACAAACGAAAGCAAATATTTTCAAGCAATATCATCACTATCATTTTCTGACGTACTTGCTGAAACTGATACAAACAAAGCTTATTTATTATTTTATGACTATGTAAAATTATTTTTTGACTTGTGTTTTCCCAAAATAAAGATAAAAATAAAGTCAAACAATAACTAAATGGTTAACCAACGGCCTTTAGAAATCATGTCATACAAAAAGACGACTCTACCATAACTACCATTTTAATGCGGTTAATAAAAGTGTAAACAAAATAAAATATTTGAGGTATTCGAAAACACTTAGACGTTGTATCCTTCACAGTCAGAAAATAAATAGTTTTAAGTACATTAATAATAGTAAAAAGAAAGCTCAAGCTATGTGGAAATTAATAAAAATAAAAAGTGACATTGCTGACTCTGAATTTGACATTGAAAAAATTATTTAAAAATCTGACATCTTGATAAAACCACTTGACATTGCATCTGCTTTTAATAATTATTTTATATGTAGTACGAATGAAAACCAAAACTTTAAAGCCTGCAAAGATAATTTTGAAAGTAGTAATATATAGAATAGTAGTATTTTCATGCCAACTACGGTTGATGAAATTCAGAAAATGATACGTATGCTAAATAATACTAAATCAATAGGTCATGATGAGCTACCTACAAATATCCTGAAACAAGTTTCAGCGCACATCTCAAAGCCTTTGAGTCACATTATCAACCTCTCTTTTACTCAAGGCGTATTCCAAAATACCCAAAAAAATCGATAATAAAACCCTTGTACAAAAAAGGAGATGTTACAAATATAGATAACTATAGACCGGTAGCATTAATCCCAATAATAACAAAAATTTTGGAAAAAGCAATGCTTAATAGGTTGAATAGCTTTTTAGACAAATTTAATGTAATAAAAAAAGGAATAAAACGCTTTTTAAAAAAATAAATCAACAGTTCTAGTCAATTTTAATCTAATTAAATCAATTTCAGAACATATTGATTCCGGCACGCCCGTTGTCTCATTGTTTTTCGACATGAGCAAAGCCTTTGATTTTGTTCACCATGACAAATTACTGTCAAAGCTTTATAAATACGGCATCAGAGGTACAGCCCACGATTGGTTTGCGAGTTACTTGGAAAATAGACAACAATGTGTAGAGTTAGCTAGAGTTAATAGTTCTATGCAAAAAATCAAGTATAGATCTGAGTTTATGCAAAACAATTATGTCGTACCTATAGGGAGTATCCTGGGACCTAAGCTTTTCCTACTCTATGTTAATGATCTGCCTGATGCAACAAACCACGAAACCGTTCTGTTTGCTGATGACACAACATTGATAATTGAAGGTAAGGACATCGCAAAATTAGAAAATTACATTCGTAAAGGAATTTTTGACATAGTGAATTGGCTTAGTAATAATAATCTTAAATTAAATTTGACAAAAACTAAGATAATGCAATTTCAATCCATTCGACGTAAACCTCTTAAACTTGACATTTTATTTAATAATTCTAAGATCGAAGAAGTAACTTCATTTAAATTTCTAGGATTACATTTAGACACTAATATCAGCTGGCGAACACATATTGATACCGTATGTTCAAAACTAAATAGGTATGCATATCCATAGAAACATCGCTCAGTGCGTATCATGGTCATATAGGATCGGCTCTACAATACGGGCTACTTTTGTGGGGCAACAGCGTCGATCTGATACGATATTTAGGGCCCAGAAAAATTGCGTTCGTTCTTTATGTGGAGCACATTTTTTGGACCCTTGCAAACCACTGTTCAAAAAGTATCAATCCTACTATATGACAATAAAAATATTTAACAATCTACCAGAGGATCTAAAGAACCTATCTGGAAACTTATTTAATATAAAACTAAAAAAGTGGCTTCTTAGTAAATGCTTTTATTCTTTGAATCAATATTTTAATTACAGGGACTTAGAGGAATTCGAATATATTCATTGACATTGAATTATATTTATTTTGGGATTTGTTATTAATTCATTCATTTTATATTTGTAATTTAGAAATAGTAATATTAATAAAGTGTAATTAATAAATAAACATTTGCATGCCTATGTTAGGTAGAATATAACTGGACGTATTATTATATTAAGAACTATATTGTAACATATATTCTGGCAAATAAACATCTTTAATCTTTAAAAGTAGGAAATAAAGTGAGCGCTTTGATTTTTTTGTTTATTTCAATATTTTGGTAAATTAAGGTAAATTAAAGAAGCAAACAAGAATCGAAAAGGTTTCTTGTTAGGTTGTTAGTTTTCGAGTTGGAGCAAAACTCATCCCAAGTTTTTTTATCATCTCTAGATAAACTGATATTTTGTAAAAAGCCTTTTTACAAAGGCTTATCTTTTGTAAACGTCTATCTAACAAAGAAACACTTTACCATTACAAATAAAAATAAAAAACCTTTACATACGTTTCTTTGACAATTTGTTTGAATTTATTTATTGACTAGCTGCTGCCCCCGCCTTCGCCCGTATGTTATTGGGATAAAAATAGCCTATATATATATTCTATCCTCATCGATAGAAATCTGTCGTGGAGACCGCAGATTTCTGAAATCAGCCGTAGGATGTTTGCTTCAGCAAGTTCCCTTCGAAGGCTGCGTAACTTTCTACCTATTGCCACTAAAATTTCTCTTGCACAATCTCTTCTCCTTCCAGTTCTTGATATCGCCGATTCTGCCTTTCTTGATCGAACTGAGCAACAGTTAGACAAACTTGAGCGCCTTCAGAATGTCGGGATAAGGTTCATATTTGGCTTGCGCAAGTATGACCATGTTTCGGAATTTCGCAGGAAGCCCAAGTGGTTACCTATACGGTTTCGCCGAAATTCTCATATTCTCTCTCTTCTCTTTAATATACGCCTCTGCACCCCCTTATCCCAAAGAGCTTTTTACCTTTCTCCATCATTCGCACACTATTCTCTGCGCTCTTCTGAAACTTTTATATTTCAAGTACCTGTTTACTCTACTTCTTTCTTTGCCCATTCCTTTACTGCCCGGGCTGTACAACTATGGAACGCATTGCCAGTCTCAGTGAGGCGAGCAAAGTCGCTACCACTATTCAAAACCATGGTGAAGGAGCACTATTTAGGCTGTTGTCATTGAACGCATACGTGTGTCCCTATGTATATAAGTAAATATATATATAATTTTATATAAGTAGTTTATTTTAGGCATATGTATGTACATATTTAATATTACTAGTTTTTTATCTGTCACTTATATTATATTTCTGCTAGGAACTAAGTTGACTGAAATCTGTTACTACTGTTTACTCTCTTTACTCTGCTTGTTCTCACTTTTTTATATCTATTATTCTTCTTATTCGTGAAAATCTTTAAATAGCCTTCTGCTTCTATTTTAATTTTTTTTTATAATTTAATTTGTGCTGCTGGTTTTCCTTTAAATAAATAAATAAATTATTATGTACAGAAGAAGAATTTCAAACATTCGTACATCTTATTCAAAGCATTCTGCATAAAACGATCCAGGGCCCGTACTCTTAAAAACTAAATCGAAGTTTCTGATTCTTTTTCGTGCAAACGCTAATCTTATGCAATGGACATAAGAGTTGGTTTTGCACGAACACGAAAAAGAAACTTCGATTTTCCTTTTCCGAGTAGGCCCCCAGATTTGTGAAATGCACTTCGCGAAACGGAATACGCTAATGTTAATAAAACTTCCTCTTCACTCTTTTATTGCATTTCTTTATCTTGGAATTTCAAATGTACTTGTTGATCTTGAAATAATGGTTTTGCAGCATTTTGCCCGCGAGTATTATGTTTTACGTGTTTTTCGTCTACCAGAACCAGTTTTGCGTGTATAAGCTGATCCCGCTGGACGCCAGCCTGATCGGGATGGTGGTCAGCTTCTGTGTCACCTACCTCATCGTCATCATACAATTTACTAAACTCTATTAATATAGAGGATTTTGCTGCTTTAGTTCTAGATTCCATCAGTATGGTACGGCAAGTACCGAGTGTATACTTTAACCTTCGAATAGAACATAAGTAATCTCGCGCTGTCTGTGGTTCCGCAATACTACGTGTCTGTTTCATCATAACAGCCCATACACGTCCACTGCTGGACATAGGCCTCACCCATACCACGCCACAAATAGCGGTCCTGAACCGCCTCCATCCATCGACTCCCTGCGACCGCTACAATGTCGTCAGTCCATCGAGTGGATGGTCTCCCATGTAGGGGGTGATTTGCCATAATCACCACGCTTGGCAGGCGGATTGGTGATCGCAGTGTTGGTGTTGAAAAATACTCAGAAGGAAGCTGCTGCCCTTCCACTGGTTCCCTTAGTCGGCACTTACGCCATCCACGGGTTGAGTTAGAGGAGTCCATATACGTAAGCCGCGGCCCCACGGCCAGTGCACGGTACGTGTCTGTTTACAGAAGACGAATAAATATTTTACGACGAAAAGAAATCTTTTGTCTGTATAAATATCATAACAAAAACATCAAAAGTTCGTTACGGACTCAGAGACCGCGCGCGACCACTGGAGGGTTAATCTCATGTAATTTAATCTAATTTATTATATTCTAATAACTTTGTAACCTGTGTGTTGTGTGTGTGTTGTGTTGTTGTGTTTACTTTAGTGACTGTGTAATTTCTAATTTTATTTAAAATAGTGTATATGTGATATGGATTATTTAGTTATCAGAAATAAACGTTTACAATACAATAAAAGTCAATGTCAAAGTCAAAGTTTCTTTATTTCCGTAAATACAATAAATGTATACTTAGAACAGGTCAAATTCTTAAAATTAAACACTGACTTGGAAATAAAGTGATATTTTGATTTCGGTCGCTTCGGTAAGTAGACTAAAGTAAAGAAGAGACGAAGAAACCTTTAGCCTGTTAGGTGTTATTTTTCGAGTTGGAGCCAAGTCCGTCCCAAGCTTTTTTATCTTCTAGATAGTCTGAAATTTTGTAATAAGCCTTTTTACAAAGGATATGTTTGACAATTTGTTTGAATTTATTTATAGAAAGTTTTTGCAAAACAGTAAATGAAAAGTCTTCTTTTGAGTAGGTATCTTTGTTATCAAGCCCGAGGCTTCAGACGCACTTACGCACATTTCTTTCACGAATAATTTTACCGAAAAACATGCTGGATAATTTACAAAATCGTCTAGCCCCAAGCTAAGCAGAGCTTGTTTTATGGGTAGAGGTACATAAGGGATGACTGACGTACTTAATATAATATATTACTTATATTTGTTAGTACGATAGGATATCTATATATGTACATAAAATATATAAAAAAGACAATTAATT
Source organism: Eupithecia insigniata (assembly GCA_947859395.1). Taxonomy (NCBI): domain Eukaryota; kingdom Metazoa; phylum Arthropoda; class Insecta; order Lepidoptera; family Geometridae; genus Eupithecia; species Eupithecia insigniata. The sequence goes on from OX402013.1 coordinate 10,522,020, forward strand.
GATCAAGCCTTACGCGAGTCTGCCACAAACGTAAATAAACGTGCCTGATCAGGTCTTTTAAGAGTGTACGTACAGGTTAAATTAAATTATTTGTAGATAGATCGATCGAAAGTACCTTGGTAGTTTCCATGTTATTAAGCCGGAGGTAGAGTGGCACTGCGTGCAAACGCAGTGCCTCATCTATCATCGATACATGCATGCGTAGGGAAGATTGTTGAAGGCGTTGGTAATATCTAACGATACTGCCAAGGCACGTTCTCCTTGTGCAACAGCTTCCTGCGCAATGTGCTTAACTCGTAGCAAAATAATTGGTCTATAACCGGACGGTGAGTCTCGAAGACATCCTTCCTTCCGAAGCAGGCAAAGGCGACCGTCTTTCCACACTTTTGGGAACCGACCCGCTTCGAGGCAGGAGTTGAACAGATCCTTAGTTCGATTTCCTAAATGTTTAACCGCACGTGCCGAGGCACGGCCTGACTACCGTCCGGTCCCGGGGCAGTTTTTTTCGACCGTAGATGTAGGATTGCACCACCAAACTCCCGCTGTGATAGGAGGGATTTCTGTATCAGTGCGCTCCATAGGCTCCGATATCACCATACAGAGTGGTTCGTACGGCGGACACTCAGGAAATAGGCCCGTTACTATGTGAGTGAGTAGTTGGGGCTCAAACGATTCGGTAAGAGGTACCTAGTTGCACAGGTATTTTTCTTACAGTGCAATATGGTCGCCCCCACGGATATCTAACAAGTTCCCCCAGAAATTCCCGCCAGGCTTCTTTTTTAGCTGTAAAAATAGCTATCAGGGTTTTTTTAGGTTGGTGGTAATCCTCGTAGAGTTGGTTCACCTCATCCTCAGAATGTCGCCTTCTACGACATCGTGCGTATGCTCGACGTGAGGCAGGTGGACCGGAGAGAGGCAACGTCGTCTGCCCACCGGTATACCTGTTTTCTCTCTAGCAGCTTTTGTACAAGTGACATAGCTGCGTCACACACTGCAGTAAGAATTTTGCGCAGATGCTCTGCCAGCATATCTACTTCATGGAGCGAGGTTGGCACTGGGTAACAGCTCTGTACATTGGCCTTCTTGCTTCTAAAGAGTTTTAAGAACCACCGCGGAAAAGCATTTGAGCGTACAGCTGATGTGCATACTTATCGAAGACCTGGGGAGGAGCAGATTTCAAATCTGAGGTACCGGTGGTCCGACAAGGTTTCTTCGTTTTCAAGCACCGGCCAGTTGCGGGCAGCGACCCTAACTGCAGTGAATTAGTAGCGAAAATGCCTCGTAGCAGGTCCTCGCACAAAAATTTTGTGCGCAGCTTGGGGCTAGAAACAGATATCTAAATAATTATTTAGAATTCCGTGGGGCCAGATGATGCTTTGTAAAAGTTTTCGAAGTCAAAGTAACAAACAATGCACAATTATATGCAATCAATTTCGCGAACTGTCAACAAAAAATACCTAGTACCTGATTGTTACAATTTTTCTTGTGATGCTGGAAAGATGCACGCGGTCGACAAGAATTTTAAAGTGACAGAGTACTAAAGTGTGGGTACATCTTGTAATGTCAGTACCAAAAATCACAGCACATGAATTACGTTAAATTTATAACCTGAATGCCATTTGGATCTCCATAAATAGCTGAAGATAAAAACGTGCAGAATATTCGAAACAAGTTTATATACTAACTAGCTGACCCGTGCCCACTTCGTTGGGCGGTAATCATTTTTAGTAGTCTATAAAACTCGCAAATAACGTGGTTTAAACGATGCGTGTTTAAACAAATACAATAGGTAAAATATTTTTCAAAATTGGCTCAGTAGATTCAGAGATTACCCCCTACAACCACACAAACCTTACTTATTTTTATTAGTGTAGTATAGTATAGATTTAAATATACCTAGATTTTATTGACTGGACGTCACACAGCTCCACATTTACCTAGGTATATTATGCGCTTCAAAAGCTTTTGATAGTACCTACTGGAGAATAGGGCACTACACATCTATTGTCCAGTTCTAAAACTGGAAGGAAGAATCACCAGTCGTCCTAAATCTTCACAATTTCTATCTTGATTCATGGCGTCTCGCGGATCTACATAATTCTCAGCGCGCAGTCTTCTCTCATTAGTTCTGTTCTGATTTATACCAAACGCTTCGTTTTAATTTTGGCGTAAGTTTCCACCAGCCATTTAAATTTTGGCGTAAGTGTCGACCAGAAAACGGTTAAACAAACCTCAAAACCTTTGCAGGTGAGCAATGCAACCTTCTCTTATTGCCGGCGGCCCCCACTTCCGGGGCCCCACTGCCGGTGCCCCCCACTGGGAAGGTCCGGTTGCGTGAGGGGCCCTACTGCTGGGGTCCTCATTTCTGGGGCCCCCACTGCCTGGGGCCCCACTACCAGTGCCCCCCACAATGGGGGGCTATCGCTCTATACCGCCCTTGCCCCGCGCGCCATCCTGCAACGCGCAAAATTTCACTTCCTCTCTCATAAGGGAATCCTTCTGAATTCCGGGATAAAAGGTATTTTATGCCCTTGTAATATGAACTTAAATGATGCTAAATTTAATTTGAATACCTTCAGTATTTTCGGCGCTATGCGCAGCCAAGAAATTTTACTTTCATCCCCTCTCCCAAGGGAACCCCATTGAAATCCGAGAGAAAAAGTATCCATGTCCTTCATCATAGTATGAACTCATTTCCTGCCAAGTTTCATTTGAATACATTCAGTAGTTTCGGCGCTATGCGCAGACAAAAATTTTACTTTCATCCCCTCTCCCAAGGGAACCCTATTAAAATCCGGGATGAAAAGTATTCCACGCCCTTTCTCGTAATATGAACTTAAATCGTGCTAAGTTTTATTAGAAAACCTTCAGTAGTTTCGGCGCTATGCGCAGCCACGAAATTTTACTTTCATACCCTCTCCCAAGGGAACCCTATTGAAATCCAGGATAAAAAGTATTCTATGTCCTTCCTCGCAGTATGAGCTCAAATCCTGCCAAGTTTCATTTCAATACGTTCAGTAGTTTCGGAGCTATGCGCGGCCAAGATACAGACAGACAGAAAGACATGATGGAAAAAAAATACACGTATACACGTAATATGTACGCTCATACTGTAGGAAGGTATGTGGTATGTAGGTTATATAGGTAGGTACTCCTTTTGACGTTTAAATTAGGGTTTCAGAAATAAATTAACTTGAACTTGATATTTTGGATGTGTTTATATACTTTCGTTGCTGACTGTCTAAGCAAAATCTTTTGCAGGATATTTAAGTTCCAAAGAATTTGCCACAAACAATCGGATCTGCATAAAAATGTGTTTTTAAAAGCTTGTTGTCCATTATCCAGAAGTCAACAGAAGACACAATTTAGTTCGGCTCGTTAGATTTTTGGTGCTATAAAAGTTTGCAGCTATGTAAGTAAAAATCAGGGGCTATGGTAGCCCCTGCCATGGAAATTAGACAGCCATTACGCGCAGGGCTATTCTAAAATTCCGTTGTCGTGTCTTTGACACGGAATCTGGCACAGATCCGCGCAAAACTGAAATAGTAGGTACTTTGGCGGTTTTGAATAATTACTGCGTTTTACAAGTAATATAAATAGCGAAAAAGTAGTTTCTTTGAACCCATGTTTCAACAAATTTCGATTTGTAACTTTTTTCTCAAAGCTTAGATATTCTTAGACACTTTGCTGCTATTACATTTGGCTGTCCGTCCTTCTTGCCTGAACTGTAAGTTTGAAATTTTCAGTGTGCATTTCTCTTGCCGCTTTACAAATCTCGACCTCAGATGCATAAAGGTCTATGTCCATTTTGGCTACTTTACAGGAGAGCCGAAGCATAAATTATATAGAAATCGCCTCATAATTTTTAAATCTACAGATATATCAAAAAATGTTTCTCAACTAGATATAAAAAAAGATTTTTCTGACATACGACATTGTGTATAATACACCTGACTATGATCAATAATTTTTTTGTGTAAAAAATACCGCATTAAGCCTGCTTTTTTTTGATAATTTGCATTTTATTATGTTGAGTTATGGTTGTAATTTTACAATGCTTTGAGTAATTAAAGACGTATTTATATTTTTGATGCACTCAAATAGGTATTTGAACCAGCATACTAAAACAAAACATATCGAAGCCATTTTACGCTCGTTTTTAAACATTAAATAATTTTGGTGGGTACTTGAAGATTTGGTAGGATAATGATTGATGTCACAATTTTGCAATAGCATAGCAATATATTTATCTTTCATCTATTATAATAAACAACAACCGTCAAGTGTGAGTGTGACACGCTGAGGGTTTCGAAGTTTTGTCAATCTAAAACAAGCTGACCCGCGATTTCATTGTTGATGAAATCGCGGGCGGGTCAGTATTGATTTCAAGTATGAAAGTAGTGATTTCGAGTATGAAAATTAGAATCAAATTCCACGTGAAGAAAGTCACGGGTAACACCAGTAGGTACCAGTAACTTCGGAGATTAGGGAGTACTGGTAAATTATTTGCAATTTTCAAAATGGTTACAAAAAGGGTGAAACTTATATTTTTTCACAACTGATTTGAAAAGTACACACCAATACTTTTCATTTAATGCCCCACTCAAAGAGGTAGAACTTTGAAATGAAATTGCATCCTTTTTGAACATTATTACAAAAGAATTTTACTCTATATCTTTAAAAGAGAAATTCTTACGGAATCAAGGGTAATAATTAAATAACTCTGACACAAATCATTAGATTTTTTATCCTACGTCATGATAATACTGGCGAAAATCGATTCTAAAAACCAATGATCATTCTTAAAGAGTGGTTGAGTTCGGGTATCCATAAAAACACTTCAACAACCGTGTCAATATATTTATGATAACTTGTTGTACGCTCATAGAAATATCGATCGGTTCCCTATACTAAATTGCGACATACATAATGTAAATACTAAAAATAAACTCGCTGTGCCCAAAACTAGGCTACATAAGATTAATGTATCTTTTTAAGGTAATGTATATACGCTTCTACAGTAAAACTCCTAGCGAGTTGATTTTTTTAAAATAAATGAATTCAAACTAATTTTCAAAGATGAAATGAAATGAAATGTTTATTTCTAAAATTAACTTTTACAGACTTACGTAACTAATAACACAACCAATTCTATTTAAAACTTACTTAGAAAAACTTAAGACTATGTAGTTACAATTAATTGACAGTAAGGTCCTAATTATGTTGATTAGGGTAGGTAAGTTGTAAAATGGCAAGGCCTGAAAAGCTCAAGTGACTTTCCTCCGTACGAGATTTCACTGTATGACGGCAGGGAGTCTCGCTCTTGCACTCATGGCTTGTTCACCTATTTAAAATTGACCCTTGCTTGTTATGGTAGTAAGTACATATTTGAATACTGTCTAATATATTAATTAATAGGTTGAAGTTAACTGACAGGAAATAGGGAAAAAAGGAAGGAAATATTACACTAGTATTATAATTCTAATATATAAATCGAATATATATATACATATAAATTACAACGTATAAACATTTAATAAATAATTATAATGCTGATTATAATTATAATAAGGTACGGTTTTCGGCTTCGGTTAGATGGAAAAGTATTTAGTTTTTAGTTTTTTTTTTCCAGTTGTGTGTAACTATTATGTATTCATTAAGATAAGATTTTTAATAGCGCTTCAGTTTTTGTATAATCAAGTGTCTTTAGAAAATTTTCAACTTTTTTTTTACACGAGTAGGATGTATCATTATTTATGTTTGTTAATTTTATTATAAATATATGGACCAAGGAAAACGGAAAACCTCTGGGAAAATTTTGTCCGGCAGGTAGGAGTTTTAAACACAATATCACTTTTCATTTTATGCTGATTGAGAATCAAAGTCTTTAGAAGAATTTGTCGGACCGAGAGTACATTGGACTCTTGGTAGAGCTTAGTTGTGGGGTACATGTATGGCTTATAGAGCATAACTTTGAGGATCGCCCTTTGAGCTCTCTCTATGTCAAGCATACGGGTCTTACCTGTACTACTCCATGCGTGTATTCCGTAGGAGATAATAGATTGTCCTAACGAGTAATAGACAGTTTTTAGAACGTCTTTGTCACGGATATGTCTAAGATTTTTGAAGATGAAGATCAGTTTCCGAACGCGCCCGCCTAGTATTGTAATCTGATCTTCCCAATTCAGATTCTGGTCAATTGTAAGTCCTAAATATTTAAGACTCGTAGTCTTAGCTAGACTATTGCAATGGCAAGATAAAGTTATACAGTTGCATTGAGGAGTTCTTATCTTAAAGGTATCATTTGGTTGGTCGTTGTTTTTAATTGTAAATGTTACGTATTTGGTTTTGCCTAAATTAAGGGTCAACAGGTTATGGTCCAACCATTTCATAACTTTAGAAAAGCCTTCCTTAGCAAGTTTCTGAGTTTCCATCCAAGTTTCACCACTGAAAATAATAGCTGTATCGTCCGCATAGGTTATTATTTTAGCATTCTGTAGTGTCATTTTACAGAGACTATCAATATAGATGATGAACAGCGTTGGTCCAAGCACGCTGCCCTGCGGAACGCCAAAGGATACCGGCTCCTCAGTACTAATGTTCGAGTTTATCCTAATAGACTGTGATCTTCCCTGCAAGTAACTTCTGAAAAGATCAAGCGATATTCCCCTAACGCCCATGTATTCCATTTTCTTTAGAAGAAGAGGAATGGAGACAGTATCAAATGCTTTCGCAAGATCTAAAAAGATACCTACGCATTTCTCTTCCTTTTCAATTTTATTAACTATATGTGAAGTTAAAGCATCAATAGCATTAGACGTAGATTTATTCCATCGAAAACCGAATAGGTTATCAGATAGTAATTTGTATTTTTCAAGGTATTATAGTAATATTTTACTAACAACTTTTTCAAAAAATTTAGAAAGCGTAGGTAGAAGTGAAATCGGTCTGTAATTATGTATACTGTCTCTATTCCCAGTCTTATGAATTGGGGACTACAATAGATTTCTTAAGCTCATCGGGGAAAACGCCACTAGATATACATGTGTTGCAGAGATAAGATATAGGTTCAGCTATAATGTCAATAGCATGTTTAAATAGAAGTGAAGGTAGTCCATCCCATCCAGAGGACGAGCTTTTACGTAGTGTCCCAATTATTCTCTTAATTTCCAATTCATCTGTGGGTAATAGGACTAGTGAGTTAGAGGACCTAGGGCTGTCATCTCTGTATTGATCAACAATATTACCTTGGCTAATGTTTAGTTTATCCAATATCGTATCAGCCAGATTTTTACCGACATTGACGAAATGTGTATTTATATTTGCTGTTGTAGTAGAGTTATTAAGTAATTCACTAGGAGGGTTTGTTTTTTTTTTCTAAATTACAATTTTTTTTATTGCTTGCCTTGTCATTTTTGCATTATTTTTATTTTGTAGTATTATATTTATTTCATATTCTTTTTTTAAACTTTTTAAAATTTTATTACAGTGGTTCCTATATCTCAGGTAAATTGTTTGTTGGTTTCTATTATCCGGGTTTTTTTTGACCTTTTGATGTAGTATGTCTCTAAACCTTATGCAACGTAGGAGCCCTGGGGTCACGCATGGCTTTAGACATCGTTTTCTTTTTGAAATATATTTGACCTGTGTATGTTTGGAATACAGCTCAGATAGTGTGTTCACAAAAGTTGTAGTTGCAGAATTACAATCTGTACTCTTTGATAGAATTGATATCCAGTCAATAGCAGAGATTTCCTTAAGTAAAGCTGGGTAGTCGGTCTGTATCGTCTTATTGAGGTTTTCACATTTATTTATCGAGTTATTATGGAAATTCGTAATGAGAGTGTAGTGGTCTGTTATTGTTGTCTGACAAATTATCGTAGTCGTTTCAGTTTTAGTTTTTGCTAAGCAATGATCTAAACAGTTTGCAAGTCGCGTGGGAATTGTATGTACAGGCAATAGAGTCTGAGAGGCTAATATATTCATATACATACACATATTCTGAAGAGCGAGTATCATTGTTTCCATCTTTGATATCAATGTTTCTATCACCGACTAGAATTATATTTTGATATTTCTTTATATTGGTCTAGAGCAAGTCTGAAGTGATTTGAAACTTACTAACAGAAAAGCAACATGGTGGTCTATAGATGCAAATAATTGCCGTATGATTGTGAATTTCTATGAGTAGGCAGTTAGATATCCTTTGTAAAAAGGCCTTTTAAAAAAAATCGGTCTATCTAGATGATAAAAAATCTTGGGACGGATTTTGCTCCAAATTTAAAAATAATACCTAACAGGCTAAAGGTTCCTTCGTCGCTTCTTTTCTTTAGTCTATATACCGAAGCGACTGAAATCAAAATATCACTTTACTTCCATGTTAAAGTTTAATTTTAATGTTAAAAAAGAATTTGACCTTTTCTAAGTGTACATATTTTTTTGTATTTACGCAACACCTGTCTCACTCTAAACTCGTAAATAAAGCGCACGGTTGATGCGTCTGCTTATTATAACTTAATAATAATTAACATCAATCAAGTAAATAAAAAAAATTGAGGCCAAATCCCGATGAGACTTTACGCCCTTGTAACTTAAACGAATATTTTAACGTATACGTTAGAGACAGCAGTGTGTATGTAGCAATTTAATAGCACAATGGTGCAATTTAATATACAACACTGATTTATGTTTTTAATATTTAGGGCATATAGATGAAAGGCAAAATAAAAGTTTGCTTCGAAGAATTGTTCGAAAGTCTTTAAATCCGACCTTAGGCAACAATTTATCAACTAAAACAGATAGAATTACAGCTGTTAGATTGGCAGAAAGAGAACGAAAAACTGATTACCTTGTAACGGATATGTCAAAAAGTATTTAGGTGGTTTGTCGACATAGGCCCTAAGCCTCTAAGGCCGAGAAATAATAAAAAAATATTTAAAATTAAACACAACAAAAAACGTAGTTAAAGTTATTAAGGAGGCAAAGGATTCATCAGGGCCGTATTTTCTATCAAAATCACAAGCAATATGTATAAATAGGATATGTAAGAGAATGGAGTGACTCATATCTTCGATTCAAATATCAAAGTGCTTTATTTCATTTAGACCTTACAGGACTCTTGGACACGTCACAAAATTAAAATTACACAAGTAAAATAAAGTGATCAACTAGATTTTTTTGTTCACTTCAATCTTTTTAAGGTAAAGTAAAGAAGCGAACAAGAAACCTTTACCTTGTTAGGTTGTTAGTTTTTGAGTTGGAGCAAAAATTGTCCCATGCTTTTTTATCCTCAAGATAATCTGATATTTTGTAATAAGCCTTTTTACAAAGGATATGTTTGATAGTTTGTTTGAATTTATTTATCGATAATTTTTGCAACTCACTCGGAGTTTTGATGCTAATCTTGTGCAGCCTAGTATTGGGCAAAGCGAGTTTATTCTTATTTCTAGTATTTACATTACGTATGTCGCAATTTTTAGGGAATCGATCGATATTTCTATGAGTGTACAATATATAAGTTTTCATAAATATATTGACATGGTACTCTCATTATATTTATTTCTTTGAATTTATAACGCAGGGATTCTCTAGGACCCATGTTATAGATAGCACGAACAGCCCTCTTCTGAAGCACAAATACGGTGTTAATATCTGCAGCGTTCCCCCACAGTAATATGCCATAAGACATAATACTATGGAAGTAGCTGAAATAGACAAGTCTAGAAGTATCAACGTCTGTAAGATGACGGTTTTACATTTGGTAGAATAAATCTTATACATACATTTACTTTTGGTTTCGTTAAGTAAAAGATTATTGACACTAAACCAATGGACTACTTTTGATATTTTTTAATTCCAAGTTCGTATTTACATGAACAGGTATCTAAAGAAAAGTACACAAATCAAAGGTCCACATTAGTATGAAAAGACGCGTATCTTCGATTTCAAATCAATATTTACATAAAAAAGAAATATATATTTTTTTTATAGTATCCATGATGTTGGCCTTGGTTTCGGACGCAGAGTCCGGTAAGTTTCGGATTTCTAGGCAAGTCGCTCTAGAGTTACGTTCAAAGGCATCTAATCTGTCTTCAAGAGATGATGACGAAAGATAAATAATACAGTTTTGTAAGTACCTATTTCTGCACCCTGTCAATTAGGGTATTTTAAACTTAGTAAAGACCAGACGTGTACAGGGCATCAGCTTTCCAGCCGTCCTCCAACTGTTCGACTCTGTTTTGTAGGGAGTCCATTGGTAGACCTACCGATTATGCTGAGGTATGGGTATAGTTTGGGACCTGGAATAACATATACAAATACAAAATATTTTATTCAAGTAAACTTAAATTATTATACATTGCATGGGTTTGGGACCCTCTTTTAAGAGATACCTGTGTTAGAGGGTTCTGCTCTTCCGCAATACCCGTGTATGTGTTGTGTGCAAGTGTGTGTACCTAGTGTGTAGAGCTTGGTTGTATGTTACGAAACAATATCCAAAAGTTTTTCAGTTTCCTCATAGCATAGTTTTAATAGCCATTTATTTAGGGATTTTTTGCATTCATAATTATTCATAGGGTAGATTTTTAAGGTTTTGTTTATAGCGTTGTAGAGGTAGGCAGATTGCTTAGCATACTGTCGCGACGCGAACTTGGACCGAGTAGAAATTTTAGGAGCTACTCTTTCACTTCTTCGCTTATTAAGCAATTTGGGGTCATACTCAAGAGATCTATGTAGCCTCAAAACGGTGCTTAAGATATAGAGTTTCCTGACTGAAAGTAGACCAGAGTCTTGGTAGAGCTCATTTGTAGAGTATCGGAATGGCTTGAAATACATAGTTTTTAATAAAGACCTCTGTGCTCTTTCGAGTTCTAAGAACTTGGTTTTAATAGCTCCTCTCCGGATTGGTATGCAGTAATTTTGAATTGATTGAGCCAATAATGTGTAGATTTGGTTTATTAGTTCTGTTGGTGCGATATGACGTAAAATTTTGAAGATCCAGACTAGTTTACGAACTCTGTTCTTCAAAGTTCGATGTGATCATGCCAGGAAAGTCGTTGATCAATCACTATTCCTAAGTATTTTGTAGTTTTAACTTTTTTTATGTTAGGACAATGACAGAAGGAGTCAGTGAGGTTACATTTGTGTATTTTTAGGGTGTAATCATCATTGGGTTGGGTATTATTATATTTAGTAAACGTTATAAAGTTCATCTTAGAGACATTTAGGGTAAGTAAATTTAGGTTCAGCCATTGAGATATCTCAAAGAGTCCCTCTTCAGCTCTTTTTTTAACATCATTCCAGGATGTGCCGGTAAAGACGATAGCAGTATCATCTGCATAAGAGAATATATTTCCGTTTTTTTATATTGAGATTACAAATGTCATTTATGTAGATTAGGAATAGGGTCGGTCCCAGTACACTCCCCTGGGGTACACCATAGGCAATAATCTCCTCATCACTAATAAAATCTCCCATTTTAACGCGTTGCTTACGGTCACATAGTTAGTTTCTCAAAAGTGCTAGTGGCATTCCTCGTATTCCTACGTTTTCTAGCTTTTTGATAAGAATTTCTACAGACACCGTATCAAAAGCTTTTTTTAGGTCAATATAGACTATTTATTATCCCGATAAAACGCGGGTGAAGGCGCGGGCAGCAGCTAGTATAATATATATATAGATTAATCTATGATCTCCATTTTTTCAGGTACTCGTCTCACAATGCTTTGATTATTTTTGGTATCACGGTTCTATTTGCTGTTAGTTACCAATACGTTGCAGAATTTCTACCACAGCCACCACCACGTGATCCACCAGATCAAGCTAAATATTATAGAGATTATAAGGCGAAGAACTACACATTTATGTATGGTAGTGACACTAGGTGGTGGGCCTGCGCCAGTCGTAATATACTCTATATGCGATGGCCTGATCGCTTTCACCGTCAAAATCAAAGTGACCTTTGGTTTGACAGATTAGTGTATATACACCATGAAGGCAATTACGATTATATAATAAGAAAATATACTAACTATTACAAAGAAATCCCGAAGTATAGGAATCTGTCTGATTTAAGCATTACTCTCAATGGCGTGATTATTGACGAAGATCGCATTCTCACATCATACAATCCATTTAGACAAATTATCAAATTCGCTTTTAAACGACATTTTACACATGTATGCTGTTTAAAAGAAAGGCAGGTGAAAGCACTTGAGACTGATTTTACCATCTTTCATACAACGTTTCATGACATTGCATGTGCACGGCAAGTCGTGCCGCTTGAAGAAACAAAAGATATGCCAATGAATTTGTGGCACGGGAAAGCAAATAAAGGCGACTATCTAAGACAGCATTCACCGTTACACGATCTTATGGTTATACGTATAGAAGGTTTCTTTCCATATTTGTCGAAGTACAATTATGATATGGATTTTCTTAAACAGCAAACTGAAGCTTATTTTCTAAGCGGACCTCAAATGACTTATTTAGCAAAAAAGGATGATATCATGGGAAGTGAGTTCAAATTTGCCATGATGGGGCATATTTTTCGCGATCCCAAAAAATCAGCTCCGATATATACAAATATTAAATTCCAACAAGACCGACTAAACAAAGACGAAGTGAAGAGAATGAGAGACACATATGTAAGCTATCACGATCATAATGACAACGTCTTGACAAACTGCGACGAGTGGATACCCCGTGAGTGGGGATGGTTTATTTGTGTTCTGAACAAGAAAGGACTGCGAAGGTTGGCCTCAGGCGCAGCGCTGTACTCTCGGGGTTTACTTTTCGGAATTGGATCATTCACACTCTATAAAGGTAACGACAGTATTCTTGTCTTCACGGACGTACGACCTTATGAAAGTCTCATTATTAATAATGTAACCGGGCCTTGCACTACGACAGATCAATTTGGAAAATCATCTTCAAAGACAGCCGCTCGTTCTCCTGATAAACCATCTTCTAAACAAGAAAAAATTCCAACTAAAAACGGAAAATAAGCGCCGCGCTGTGAAACGCGTATCGCATTATGGCTCGGAAATGGGTTAGGTACCTATAATAATTATAACTTTATTAATACATTTTTGTTTTCATGACAGTTTAAAAATTATGCGTTTGCTTGCTTAGCTTACTTATTATTCAGACAGATCGGCGTAAGATCTGCCTTACCACCACAAGGGTGATTTTTCTGCGAAGTGACCGGTTGCCACCCCCGGCTTGCTCGATTTCATAGGACTGTCGTATTTCATGGGTCTGGTCAGGTACTTTAGTCAGTGCTATTGTAAATAGGTAATTAATATTTTGCTACAAACTATTTATGATTCGGATTATGACATCATGAAAATTTTAATAAATATTTTGTTTTTATTTTATTGTCGTTTGATGACTACACTATTGTATTGCACACACTACAATTTGGGAGCGTTCATGTCGCGATAGGAACTCATAGTACTAGGGCTAATTAAATTCTCGATCTCGACTACCGTAACTGCAACTGCACAAAACTGACTGACTGGTTGGCCAAATGACTTTACAATGGAAAAAAGTCATTAAAAAGAACCATTACAAAAAATATGTTCAGCAGATGTTGACTGCCCGGACTCTCTATTGGTCAAACTTGACAACAAAGAAAAGAAGGTGTGATCTGTAACCCAAAACCAACGCAAGGCAAAATTGTTTCAACTGGAAAGGCAGATCTTACGCCCCGATGGTACTTAGCCGTGTTGGCTATTTATCCTTTTTGTTGCCAGGTTCTTGTAACTTATTTCGTATTACTTAGCTGTAGGCCTTCCTCAAAAATAAATATACCTTAGGTTTTCTTTAGCTATGTTTTGATGTTATTGTTAGCGCCCATTGTTAGGTAAGTTACAGTGATGTGAACTGGACCCTGTGCTGTGGCAGTAAGTATTTAAATAAAGCGTTATTATTTCTTAATTTTTCTACCGACTTCAAAGAGGAGTTTCTCAATTCTACTGTATGTTTTTTTTTGTATATACATATGTTACGCGATTTTGAAAATTATTTCACTATTGTATAGAATATGAATCCGAGGTGCTTTCATAAATTGTATTGCAGGGGTTAGTATTTATCCCGCAAATCTAAAATTGTATATATAGGTATTTATAGTGTAAAAGTAAGGGATTCGAAGTCGATTATTAGTTTTTTGAAAACAATCAAATTATCATAATGACTGGTAGGTAACAAACATTTTCTACGGCAATGAGCATAAACAAAATTAATATTAATATTCAACCAGAATATGAATGTTACACTTTTGTATGTAAGTAATTATAATAATTAATGTAGTGACAAAGAAAATAACAATCAAATAATATAAAGAAATTAAACTAGTATTTACAATTGAAACAATTGAGCTAACTGCAGACTGTTGCAAACAATCTACAGATAGCTCAACTGGTCCATATCAATACCAGTCGGAAGCGTCCCCAAGACGCTGGCTGCATTGCCCCGCTGTATGGTAATTAATGTAGTTGGTAACAGGGTTGTTGCAAATGACAGCATTAGCATCAGCATCCACTGATGATCAGCATCAATTTCAAGATTAGCATCAATGTCCGCATTGATCAATGCTGATTTTTGATGCTGATGTTCGAGTCGCGACATGACCCGAGGGAGTAAAGCTTATAGACAATTTTTGTACAAATTTGGAACCTAAACAAGCAGTAACCAGTTTTCGTCACACCTTACACACATTCCATACCTACATATTACAGGTTTAGTTTTTAGTATGTATTCGTATTTATTGTTGTAGGTACGTACTTTGTGTTAGTAGTGGGGTGCGAAGTATTTCAGATTCAACAATGCTTATTAAAGCTTATTTATTTAGGGTATTTATCGCGTACCTTCTTTAGCAAAAAGTTAAGTGGATGGTTACTAGAAAAATATTTTTATAATATAAAATAATATTTATAAACTGAAATATATAATATAGTCGCCGCCAGTCACCTGAGTCGCACCATGCTCTCTGCATCTGCCGCTGCCGAAGACGCTTGCTCAAAAAAAAGGCTTAAGTACGCTGCCTTGGAGCAGCTTTACCATTTTCACCTGTAGCAATGGAGACCTTGGGTTGTTGGAGTGTGGATGCGAAGTGTTTAGTGGGAGAATTAGGCGGTAAACTTAATGAAGCGACAGGTGTCTCCCGCTCCGGGTCTTTCCTGGTGCAAAGGATAGCCATCGCTATTCAGCGAGGTAATGCTGCAAGCATTATGCGGACGTTTGCACCGGGAACGGTCAGGGGTGGGTTATTTAATGACTAATTTTTATATTGTATTTTTTATACATATGTGCTGTGACTTAGTGAATAAATATACTCAAGTACGTCGTAAGTCTAAAGAAATAAAGGTGTTGACTTCTGAGTTCTGAATTCATTATTGTATGTATATGCATTGTAAGGTTGGCTATTCCATGATTCTATCTAAAAGATAAAACCAAAATAAAAAAGGTAGGTAAAACCCACGATTCTATCAAATGCATTTGAATTATGATTTAATAAAATAGCCTCACTAGTACCAACTATCTATCAAAAAATATTTCATATCGGAATGGCCGTGGGACATTCTGTATCATTTGTACATATTTATTTATTGAGCGACTAATACGATTTATATTAACCAATTACATTAGTTACTAATAGATTAAAAATTAAATTAAATAAAAATTACTGTAGAGGTACTTACAAATTTAAATTATTCAATTAAAGTAATAGGTAACGATATTGAATAACACAGTCATATAGAATATATGTATAGCTTACAAAGGTCAAAATAAAAAATACTTAGTCAAGACATAGGTATAGGTAGGTACGTTATTATATATTCAATATAATATTTTCAAAACTAGGTACACCCATTCACACATCACGTTCACAGAACCTCAAACACATTAGGTTACGTACACTATCGACCAAATTCATTTGCGCCTAAGCCTCACACACTGCCTAATGAAGTAAAGCTCATAAATCATAACCGAGGCCATATATTAGCATCGGCTATTGACAGCCGACGCCAAGCTATTTATCAATATAAGCCAACAGAGTTGCACTGAAGCTTAGTGCTCATATACACGAGCGGCAAAGAGACAACGGCGCGGCAGAGCTAACTATAGCCGTCGACACACGCCGACGGCAGCCGTCGACGCGTGGACGGCTGCTGTCAATAGTAAACGGCTGCCGTCGGCGCGTCAACAGTTACCTCTGCCGTTGGCACTTTGCCGCTCGTTTAGTTTGCATAGAGAGTACTGAGGACAGTACATAGATTGTTATTTTAAAGAGTTTCTAAAATTATACTTTACCCCAAATCTAATGAAAATAATTCCATCGATATAAGTAGCAAAGATAAAGATTAGGACTGTAAATGATCACCTCTTTCATGCTGTCCCGCTTAGATCATATTGGATCCACGCGACTTATAACTGATATTATGTAATTTTCAGCTGTAAAAACAAATGCACGTTTTAACAAGTCTCTTCTTTATAGAACTTTACCAAAATTCACATACTTTTGAAAAGACCATTAACATTGTTCTGTTCAAAAGAAAAACACATTTCAGTTCAATCTCTGTGAAATATCTTTACTTTATCTTTTGATATCACTCTCTTACTTTTTTTAGTCCTGCGTCATCTCCATCCTGTCAGCTACGAAGATTTGAAGTGGGCGAAGGTATGTAGGTGGAAGAATGAAATGGAGAAGGCTCCATTTCATTCTTCCACCTACATATATCTGGGCCGCTTGTGTGGTCATTGGCCGACTGGCGTTCCATAGAAAGCCCGCTATGCAGCTCGAGAAAAAGAGTTTGAAGAGGAAGCTGTGACTGTGGTTAGTGTGGGAGACTCAGGGTTAACAATTGAAAGAAAAAGATGTCGGCCAGCCAATATAACTCATCAATTGCATATCATAGCGAGCGGCAGTACGCGAATGAAGTACCTGATATAAAAAAATATCAAAACTTTATTTTGTTTCTTTGTTAAGAAAGTGTCCTGAAAAGGCTATTCTACGAACTTATGTTCCTAGCTCTATCAAGACAACAGTTTGGTCCATGATTTAGCATTCAATATGAATTTATAAACATGAACAACCGACGGGCTGTATCTCGACTAATTTAATATTAATTTACGTTTGTCTGGGCTGAATAATTATCGTTTGAAATAAGTTCGATACATTTACGCGAATGGCAGGCTGATTGGAGATCGCAATGCGGGTGTTACTTTCTACTATCCTACTAATATCCTTCTAATATTATAAATGAGAAAGTTTGTATGGATGTATGATATTTGTTACTCTTTCACGCAAAAACTACAGAACCGATTAGCCTGAAATTTGGTATGGGTATAGTTTGGGACTTGGAATAATATATAGGCTTTTCTATCCCGATAAAAAGCGGGCGAAGGCGCGGGCAGCACCTTGTATGTATTAAGATTGGTAGAAACATCGGTTCTAGATATGATATATTCCATATGATAATAGAACTTTGGGCACCTTCGAGCGAAGGATTTTTTTAACTAATTTGTTTTACCTGAAACGAACATGCTAATTGAAAAACTTCACAAAGTTTATCTAACACGCACCCATTACAACGTCAGTAGTACTAGGAGTACATAAAGCATTAGGAGTTCCCAAGTTGCCTGATAGCAACTCGTACGTAGCTCCAATTTGTGCAAATTGCCCCCAGTTCCGTTGAATTGAGTCGCGCAAACTGTGATATCGTTAGCCGAAGCTAGATGGGTGCAGCGTAGAATGGTAATAGCTAGATCATTCCACCATCATGCCCGTTAGTCAATTCAAATGTATTCGTGATTTGGTGAGTTAGCTACATTTTGATTAAAGTAGTACCCTAATAATAGTAAGTAAGAGTCCAGAATCTAGGCTAGTTACTATCCTATTTGACATTTATAATAAGATATTAGATCTTATTATAAATGTCAAAGTTACAAACTTTGACATGGATGGATGTATTGGATATTTGTTACTCTTTCACGCAAAAACTATTGAACCGATTAGGCTGAAATTTAGTATGGGTATAGTTTGGGACCTGAAATAACATATAGGCTATTTATTATCTCGATAAAACGCAGGCGAAGGCGCGGGCAGGAGCTAAATTTTAATAAATTGCCTGCAGACATAAAAAATTAAAAACTGAACAATATTTTTGGTACTAGGTGAAAATTATTTAGTATACGCAAATGTTATTATACAGTGAACGAATTTCTTAGTAACAAAACCTGTAAATAGGAATATTATTATCACTTATATGAGGCCTGAATGATTAATATAAACATTTATATTCTATCGTATTTCATCTTAGAGCAAGTATTTTATATTCAAGAACTCTGAATGTTGCAACGCCCTTACAGGGCTCAGGCAAAATCAAAAAGAAAGTGAACCAATATACAGCGAAAATAGTATGAGTGTAGTCTCAAAAATACATTTGGGTAGGTATGTATGTAGATACCTAATTCCGCAAGAAGAGATTTTTGCGTAGTAAAAACTTCTGAGTTCAAGTTACGGATTCCACCTTTGTGTGTACACACACTTTTTTCATAAATTGAGGTCATGATCCGGCTTTTACGACTTTTCTCTGGTTTCGGATTTGGCCATCTACTCCCATCTCAAAAAGCCACCCTTTATGTTATAAATTTATGCCTAGAGTCTAGGCAAAGTCAAAGTTTCTTTATTTCCGTAAATACAATAAATGTACACTTAGAAAAGGTCAAATTCTTAAAATTAAACACTGATATGGAAATAAAGTGATATTTTGATTTCGGTCGCTTCGGTATGTAGACTAAAGAAAGAAGCGACGAAGAAACCTTTAGCCTGTTAGGTGTTATTTTTAGAGTTATTTTTCGAGTTGGAGCAAAATCCGTCCCAAGCTTTTTTATCTTCTAGATAGTCTGAAATTTTGTAATAAGCCTTTTTACAAAGGATATGTTTGACAATTTTTTTGAATTTATTTATAGAAAGTTTTTGCAACTCGCTAGGGGTTTTATTGTAGAAGCGTATACATTGCCCTTTAAAAGATACATTAATCTTGTGTAACCTAGTTTTGGGCACAGCGAGTTTATTCTTATTTCTAGTATTTACATTATGTATGTCGTAATTTTTAGGGAACCGATCGATATTTCTATGAGTGTACAATAAGTTTTCATATATATATTGACATGGTACTGTCATTATATTTATTTCTTTGAATTTATCACGTAGAGATTTTCTAGGACCCATGTTATAGATTGCACGAACAGCCCTCTTCTGCAGCATAAATACGGTGTTAATATCTGCAGCGTTCCCCCACAGCAATATACCATACAAAAGGTCTAGGCCCTAGACATTTGTAGCGCGAGTTACGATAACGCCTGATCGCGTGTAGCCACATTCAAAGCTGCCAGTAGTATTCAGTAAATCGGTTGGTGACTGACCTTCTTCCATCGGTTTTTAGCTAGCTGCACACATTTTACCTGTGACTAGAGCAAGTTGAAACCTCTTGAATATTTAGAGTTAAGTTAGAGGAACCGCGTTTTATTGTTATGTCGAAGATAAGTTTAGGTACAGATGCTGTTAGCATTACGGATGGGAGTTATTGAGTTTTTTGGCCATCGATGATTAGTTGGGTATTATGTTCCAATACCGCTAGCACCAAGTGGTACCCAATACAGTTATACTACCACCTGAACAAATATCTGCAAATTGTACAAATATTTATCCCGAGATGGGAGTCGAACCCTCCTGCGTCGTCACAGGCGTACCTTCGCTCACCGCGCCACAGAGGTCGTCACGCTTTTGTCTGTCGCAGTGGAACGCCATATCTACCTAACGCTTCAATACTATAACTACCCAACGCTTTAATATCTAACTATCATCTACGCATACTAGCGTACCGTTCACCCGTAAAGTTATGTAGCTGCAACAAGTATTTGGTATTTCTAATCGAATAACTTTAAGGATGAACGGTACGCTAGTATGCGTAGATGATATTTAGATATTGAAGCGTTGGGTAATTATGACTCATGGTCGATTACGAGCGTTGCTCACTTTGCATAGGTATTCCATAGCGGTATGCAGCGGTATGTACCGTACAATACCGTTAGATATTTTAGGACAATGCTAACAGTTACTAAGTTAGTTATTGAATACCGGACTCATCTCTAGTTAGCATACTGCTGATGAGTATTCTAGCTATTAGGCAGACAATTGTATATTCATGAATGTCTTAACCAACAGGATAATAAACTTTTTTATAGGGATCACTCATTCAATTAAATTTATTGATCGCAAATTAAATTAAAACCCAAATTATACCCAATATTGGCGAAAATGTCGCTCATTCTTCAACTTTTCCTTTTTATAGAAACTCACAAGATCATTTTCGAAACTATTTCATAGGGGAATAAAACAAAGAAATCGTTTGCCCTACCCCAACGGTTATCGGTTCTTCAGGAGTGACAGCAATCATGGCAAGCAATCACGACCACAATCCTTCCTCAATAAGCCTACCGATTCAGTCTCTTACGACAATTGATTTTTCTGATATTGTCATCATACGTAAGTATCGTTGTAAGCTGGAGCTGCAGTGATTAAAGAGGGGCACGGATCCTTCCTCACACTACGTCCACAGCTCTAACTGTGGGTGTACGTAATTCTGTAATTTGAATGTTTGTATGTATGGATGTTTACGTTATTACCAATTCACGCCAAAAGTACTGAACGAAGGAGACAACATGTCTTCTTCAAACAAGACGGGATTTTCCCATAAAAATTAGACTTGGCTGGGTGATTAGTAATCGCAGTAGAACTGTTGAAAATTCACAGAAGAAAGCTGCTGAACTTCCTCTGGTAGATTCTTTTAGTTGGCTATTAATTTACGGCATTCGCGGGCAGAGTTCGAGGAGTTGATTTCTAAACGATGGACTCGAAGAGGCTGAACTAGGACTAGGCCTGTGCAAGCTTTGAGTAGTTAATTTAACCATTTCCGAGCTTAGGGATTTTACCAAATAATATCTGGATTTTTCAGGGAAATGCTAAAATAAATTAAAGGCGTTTTTCCTGATCTGATGAAACATAGTAAGATAATCCCACTATTTAAATCGGGTGGTAGGTCTGACCCCACTAACTTTAGACCGATATCAGTACTGCCTACATTCAGCAAAGTTTTTCATTGCCATTGAAATGCCTAAGCAATTGCTTAGGCATTTCAATGGCAATGACCTGCTACATCGTAAGCAATTCGGGTTTACTCGCGGCAGGTCAACTACTGATGCCGGTGTAGAGTTGGCATCGCATATTTTTGATGCTTGAGAGAAGTCGCAAGATGCTTTAGGTGTTTTTTGCGACTTGTCAAAAGCATTCGATTGTGTACACCATGGAACATTAATCAGGAAACTACATCACTATGGAATAAATGACACCTCTTTGGATCTTCTTACTTCTTACTTGAGTGACAGGATACAAAGAGTTGACATTAATGGGAAACGGTCTTCGGGATCTGTAGTAACAATGGGTGTACCGCAGGGATCTATCCTCGGCCCTTTCCTATTTTTGGTTTATATTAACGACCTGCCTGATCTCGTTAAAAATAATCACGAGATTGTACTGTTTGCTGGTGATACTTCTTTAATTTTCAAGATGATTAGACAAAACACAAATTATGACGATGTAAACAATGCAATATCAAAAGTAGTCCATTGGTTTAGTGTCAATAATCTTTTACTTAACGAAACCAAAACTAAATGTATTAGATTTATTCTACCAAATGTAAATATGAACTGCTGATATAAACGTAAAAGGAGAAACTTTAGACATTGTAGACAGTACCGTATTCTTAGGAATAACTTTAGACAGTAAACTTCAATGGGGCCCACACATAGATAAACTATCGAAGAGACTTAGTTCTGCAGCATATGCAGTCAAAAAAATCCGTCATCTTACAGACGTTGATACTTCTAGACTTGTCTATTTCAGCTACTTCCATAGTATTATGTCTTATGGCATAATACTGTGGAGGAACGCTGCAGATATTAATACCGTATTTGTGCTGCAGAAGAGGGCTGTTCGTGCTATCTATAACATGGGTCCTAGAGAATCCCTGCGTGATAAATTCAAAGAAATAAATATAATGACTGTACCATGTCAATATATTTATGAAAACTTATATATTGTACACTCATAGAAATATCGATCGATTCCCTAAAAATTGCGACATACATAATGTAAATACTAGAAATAAGAACAAACTCGCTTTGCCCAAAACTCGGCTGCACAAGATTAGTGTATCTTTTAAAGGGCAATGTATACGCTTCTACAACAAAAGTCCGAGTGAGTTGCAAAAATTATCAATAAATAAATTCAAACAAACTATCAAACATATCCTTTGTAAAAAGGCTTATTACAAAATATTAGATTATCTAGAGGATAAAAAAGCATGGGACGACTTTTGCTCCAACTCGAAAACTAACAACCTAACAAGGTAAAGGTTTCTTGTTCGCTTCTTTACTTTACCTTAAAAAGATTAAAGTGAACAAAAAATCAAAGTGATCACTTTATTTCCCTGTTTTACTTATGTAATTTTAATTTTGTGACGTGTCAAAGAGTCCTGTAAGGTCTAAAGGAAATAAAGCACTTTGATATTTGATATTTGAATCGAAGCGACAGAAATGAAAATATCATTATTTATTTGCATGTAAGCGTAAGGTGCTCCGTAAGATCTTTGGCCCAACCAGACGAGCAGATGGATCCTGGTGAGTCCGGAAAAACTAGGAGCTAGAGGACCTGTAT
Source organism: Eupithecia insigniata (assembly GCA_947859395.1). Classification (NCBI taxonomy): domain Eukaryota; kingdom Metazoa; phylum Arthropoda; class Insecta; order Lepidoptera; family Geometridae; genus Eupithecia; species Eupithecia insigniata. The sequence goes on from OX402013.1 coordinate 10,544,803, forward strand.
GCCGAACCAAACGTAATAGGCGAGTTCTAGAGCGCTCGTCTCCGCTGGTTAGGAGACGTCGAGAGTATGCAAGAGGATCGGGCTGCCAAGAAGGTATATGAGTGGGAACCATCGGGGCGTAGACCAGTCGGCCATCCTCGGTATCGATGGATCGCCGAAGTTGAAGCCGATCTTCGCGAACTCGACACCCATAGCTGGCGAGAGACAGCTCAGAACCGAGATGCCTGGAGAAGCCTTGTGTCGGAGGCTAAGATCCACGCTAAGGCACAGGAGCAGGTAAGTATGTCTATCTATTTTTAAGAATTTATCATTTTCTTATGTCTATTAAATCTAATGGAATAAACATTTTAGATATCAAGATGCACGTCGTCGTATCGAGAAAGCTTGGAAGAGCTTCTGATCCATGAAGGAGCCTATGAAGGGCGACCTATATTTTTTTTTTGCTAAGCGTGGCTTTCAGTCACAGCGGCCATGGTAGGCCTATTGTGTTTGCCACTTCATGTTTTCACCCTTGAAATCTGCGGCGTAATTCACCACTTACCCTTGCACCTGCTTAGAACTGAAGGATTTTCTTCGAGGTGATGTATCGTAGTTCGTCTGTGCCACAGATTATATAATACTATACTAGGTCTGTGTTGAGCAGGTGCTCGCCTAGATGAGTGCTACGTTTTTGTATCAGTGCTCCGTACTCGTCTAGCAGATGGATGGGCGTTTTATCCGCCCCCTCACAGAATCTGCAGGATTTTGTGTCTCATAGTCCCAAATTGAACATAATTCTTGTTAAGGCGACAGTGTCCAGTTAGGGTTCTTGTCATGATCCGAAGGTTGTCTCTGCGCTAGCATTTGGTTAGTGAACCGTTTATCGAAGGCTTTGATCAGTGATTTTCAATGATTTATGCCCGTATTTGCCAATGGATTCCCGAGCTTGGTCGTTTCAAAAAGGTCTACCTATCACTCACAATAAAATGTCAATTTTTCGACATGACGTGTATCCTTCCTGTCCAAACTTACGGTGCACAGACATAGTCACAGACTGAAGAGCAGAAGTCCAAGCTCAATATTTGCCGCAATTTTTAGAGCGTGGCATCTAGGCTTCAAACGGATTGACCGAGTGCCGAACATCACTACGCTCACTAATATGCATTGCCGATGTACGGGAGAAGACTGCCAGGTTAAAGTGGAATTGGGCTGGCCACGTCAGTTGTATGCACTCGGAGAGATGGGCCCATGCTATAACACTGCCCATGTTATAACTCTCTGGCATCCAGAAGATGGGAGGCGACGATGGGGTCGGTCGGCCACAGAAAAGGTGGTGGGACGATCTCATCACTTTTGATCCAGAGTTGTGGCAGTCTGCAAAATACGAAATAAGAGTGCGACGCGTAAGGGGGAGACCTTTATCGAGCGGGAAGAAAAAGGTTAAATAAAAAAATTTCAAAGGTGCATGTGGTGATCTACCTGACCTAATGACCAGAATAATTAAAACTGTCTAAATTTTTACTAAGTACGCTTGCGTATCTTACCAGTAAGATACATACTACAAGTGATTCAACTAATAACAATCAATGCTTCACTAACGACGTTACTAATGATAATTACTTATACCATTGACATAATAACTGACAGATCTAATAATGTCAGTCTTTATTGAATTTTGGAAGAATTCGTACTACTTGTTAGAACTTCCCATTTTCCTATATTTGGTGACGGGCTGTCCAAAAGGATAAAGATAGTGCAATAGACAAACCCATATATCTACTTTGAAGAATCGTATAGCAAAAGACAGTGAAGTAAAAATTCCATTGGAAATAAGTAAAAATGATATTGTACAGGCTAGCCTTGGAAAGGTAAGTTTTTTCAGTTCATAGGAAAGTTGTTGCTGCTGAATAGGGATTCAAATTATAGTCCTTAAAAAGAGAGTTTTAATAACTTTTTTAATATGATGATCTAGGTACTGCTTCAAAATCAAAATTTGTGGTTATGGTACAATTTTTACAAGTAGTTAACAGGAATAATAGTAGCCGATGGCTCTTCGGCCGGCGGCGAACGCTATTCCTATTCTCAAGTCAAAATAAACAAAGCCACGAGTTCAGTGAGTCGATATTCGTTAGTATCGTCGAGTCGATAGTATTGTCCAGTCGATAGCTTCGTCGTCTCTTTAGAATGGTGATAACAATACTGTAAGGTGTAAAGCTATTTATTAGCTCTATTAATCGGTCTCATAAAATATACACTGTATTTTTTTTTGGATTTCACTTGATTCGATTCTCAGCTCAAGCAATCTTTCTCAAAATTCTATGATAGCCGGCCGAATTTTGCAAACCAATCGCTTTACTATGACAATGGTATCGTCACAGAATCGTCCGTAGATGAATGAAAGTCTTGATAATGCGTGCGATGCTATATGCACGGAGAGATTGATAGAATGGTTTCAACCTTGACACTTTGGACCCGCGTCTCTCCATCTGTAGTTTCATCAAAGGTGAAATACCAAAATTTATCATTTTGAAACGAACCCATTGTAATAGTGAAGTTTGTAATTTAGTGGAATTAGGGCTCGCTCTTGTCGCTGGCATAATTTTCTTACAAGTTTTCATGTGACGCTGCAACTGAGCACGTCTCACGGGTCAGTTCACCGCTTGCCCTCTTTATGATTTCGTCTACTAAAACTAGCTTCCATAGAAATTATGGATTTTTGCCCCCTTTTCGAAATCTTGTACTATTTATTAGTTCATCGCTCACTTTTCTTACCTATGTAATATTTCATCACATTATGTCCTCTTTCGCGAGACGTTGGGAATGACTCGTGTTTATGACTTAAAAATGAAAGACTAGTAGAAGAGTTAGGGAAGTAAGAGAGTAGTGGAAGTTAGGGAAAAATGCCAGAGAAGCCGCTGGGCATGCAGGCTGGGGTAGATAAAGACTGGAGAAAGCAGCTGCCCTCTTCCTGCGAGAATCCCTTTGTCGCCTTTTACGACATCCATAGGCTGGGTTAGAGGGGTCGATTTTTACATCTAGACCGTCACGGTCTGTCTTTTATTAGAATCAGTTTAATTTGTTCTTCTTCTATTTCAGACTAATAGAATACTTCCACCTGGACGACCTCTTCAAAGAAAATGAGTACCGTCTCATGTTGCTGCATAAACAGAAGAAGGAGATCTACAGAACTCGTCTCATCATGAACCAAACCATGAACCTGTGTGTTTCTATCCTGCTCTCTCTAATAAGCCTTTTAGTATGTGTGACGATACCCTACGTAGCTTTAGAAGCGCCGTGTGAACAACTGAAAGATTACTCCATATTGTATAGTTTAGCGATGTGGATTGATAAGTATATAGCAATGATTGACAGAATTATTATAATATTGTGTGTGTTGTTGGTTTGTGTGTCTGTAAAGACGGTATGGGACGCTATAAAAGCAACGAATATAAGCATAAGCCCTTGGTTGGAGAGAGGAAAGTATGTTCTTCCGAGTAGGAGGAAAAAGTCGTTGTTACTGTTCCAATGAACGCTGCAAGTTTTAACCCAATAAAGTTCTTTTATTCAAGCTGTGTGTTTTACTATGTTTCTCGTACCTTAGAACGTAGGATAACGTGGCTTTTCTTTATATATCTATAACTAGATTTTTTTAAATAATTATTCAAGTATTTATTTTGCAATCCTGATACATACAATGTGTGAGTGTGAGGGTCTTAAATATTTCATCTAGACTCAAGGTGCAGTCCTAGGGGCTAGGTATTAGGAGCCCTGTTAGGGCGCCATGCAACTTGAGAGGTAGCTAATTTTAAGTATCACAATAAAGCTTAGATTTATAAATATTGCACATTATTAAGTACTACAGCTAATCACTTATTTAATTGAAGCATGGCAATGCATCTATAAAGCATCTAGATAGATACTTTTTATTTTACACTAGCAACTTGCCCCCGCTTTGCACGGGTAGTAGAGCATATAATATATGCAGTGCGGGGGCAAAGTATCTCTCTATGTAATCATCATCAGCCCGTACACGTCCACTGCTGAACATAGACCTCCCTCAAACGACGCCGCGAATAGCGGTCCAGAGCCGCCTCCATCCAACAACTCCCTGCGACCGCTACGATGTCGTCGGTCCATCGAGTGGGAGGTCTTCCCACACTCCGTTTCGCATTGCATCGCGGTCGCCACTCAAGAACCCTTTACTCCCCAACGGTTATCGGTTCTACGAGCTATATGGCCTGCCCATCGCCACTTCAGCCTGCTGATTCTGAGAGCTATGTCGGATATATCTATGTAATATATTGTATTAAAGAATTTAATAATATCCCAAAAATTTACGACTCCGGCGGGACTTGAACCCGCGACCCTTCCCGCCGGAGTCGTAAATTTTTGGGATATTATTAAATTCTTTAAGATTACCCAAAGTGCGGGCATAAGCACTATAATAACAAAAATATTGTATTAAATTTATCAGTCATCTAGTACCCATAACACAAGCTCGGCTTAGCTTGAGGCAGATGATGATTTGTGGATGCATTGCATTGATATCATGCTGCACAAAAATCTCAAAGGGATGAGGCAGCATTTGTGATGAAAGCTAACAGGCCAGCCTTGACTTTTTCCGACTCTTCCAAGATTTATCGTTGTATTCAAACAAATTTATACAAAACCTTGACAAATTTTACACCTAAACGTTATCCATGAATCCTATCGATAGGTGAAAGCCGCATGAAAATCCGTTTAGTAGTTTTTGAGTTTATCGCATACAGACATACAGATAGACGTGCCGTTTTATTATAAGTAATGATAGAAAATACTCAGAACACCCTAGACAAATATTTGCAGATCGTATTGTACAAACATTTGTCTTAAGGCGTGAATCGAACATGAATCGAATATGATAAGGGTTACTGAAAATACAATAAAAAAAATTAAATCGTCAATTATGTCTTTTAGATCAGTCAAAACAGCGTTAGTTAAACACGAGTCAATGTGATAAATAATTGGTAAATACAAAACCTAGGGCAACAAGGGCTGTGGGGCCGCGGCGTACGAATATCGACCCCTCCAACTCAACCCGTGGATGTCGTAAGAGCCGACTAAGGGAACTTACCAGAGGATGGGCAGCAGCTTCCTTCTGAGCATTTTTAAACACCAACACTGCGATCACCAATCCGCCTGCCAAGCGTGGTGATTATGGCAAATCCCTCCCTACATGGGAGACCATCCACTCGGATGGACCGACGACATCGTAGCGGTCGCAGGGAGTCGATGGATGGAGGCGGCTCAGGACCGCTATTTCTGGCGTCGTACGGGGGAGGCCTATGTCCAGCAGTGGACGTGTATAGGCTGATGATGATGATGGACATCTGATATGCATTTTTATGGGAATAATTTAGTATAATAAGTACCTAAAATTATTTTATTTTATTATTATCTTCGCTTTAATTAAATTAATGTCAAATTAGAATACAAAATTATTTCACTAATTAAAATATTCCTATCTTCTACAGAGATAAGCTTAAAAATGGTATTGCATTCTTAGTGGATGGGATATTTTAGTATTTCATTTATTAGATGAGATAACATTGGCAGGTCAAACACGACATGTATTATAAAGATTAAATTTATACATAGAAACTAATTCATGTGCTTCTGTGGTTATCAAATAAATCGTTTTAAATTTCATAATATCTGTTTGATGACGAAAACAAATAATATTATCAAATTAAACTAGTATTTACAATTGAAACAATTGAGCTAACTGCAAACTGTTGCAAACAATCTACAGGTAGATCAACTGGTCCATATCAATACCAATCGGAAGCGTCCCCAAGACGCTGGCTGCATTGCCCCGCTGCCGTGTGGCAATGCGCTGCGCCAGATACTCACCAGTTCTTTGGTCACACGCGTCGCTTCGACCAGGCGCTCAGATAAATTTTTTGAAAACAATTGTTTTGATTGTCTAGTAAGCAAATAATTTGTACCGTACTTCCCGTATCACAAGATCCGAATAGCAAATACCTAAGCATTATTATTACATTTTCGTCCATGTTATTACCTAACCACTTAACAAAATGAACCATTTAGTAATTACATATATTCCACTTAAAAGCTAAATTATTTAAACTAAATAGCAGCTTACCTACACGGAGACAGGTTGCACAAATTAATCTGGCATGTCCGAGGTAATGACGTCATTTCCCTGACCAAGTTTAATTTACTCGCCAGCTAACAGGAGGAGCTCCTATAGCCAGGAATAATCAGCACTGTAGGCACACTGGCAGTGTGTGGTGCCGGAGCGGGTAAAGGAGCCGGCTTAGAATATGCGACCCCCAATTCAACCCGCGGCTGTCGTTAGAAGCGACTAAGCCTAGGCCTAAATCCCTACATAATTAAGCTTTCACCATTTGGTTTAAAAAACAGAGCTTATTAATAAAGAAAATAACAAACAAAAATATAATAAATAGAAAAAAAAATATTACGTACGGCGTAAATAAATGGATCAGGGGATTTCTGAAACTCTTGCCCTAAAATCCCCTGTGTGTCTTCGCTCTGAGCCGGCAGGGGAATATGTAAGGGGATTATTGGAATAACCCAGGGTAATTCACCGGAGTGGGGGCAGCAGCGCCTCCTGCAGAACAGATTTACCTAACTGCGATCCCCAACCCGTATGCCCAGCATCGTGATTACATATGGCAATCACAGACCTTGGAATGCGTTTTGGATACATTTAGATGAGATAAATTTAGCCCCTTGAAGCGCCTCCGTCGGATACGGAGTGGAATTAATTTTCTTAGTATAACAGTGATCCAATAGTTTCTTATGGAATTTTGTATAGAAAGCGTTAATAAACTGTCAAGCGAAGCAACCGTTCTGAAGATGATAGCTATCGGGTCATTGTAATTTTTCCTTCGCGATCGAAGTTCGAGTTTCGAAGTAAAATTAGGAAATTTAGATTTTTTCAATAAACTTTTTCTTAAATGCTGAAGTGTCTTACAAATATGGTCCGGCCCATTAACGTCCGTTATCATTATGAGCTCACGTTGCACAAGGATTAGTCTAAATTTGCATATTTTTGCTATAAATGTTTTTATGAGTGGGAGAAACTTCGGTGCGCGCGTTCCGAAATATTTCAGTGCAAAGTGGGGCTAGTTAGTTACAGCAGGTAATATATACCTAACAGAAAATTGTCCTATATGTAAAGGATAATATTTCCTGTAATAGTTATTTTAGTCTCTACATCAAAATAAAACTTAACGAGCCTTAAAGCCAAGCAAGATTATGCCTCTTTTACCTATTCCAAGCTCATGAAAATCGAGAGGAACGTTTCGTGCAATATTCTAATTACTTGCCCCCGGGGAGGGCGAGGGGTATTCGCAAAATATATGAAATATATGAAATTTCAATCAAATTAAAATTATTAAAAATTCCTAAATAGAACAATTTAATACTTATATTCATTATTATCTAATTTATAACTCCATATTTTGTTATATTTATGACTTCTGGCAACCCGCCCCGGTTTATACTATAATATATAAATCAGAATAAACAAAACAAAAATAGTAAAAATCCTGTTATGATGGAATCAATCTGACCTTGGATTCTGATTCAGCGACCCCAAAAACATGGTGTAGCCTGCAATCGCCCATTATTGCCGCCCATTAATGGGCGGAACCCTACTTCAAAATGCCCTCGATACAGTAAACGTAGGCAGACCCCTGGGCCAAGTTTTTCTTGTGGCTGTGTAATTTTTAAAATGTGATGTATTAATCATTTAAAATGTGTTTTTGATTTAATTTTGTCGTAAATCTAAATAATAATAAAACCTTTTTATTTTTATTTATTTATTAATTATCACACTGCTAAATTTTGTGCAAATCAAGAAAACTTGTGCTTTTTGTGAAATATAATTTATATCGGTAATTTAATCAACGTTGCACTGACAAACCATAAGACTTAAACTAATAGAGTTTAGTAAACTGTATAATGACGATGAGGTAAGTGACACAGAAGCTGACCACCATCCCGACCAGGCTGGCATCCAGCGGGATCAGCCTGTACACGCGGAACTGGCAGCCACGTGCCTCCACATAGCGGATGAAACGCCGGATCTCATACACTGTACGCTCATCTGTTAACAAAAAACCAATGATAAAAAATATATTGTATTGTCAGTCTTTAAAATATCATTCTTGAATTTGAAAATGTTAATTATTTATTTCTCATAAACCATAATAAACATAAAAAAGCAAGAAATTGAAAATTAAACTACTTCAGGATATCAGCCCATACACGTCAATTGCTGGACATACATAGGCCTCCCCCATACGAGGCGTCGTATGGGGAAGGCCTATGTCCAGCAGGCTCAGGACCGCTATTTGTGGCGACAAATAGCGGTCCTGAGCCGCCTCCATCCATCGACTCCCTGCGACCGCTACAATGTCGTCGGTCCGAGTGGATGGTCTCCCATGTAGTGGGAATTTGCCATAATCACCACGCTTGGCAGGCGGATTGGTGATCGCAGTGTTGGTGTTGAACTACTAATTAAACTACTTAGAACTAAATAATACAGAGGAAATCGAAACGATTTTTTTTAAACTAGGAACGTAGAATAAAATTTCCATGTCACAATGTTAGTTACCGTTCTCCTCCGAAACGGCTTTACCGATTTTTACCAAATTTTATATTTGTATTCAGTAGGTCTGAGAATCGGCTACTATCTATTTTCCATACCCCTAAGTGATAAGGGTTGAAGATAAAACAACGTTTGCCGGGTCAGCTAGTATGTACATATATTTCACAGCTATGATATTGAGCCGTCAATAAAAAATTTGTTTGCACATTACCTCTCTCTTGCAATAGTTTGTCATGAAGGATGTATTTAATTTGTTTTGCTTGAGAAGATAGCATTCCTGCTATAATTGCTGGTAGCATTGTTATCACAAATGGTATAACGATGAAGTAATATTGAAATGAAATTGTGATGACCTCCGTCTAAAAAGGAAACAAAAATACTAAAAATAGTCTATAAACTAAAATATTTTTATGTGTACTTGGTTTAAAAGATGAAAATTATGATTTATAAATAGTAATAACATATGAATTTAATTATGTATTTTCATACGCAAGATCCATGTACAAATTATAGTCATCCTCATCATCATCATCAGCTCTTGTTGACCCACTGCACACAGGCTTGTTTTCTTCGAATGAATCGAAACCATAAATTATAAACATAATTTATTTTGCTGCAGGATTTAAGATATACGAATTACCTGAAGTGTGTGGTACCGCCATCTTTCTAAAGTAAAATAGAGAGACATCACGACATGAGGAATGTTACAACATAGTGAAATTATTATCTGAAAATATAGTTTTTTTTAAAATTATTATGTAATATAATCGTACACGTTCGTATAGTATTGAGATGCAATTCCGCGTACTATTTTCTCTGATAAAAAATTGCCATGAAGAAATTAAATATTGCTAAATTATTTTACATTCTCATATTCGGATTAGATCTCCATTGTTCAAGATTTATATTATTTTAAACTAGTTTTAGCCCACGGCTTTGTATGCTTTATTACAAAATAAATGTAGCACATCAGGTACTAGAGTCGGATTATATCTCATCATGCAAGCCGATTTCAATCTGATCTCTTCAGTAGGTTTGGGGATTAAAGAAAACAAACATCTTTCACACACACACACACACACACACACACACACACACACACACACACAGCCGTATTTTATCTTACCGTTGGTTCAAAGGCTTTTTTATATTTTTCAACTGTGTCAATATACAGTTTATATACATACTGATGAGATGAAAAATCTGATTCAGCCTTTTTTAATATGACGATGAATTGCTTTAAACGACTATAAACAGCAAAGTATATAAATGCATCAGTTAATATAAATAGTTCTGTACTGATTTCCATTGTAAGGTACACTACATAAAACACTCTGTTAATGATATAATTAAAATAGATGATATATGATAAATTTGAACACAATTTTAAGCATAGCCATGCCAAGATCGAAATAAGTATCTTTAATTCTATGTTCATTAAACTGCTGTCAAATCCACTTCTCAAATTAATTATAAAAAGTTTTTCAAGTAGATTATACAAGGAATTATCGCATTTTATAAATGTTAGATGCAAGATAAATAAATTATATTTCGTTACAATCGAAAAAAACCACGAGTACCGCAGGAAGTTATCATTTATATTGGCATATAAAAATGAGGTTACACTCAATATAACGCAAATAATTAAGGAATACAGTTTGACTACTTTAGCTGGCACTATTTTATACCTAAAAAAACCATGGTTCAACCCCCCTATAAGAAATGTTATTTGATAAAATAAACTTAATAAAGCGATAACTTTATTTTTTTTCAAAGAGACGTTCTTTAATGCCATATTTGGATTTACCAACATGACCCCGAACCGGACATAAAAGTTATTTGACTTTCTATGACCATTGGTCATACTAACTTTAATCTATTTGAAACCTACAAAATGATAGAGATATTTCTATTTAAATTTCTATTTTGTTGATTAAGTATGAACTTTATTTTGATTATACATTCTAGGGTTCCCAGTGCATCAAAAAATGCCCAACGCGATCGTAGGTTCGCCTGACGTAAAGTAAGTAATTCTGAATCATACTTAGTTTTGTCGTCTGATTATTTCATACCTTTTGCTCGAATGTTTTAACGTGAATAATGTCCTAAAGCAAACCCAAGAGAGGAAGGAGTGGAGCAGGCTGGGGGAAGCCTTTGCCAAGCGGCAAACAAATTAGAAGTGTTCTAAAAAACATTTAGTTAATAATACGCAAAACTTGTAAATAGTTTGAAATAAAAGGTTTATATTATTATTCCTCTTCATTTATTTTAAATCTCATTAAAATACATTTTTTACTATAGAAAATACAATAGGTAACATATAAAACTAATCTACAGTAAAAAATATATCAAAACGGTGGATCACCGGCCGCGAAGCTAGGCTCAAGCGGCCGGTGACTAGGGCTGCAGAGAGAGGAACTTCCTGACGATACGCGCCGAGTCCAGGAGTACCGCCTTTTGAATCTGACCCTTGATCCAACTTCCTAGCGAGAGTCTCATAAGATGTTGATCGAGGCTCTTCGCTATTACGCCATTAACTGAAACGACTATCGGAACGATGGTCGCTGAATCAACATCCCACATGCTGACAACCTCGTTAGCCAAGTCAAGATATTTACTGAGTTTATCTTTCTCAGCTTTAACGAGGTTAGCATCATGTGGTATGGTGACATCAGCGAGCACCGCCCTCCGTTCTAACCGATCTATCAGTACAATATCAGGCTTATTCGCGAGAATAGTCCTGTCTGTAATGATAGATCGGTCCCAATAGAGCGTGGCACGGCCGTTTTCGAGAACTGGCGCCGGTGTGTACTTATAATACAGAACTTCAGGACCGGTAAGGCCGTATCGGAGAGCAAGTTGCTGGTGTATAATTTTGGCTACTTGATTGTGTCTGTGCAAGTACTGAGAGTTAGCAAGGTGCGAACAACCCGAAAGTATATGACGGAGGGTCTCCCCAGGAAGATGACACGCTCGACAGATATCGATCGTGCCATCTTTCATAATATACTTCCGGTAGTTGTTCGTCTTTACCACCTCATCCATAATTGCACAGACAAAACCTTCGGTTTCCCCAAAGAGGTCACCGAAGCGTAGCCAATTTACTGAACTCGGGAGATCTACATCAGGTCCGGTGAGAACCTTGTAGAATCTCCCGTGTAGCTCTTTGCTCTCCCATATAGCCTTCCTATCCTGAATGCTCATCACCGTAGGTTTGCGCCAGTTCTCGTTAGCTAAGGAGAGAGGGGTAAGGTTCTTATCAACTGCAACCACATCGCGATGCATCTGGTATTCGGCTTGAAGGAAGTAATTTCTGAGATTGCATACCTCACGGTTGTGTAGGGTCTTGGCGTTTAAAAAGCCTCGACCACCACATTTCCGCGGGATATACAATCTCATAACCGAAGATCGGGGATGTCGCATGCGATGAGTGGTTAAAAGTTGACGAACCTTACAGTCCAAGGCGTCTAGTTCAGTCTGAGTCCATCTTAGTATGCCAAAAGTATAAGTGAGCAGTGGCATAACCCAGCCGTTGAAAGCGCGCACCTTGTTGCCACCTGACAAAAGGCTATTTAGCACTTTTGTAAGGCGACAAAAGAAACGTTCCTTCACCGACTGCTTCATGTCCCTGTCCACTATACCCAACGCTTCTGGCATACCAAGGTACTTGTAAGTTTCACCTTCTGAGAGAGATTTGAGGGAAATTATCTCTGAAAGTTGTAAATTACTAGAATTTACAACTTTCCCCCGATGTATTTGTATGACCGCACACTTATCAACGCCGAACTCCATGTTAATAGCACTACTGAATATCTGTGTGATATTCAGGAGGGCCATTAACTGTGTTTTATTCGGCGTAAATAGTTTGAGATCATCCATATACATCAAGTGAGAAATAACCTCACCATCTCTTCGAAGGCGATAGCCTATCTCTGAATCTTTCAGTAGAGTACTGAGTGGATTCAGAGCTAGGCAGAACCACAAGGGACTCAGGCTGTCGCCCTAGAATATACCCCTCTCTATCCTTATCAGATCATTGGTGGCAGATGGATCCATTCGGCTGCCTGGATGACGAAGGACAGTGGTCCACTGCCTCATACATGATCCCAAGAATGATCTTAGAGTATTATCTATTTTATAAATCTCTAAGACCCTCTCAAGCCAAGTATGAGGCACCGAATCATAAGCCTTCTTATAGTCAATCCATGCAGCCGACAAGTTCCCTCTGCCACGTTTGACCTGTTGACTAATGGCCATGTCAATGAGGAGGAGCTCCTTAGTACCACGGGACCCAACCCTACATCCATTCTGAGCAGGTGCCAAAATATTGTTTGTAACAATATGTGTGTTAATTTTTGTAGTCAGAATGGATGTAAGCAGCTTGTAGATGGTAGGTAAGCATGTTATAGGTCTATAATTTTTTGGTTCCGCAGTACTACCAGACTTATGGAGCAGGAAAGTTACACCCGTCGTCATAAAACGTGGGAGTGACCCGATCTCAATTGCTTCTTGGAATTGTGCGGCCAGAACCGAATGTGAGCATCGAAACCATTTCAGCCAAAAGTTATGCAATCCGTCCGGGCCAGGACTTTTCCAATTTTGGGCCGAGCGGATTGCATTACTCACATCTAACAAAGAGATAGTAATGGCGTCCATGGTTTCGATGTTTTCACATTCAGCTCTTACCACATTCATCCAGTCCGCCTCCGTGTGTTCGACCGGTGTGGACCAGATGCCTCGCCAAAATATATTTCCAGTTTCGGCATCCGGTACCTGACCGTCGGACACACGTAGATCGGGTTTATCCCATTCGCGGTAAACTTTCCTTTGGTCACTTTGAAAAATGCGATTCTGCCAAAATCTGTCAACTCGCTTCTTATATCGTTTTATGCGACTTGCCCACGCATAGACTTTTTGCTTTAGGTAGTCTATGCGCTCTGTGGCACAGGCTAAATACTCCCGAGGTTGAACTTCAGTTCCGTCAAAAGCCTGTGTCACAAAACGCATAACACGAGGTCTATGGTTGCCCTCCCTAAAGCAAATTAGCTTAGCTATGAGGGTCCTGAACCTACTAATACGCCTCTCTATTCTCTGTTGCCAAGTGGGGGTACTGCAGGCCCGGCGTGGGGCACGGTTTTCGTCCGGGAACTTTACCCGTGCAACTCGGCAAGCCGCAATAGCCCCACAATAGAGAATAGAGTGCGTATCAGTAAGATCACTACTAGTCTGCAGATATGGGACTAGTAGTGGATTCAAGGCCCCCACTATAGCCAAAGCACGTCTATGAGTGGGGAAGCGAGGCAGACGTGGCTTTACAGTCGAATTTCTATAATTTAGAAGCGCATCTTCCAAAGCCCTCCTCAATTGCTCATTATTCTGGGTACTTACCTCAATGCTCTCATGACTAACCTCTTCCACAGCGTAATCAGGCTGGGAAATCACTGGTGTTGATATGATGTGTTGCGGTGGCAACGCCACAGCCTGGTTACACGGCGGATGGTCCACCACTTGAGCACTGAGCACTTCACGTAGGAGTTGATCAAGCACAGTGTCATTCAACAATTTTGAGCGCTGGATGACCCGTACCTGATTATTATATTATAATGTCCTAAAGAATAATAATAATCATTTAATGTCATTGACTTGAGGTATTATTTTTGTAAGTTCATCAGTCAGAATCATGTTCTTTTTGTATATTTCATTAAGATATCACAGTGGTGTAATACTCAATACTTACCTTATGACTTAAATTAGTAGAGTTTAGCAATTGTATGATGACAATGAGGTAGTTGATGCAGAAGCTGGTGACTATCCCGACCAGGCTGGATGGCGTCCAGCGGGATCTAATAAGATCAGTTTGCTCCTCCTCATGAAGCTTTCATTCCAGCTGGGCCATCTGGAAGAACGTTGTGTAGCGTATACCCCAGCAGACTTAAAAAGCAGACCAGATATAGCTGCTGTGCTTGTAAGAAAGCGATATGCCTACAATGCGCAGCTCAAATTTGCGAGGAATGTAAATGATCTTAAAATTTACTTAATATAAAGGTAAACTTTTAGATTGTTTTGTGCCTAAGCGTATCATACGATTTCGTTGATATTTTTTATAGTTTAGATGATTGTTTTTAAAAACATATTTTGCCTAATTTTAGGACAAATTGCTATAAATATTTTTTTTTAATAATTTGTTAAATTCATCTCAATAAAACTGATTCTATAATAACTAATGTATTGTTTTATTAAAATACATATTTATTGATTTCGAAAGTTTATAAACCGGTAAAAATAATATAAATAAATAAACTTTTGTGCAATGGTAATTTACGCTAGTTTAGTTGTCACCTGATAGACACCACATTAGTAGAATGTTAACATTATTTTCACCTCAGCTGCAGGGTTAAGAGCGTGTTGCACTTACACCAATTTGTGATGGATGTCAGCCGGACCCATTCCTATTGCCATCTCAGGGTTGCAACTGTTGGAGCGGTCCAGCACTGGTATTGCGTTGTCGTCGGTGGCATTCACCGCTCGTGAATGCTCCCCTCCCTCTAGCTTCGCTTTGCCCTTTTGTTCACGCCAACACTAAAAAGCATCAATAAGTTAGGTACCTACTAACCATAATAACGAGAACAAATCGAGTATTTTTTTTAAATAGGTAATAAATAACTGTATAACGTTGGTAGGTATGGTTTATTAGAACGTAGATAGGTACTTAGATGCAGGGATGAGTATTTCCTTATCATTATTTTTCGAAGTTATCAAGAGATAGTATATAAATAGCACAGAACGAGTTCTGTGGTATGAGTTATCTAAAGAAAGAGAGTTATTGTATGTGTACTCACGATTTTCCATCATGAAGCTGGATAACAGCTTAGCTTGCATTCAGCCTGCTTTGGAGAGTCCCTTTGAAACAAAGTAATACCGGTCTTAGATATTAAAACCTAGACTATAACCTCCCCACAAAGAAAGTCACCCTATATCATTTCTACGGTGGCATAGACTCATAGATTGACATTAATAATATTATCAAGAACACAGAAACATATGTCTATACGTATACATCTGTGATCAAGAAAGTAAATTTACTCAAAAAAAAACACGACAATTTTAAAAATAAATAATGACGGCTTCACTCAGGATAATTTAAGGATTTCAACGGTACCTCATAAATACGTCCAAACATGTTCAGCCATTTAGGAGGGATGGAGAAATAAAAAACTCAGATACACACACTATCCATGAAAACATTATACTCCTTGCTCTTTTGTTCAGTTAAATATCATCATCATGATCATCAGCCCATACATCCACTGCTGGACACAGGCCTCCCCCGTACAACGCCGGGGGGAGGCCTATGTCCAGCAGTTAAATATATTCGAACATAATTATTTCATGCAAAATTTTTAATTTCTTACGACAATATACATTTTCTAGAAGAATAATGCTGGTTTTTGCAAAGAAGATTCAATTCTATCTACACATTGTAGATAGGTATCGAAGTAACATTACCTACTCTGTGTAGGTAGATTAATATCTTTTTCAAAATTCAACATGGAACACTACCAAAATATCTGAACTTGTTTATTAACGAGTGTGGTTGCCAGCAAAATAATAACGAATGTACGAGTATGTTGTATTGATTTTAACACCTTGACTGCCACCGACACATTCGCCGTGCGCCCTACGGGGTACGCGGGTTTGTAGAACATCGGTGCTTCCCTCCAGGTCGCATTACTGAAGCTTGTCAGAAAACGTGCTAAAATGGCGGATGGCTTGTATCTCAGAACTTATTTCTACTATGCGGATCTACAGCATTACCTAGCAAAGATGTTGTTTTACAACTTTGTATCAAATTGAGCAACCTGCTTGTAAAACCCTTCTTCATTTTGCATAAAAAAACGATCTGTAAGTCCATACTCGCGGATAACACAGATGTCACTGACACACTGACATACCTACGCAAAGCTCCCTGTATAGGGACATAAGTTCAATGACCTGAAGGGTGCAACTTCCAATTATTCATAGTCATGCTTTCACAGGAAAAATGTCTTGATAGCAACCCCTTTAGTCAGATAAAAGGGGGTGATAAGACTTAGGCACTTATGTGATTACGCTACAGAGGGCGGTCAACATGTCACAAAGTACTTGAAAAGTTGAGTGTATGTATTGGGTGACAAAATTTATGAATATATAGAAATATACTTTTTGTGCAGTATTATATCGGTAATTTAATCAACGTTGCACTGACAAACCATAAGACTTAAACTAATAGAGTTTAGTAAACTGTATGATGACGATGAGGTAGTTAACGCAGAAGCTGGCCACTATCCCGACCAAGCTGGCGTCCAGTGGGATCAGGTTGTAGACGCGAAACTGGCAGCCACGTGCCTCCACGTAGCGGATGAACCGACGGATTTCAAGCACAGTTCGCTCATCTGTAAAATAAAAACATAAATATGTATATAGATTTGCCGTCATTTTATTCAGTAAGACACCTTTTACTTCTCCGTTTTTTACCTCTTTCCTGCATTAGCTTGTTGTGAAGAATATATTTAATTAAAATAGCTTGAGACGATAACATTTGGGCTAAAATAGCTGGTATCAATGTTATCAATAATGATAAACACATAAAAAAATATTGAAATGACAACGTTGTTACGTCCATCTGAAAAAGGAACAATAAGGATAAAGGAATTTATATCACTCATATATATATCACTCATTAATCGTAGAAATTGTTATTGATTGGTTTTACGTACTCTGCCTATGATATTTATAATAAAATATCAACAATAAATATTATGGGTTATTTTACGTTACTCGGGTGGGAATACGAACCTTCATTGTGTGGTACCGCCACTCGACTAAAGTGAAGTAACCAGACAACATTATATCAGGAATGTTACAACATAGTGATATTATTATCTGAAATTAATATAGTTTAGTATTTAGTTGATACTATTGAACATATACCAAGCTTTACAAACAACGCAGTCGTGCTTATATTTACTTACGGTTAGATCAAAAGCTTTTTTATATTTTTCGATTGTGTCAACATACAATTTATACATATACTGCGGGGTTGAAAAATCTGATTCAGCTTTTTGTATTTTAATACTAAGTTGCTTCATACGACTATAAATTGCATAGAACATAAACCCATAGGTTAAAATAAATATATCTGAACTAATTTCCATAATAGAAACTAATGAGACTCTTGCTAATGATATGCACCACTGTGTAACAAAGCAATAAATTACGGTTGAAAATATTTTAACACATATCCATCCAAAACAAGAATACAATAATTTCATTTCTACGTTTAATGACGCACCAATTCCACTTTTTGAATCAATCACAAAAATATCTTCAAACAGATTATAGAAGGAATTATTGTTTCTCAAAAATATAAGATGTAAGATGTATAAATTATATTTAAATACAACCGAAATAAGCCATGAATACCGCAATAAACTTGTTATAAAAATTATATTTGTAAATACTGTTAAATTTAACGCAACGCAAAAAATTAAAGAATAAAATTTGAGTACTTTCACAGGCACAATTTTATATCTAAAAAAGCCATGGTTCATGCCTCCTAATATAAATGATATTTTATAAAATATATCTATTATAGTAAATATTTTATTTTTATTCAAAATGAGATAGGTAGGATCCATAATTGGATTGACCAGCATGATTTTCAATTTATTATGATGACTTCTTATAATTGACTTTGTATGCCCACGTTACTTCATTCTCTCACAAATTTTTGAGACCGAAAACCTATTAGCACTTACTTTGCTAGAGTAATTTCTAATTCGTTGATTGTGTTTATCTATTGTCTACTTCAATTAAAGTGATTATAATTTTTAGGGGTACGTTTAGAGTCCGTTTCAAAGAACGTCTATCAAGTTACAGGTTTCATGTAGAAGCAACCTATAAGTCTGTACAAAGTAGTGCAATCTCGAGCGGTGGATCAGGTTAAATTGTTTAGTAATAAATAGGTCAACATATCCACAGAACAGAGTTCTATGTGATCATAGAACAAATATGAGTAAAATAACTAGACGAGATAAGGAGTAAAAACTCTACAGAAGTACATTTTTAGAAATTTTGTATCTATATTTTCGAAAAATATAAAATCGAATAACGCTCTATCTGACATGAGCTTCACATAACATAATGCAATGGAGTGATGAAGACTCCGACTATCACCAGAAAACTAAATACATATACCTAAACACGCGAGTAGACTACTTTTTTTCCAGCATAATAGCATGCATTTATCTCGGAAACAACGGAGAGCATTAAAAAGAGCAATAACGAGGAAATATGTTTCTTGGAGTCATAACATGAGATGATGGAACTAATACAAAGTGTATAAAGTATACAGGTATTTAGAAATTTAGACGCGCGAACTTATGATGACGTGACGTACTTTTTTAAATCTCATTTATGCTAAGAACCTTTTTAATAAAAAAAAAAACATGGTTCTTTGTGTTAACAACAAAATAATTAGGAAACTAACTTATAAAATAGCAAAGAACATAATACAGAACAAAAAAATAATAATTTAAAAGCAATCACTTGAAATGACTCATCCCGTTGTGAACAGCTTTTTCGCTGCTTCGGATGTCGGATCTGCAAATTTTTTGTTAAATAGTCCTACATCTTGATTTAGAGTCAATGAGTTAAGAAAATTTTGTATTTCTTGAATTCTATTAGTAGATGAAAAACCGTTTGAATTCTATTAATAGATGATATACAATCTTCATAACTCTACAAGTATCACAGTCACAGGCAAGTCAATCTTTTTTATCAAAATAGCAAATTTTTTCAAAGGCTTCTGATATTCCAATGAGTCGTTTATTATCAAACTATTAATTTTAAACTGATTATTTATGTCATAAGAACCAGTCCTCAAATTTCGATCAAACAATGCTTCCCCTCGTCTAAAATCACTCTATGAACCGTTTGACTCTCTATGTTTTTTAGAGTTCTGCATGCAATCCAGATTTGTTTTAATTACATAAATCTTTGGTAGTAGTAACCCATGTTTTCAAGCTAAAAATATCTAAGCGAGCAGAGGCATATTTATAAGAGTATACATAATATACAGAATTTTTTATAAAATGCGAAAACGTAACTAGTATTGGTTTTTAATTCCTTATTATTTTGCCTTTTTAACTCCATGCAAAAATTCTGAGTGTGTGTGTGTTGTGTTACAAAACCTCTCTCTCGAGTCTCGAGAGAGAGTCTCTCTCCCACATGAGATTGGGTGAAGTTTGGTTGACCTCCTCCCGCCCTTAACGCCTAATGGACGCCGCCATGTGTACCTATAGAACTGACAAAGATTAGAAGAAGTTTAGGAATGCGACTTATCAATCATATTTTTCGGATGGTTCATGTTTAGGTACTCGATATCGTTCATGGAAATTCTGTTATGAAGTTTTTACTCTGAGCTGAAAGTTGATTGAGATCAAGCGCTAAGTTTAAGAGGATAATTAGACTCGCTCGGAAGAGAAGCAATTACGTTGCTACAAATAATTTATTCGTATTATTGAGATAAATAAGGGCTTTTATGGTTGTTCAGTAATAAAATTAATAAATTATATCAGGTGTTTTCAAAATATTTTCATACTTTTGAAGCTCGTAACAAAATAGAAGGTATTTTATTTTAACCAGTTATTTTCGACGCCTTGGCAGAAGCTAGTAAAATATAAAGATTGTTCAGAACATGAAGATGTTTAACTTTTCCTACAAAAATCTTATTAATCTGTAAAATTATTATTGTAATATATTTACTTAAAAAGGAACCGAGGCTCTCCGGGTTTTCAAAAAATTATCTGAGCTCCTGGTCGAAGCGACGCGTGACCCGAGAGCTGGTGAGTATCTGGCGCAGCGCATTAGCATTGCCATACAGCGGGGCAATGCAGCCAGCGTCTTGGGGACGCTTCCGACTGGTATTGATATGGACCAGTTGAGCTATCTGTAGATTAATTTCTTTATATTATTTGATTGTTATTTTCTTTGTCAACAAACAAATAACAATCAAATAATATAAAGAAATTACTAGTATTTACAATTGAAACAATTGAGCTAACTGCAGACTGTTGCAAACAATCTACAGATAGCTCAACTGGTAATGCTAATGCGCTGCGCCAGATACTCACCAGCTCTCGGGTCACGCGTCGCTTCGACCAGGCGCTCAGATAATTTTTTGAAAACCCGGAGAGCCTCGGTACCCCACGGACCTAGGGTCTCGACTCCAAGGGGAGCAAATGCGTAGGCTCTGTCGAGACCTGCATATTTGCGCCTCTTGAGTTCCTCGGCCGAATCTGCCGCCGAACCAGCCCTCACGGATGTCCTTGAAAGATGGGAAGGCGCAAGTGTGTCGACACATGTAGCGTCCCACACAATAGGCCGGCCCAGCTCCCAAGGGACTAAAGTCATGCCGTCGGGCCTCTTACCATCGTCACGCAACAGACCATTCGGTTCGAGAATAGCTGGTACGTTAGCGGTGACAAAGGCCCGCCGAATGATGTCGTTAAGGCTGGCATGGCGAGATATCCGACCGGCAGCCCTAGTACACGATAATCCGTGATGACCAAGCTGTTCGACAACAGTACCGCACTGGCATTGATGAGGCGCGCAACACCTTGCACCCAACCGAAGACATGTTGCTATACGGAAAGTTACGGGATCCAATAGAGTGCCAGTATTATATGAAGGAAGTGCTTGCAACCAATGTCCTGACTCCCATTTAGAAACGGCCAGGAGACGGGCACGATCTGCAGAGCTGGAGCACGTTTGTAACAAACAATTCCGTGTCAACTCACACAGAGGCCCGTCCCATTGCCGTTGGGACAAAAGAGATTTTGGGGGAGCAGCATCAGGGCAAGCACTATGCCAAGCCATTCGAGCCTCGTCTAAGAACGAAATTTCGAATCAATTTCCAGGTGAGACCAAAGACGGATTTAAAAATTTTTCCACTAAAGAACTAGTGCTGTAGACGGAAGACAAGAACGCTGGCAGGGCTACACTTGAAATTTTGCGGATACCTAAGCCTCCCAATTTGACAGGCAGGGAGGCCTGCGACCATGCCTTGTCATCGAA
This sequence comes from Eupithecia insigniata, assembly GCA_947859395.1. Classification (NCBI taxonomy): domain Eukaryota; kingdom Metazoa; phylum Arthropoda; class Insecta; order Lepidoptera; family Geometridae; genus Eupithecia; species Eupithecia insigniata. The sequence goes on from OX402013.1 coordinate 10,566,539, forward strand.
ACAGATATTCAAAACCGATGATAAAGTATTCTTTATTATGTTGTCTAAGCCTTCCAAGAGCTCGCTGTGTTTCCACAGTTGACAAAATCTCAAAGAATACGTAAATTTAGGTACAAACAAGCAAAACCGAATAATTGTAAAAGCCATATGGCTATTAATTTTGAGAAGTCTGTTCGAGGTTTTGTTGAAATTTTGAATTTTCTCATCTACAAATGACTGAAAAGACTCATCAAAAATTGGTGAACCAAGGAGGCGAAGTGAACATTTGTTTGTTAAGGAAATATATATCTTCAAAGTTTCGATATATCGTCATCACTCTCTCAACACCTAACTGACCGATTATTAAAATGTTTTGACGCATTTAGCAGGCCTATAGGTAGAATACAGGGCCAATAATAAAGGGTATATTCTAAAATTATGATGTTTAGGGTTACTCCTGTGACTCAGCGACCTAAAGTGGATCTGCCTCCGAAAAAAAAGCTTCTGCAGGCATTTCGGTTCTGAGCTGTCTCTCGCTAGCTACGGACGTCGAGTTTGCGAAGATCAGCTTCACCTTCGTCGATCCAGCGATACCTAGGGTAGCCGACTGGTGTATGTCCTTCTTTCTTTCTTCCTCATTTTGGCTTCTTGCATACCGACGGAGTTGTTTGAAGTAAGAATCATTAAGAGTCATGGCTTTTTGCAAATTGTATTAACATAACTCACTGTTTCATTGTTTATATAATGCATCAATGTGGTACGTAGGTACGTACTAACAAATCGTCCTAACCAAAACATGCCTTAAACTAGTAGAGTTTAGTAAACTGTATGATGACGATGAGGTAGGTGACGCAGAAGCTGGCTACCATCCCGACCAGGCTGGCATCCAGCGGGATCAGCTTGTACACGTGGAACTGGCAGCCACGTGCCTCCACGTAGCGGATGAACCGACAGATCTCCCACACTGTTCGCTCATCTGTAAAATACATGGTTAATAACACTAAAAAAATATTTTATTCTGCTTTAATTGAAACGCAAAGCGGAGTCTTCTCCCATAGTCCTCCATTGTGCGATTTTGTGCATCGGAATAATTACTGACTGAATTTGTATTATTCCAAAATTTAAAAATATTTTTACCTCGTTCCTGTATCAGCTTGTCATGAAGGATATATTTAATTAATTTTGCTTGGGAAGACAACATTTCGGTGGAAATTACTGGTATCAATGTTATCACCAATGAACAACTGATAAAAAAATATTGAAATGACAATGTTATGGTGTCCATCTAAAACAGAAACAGTAAGAATAAACTAATGAAATAAAAAAATAGTTAAATCTAAACAAGAATACCTAAAAGCAATCAATGAATTATAATCAATAATAATAATAAATATATCATTTATTTTATTTCACAATGTCTCTTAAAGTTATGTATATACTTCACATTATAAAATTAAAACAATGAATGAATATGTTTAAGATAATAGAGGTATATTAAATAGCTTTCAGGTCATTTACTAAGTTTTGAGGTCATTTCATTCTGCGCTTCAATATATCGATTGTTAAACGGAATTTATAGGAATATTATTCGTATCCTTACTGTTAGCAGCAAAAACAAAACGTTACATTCGTTCGATGTAATACATGACAAAAAAATTCAATGATACAAAATTATGGTACTTAGGCGTGCCATAATGGAAGTTATATGATACATGGTACAAAGACCTAGATAATGGTGCAAATACCTTAATTATGGTACATATGACATCACTGAGTATGCACGTAGTATGTTGTAAGTAAGGCTGTGGTATTTGCTACTTTACTCAGTTTTAATAATGTCTATGAGTATTGGTATAGTTGATTGCAAAGCGTGACTGTGTGTAACTTCTAATTTAGCCAGCTATACCTGTCCCCAAAAATCTCGTACATTCAGTAAATTGTATTTTTTTATTAAGATATTGCATGTTCATTGTTCAGTGTTGGTAAAGTAGTATGTGAACTATGCTTAAAAGTCATTGTTTGTCATTTCATCATTCATGTTTTAAATAAAATAATAAATAAAATTCGTTTACTTCAGGAAAAAACCCATATCACAAATAGAAATCAACACAGTTTAAAAACAAACAAACGTTTTAGTTATGTCAATGTGTAGATTGTTTATTTCGGCCCATTAATAATTCATCATCATCATCATCATCAGCCCGTACACGTCCACTGCTGAACATAGGCCTCCCCCAAACGACGCCACGAATAGCGGTCCTGAGCCACCTCCATCCAACGACTCCTTGCGACCGCTACGATGTCGTCGGTCCATCGAGTGGGAGGTCTTCCCACACTCCGTTTCGTATTGCATCGCGGTTGCCACTCGAGAACCTTTACTCCCCAACGGTTATCGGTTCTACGAGCTATATGGCCTGCCCATCGTCACTTCAGCCTGCTGATTCTGAGAGCTATGTCGGTAACTTTGGTTCTTCTACGAATTTCCGTATTCCGGACCCTATCACGCAGAGAAACTCCGAGCATAGCTCTCTCCATAGCTCGCTGGGTGACTTTGAGCTTATGCACAAGGCCTATAGTGAGCGACCACGTCTCTGATCCGTAAGTCATCACTGGTAGCACACATTGGTTAAATACTTTCGTCTTGAGGCTCTGCGGTATCTGTGACGAGAAGATATTGCGAAGTTTCCCGAACGCGAGTTGGATTCGTCGGCTGACCTCTTTATCGAAGTTGGATTTACCTAGTTGGACCATTTGGCCTAGGTAGACATAATGATCAACATCTTCGATAACATCGTTCCCCACATACACCGGTAAGGGTGCGACATGGGCATTACACATGATATTTGTCTTACCCATGTTCATTTTAAGAACCACTTGTCGGGAAACGGTGTTGAGGTCTCTGAGCATCCTGCTAAGGTCTTCCAGCGATTCTGCCATAATGACTACATATATCGTTGGCAAACCGAAGGTGAGTGATTTAATCGCCGTTGATATTGATGACATATCCGTCCCAGTCCATAAGCTTAAAAATAACCTCCAATGCAGAGGTGAACAGTTTCGGAGAAATGACGTCTCCCTGTCTCACCCTTTTTTGCAGTGGGATCGGATTTATGCTTTCGTCCTGGAGACGAATTGACATAGTGACCTTGCTGTACAAACACTTCAACACTTGGATAAACCGGTAGTCGATTTGGCACCGCTGGAGAGACTGCAGGACTGCCCAGGTTTCGACTGAATTAAAGGCTTTCTCATAGTCCACAAACGCTAGACATAACGGCCGATTATACTCTTCTGTTTTCTGTATAATCTGTCGGAGCTTATGTATGTGGTCTACGGTACTCTAACGCCTTTTCAAAACCCGGCTTATTCGGGCGGCTGAAAGTCGTCAAACCTTCGAGCGAGACGGTTGGTGAGTAATCGAAAACAGCTTATAGACGTGGCTCAGCAGTGAGATGGGCCTATAGTTCTTTAGAAGGGCTTTGTCACCCTTCTTATGGAACAGTACCACCACACTTCTGTTCCACGCCTCTGGCGTTTGTCCCTCGAGAGTTGAATAGCCTCTGAAGGACTTTAAGTACTGGTGATCCAACCGCTTTCAGAAGCTCTGTCGTTATTCCGTCATCCACGGGTGCCTTGTTGTTTTTAAGCTGTTTGAGAGCCGTCCTTATCTTGTAAAGGCTGACGTCCGGGATATCTTTGGTATAGTGTCGGGTTAAACGGGCTCTTGCATCGCCTGACGTGCTATTTACAGGGCATTGCGATGAGGTGTACAGCTGTCCATAAAACTTTTCAAGCTCTCTCAAGGTCATTAATAATTGATGTCTGTAAATTATTTATGTCAGATTCTATATTATTAAGTACTTATAATTAGGTCTTTATAGTAATATAATATTATTATAAAATATCAATTAACTAAAATTTATCGGGCTGGAATACTTACGAACCTTCATTGTGTGATACCTCCATTCTACTAAAGTGAAGTAAACAGCTAGCATTATATCAGGAATTTTACAACACAATGCTATTATTATCTGAAATTTATTCATAAATATATATTTGCAAGTACTAAAATAAAAAAATGGACAACCAAGTTTTGAAGTCAGTGTTTGAGAGCTAGTATTTATGCGTATTTTACATACCGTTAGATCAAAAGCTTTTTTATACTTTTCGATTGTATCAACATAAAGTCTATACATATACTGCGGGGTTGAAAAATCTGATTCAGATTTTTGTATTATATTACTAAGCTGCTTCATACGACTATAAATTGCATAGAACATAAACGCGTAGGTTAAAATAAATAGATCTGAACTGATTTCTATACTAGAAATCAACGAGACACTAACTAACGATAAGCACCATTGTGTAACAGAGCAATAAGTTACGTTTGAAAATATTTTAACACAAATCCATCCAAAACACGAATACAATAATTTAATTTCTACGTCTGACGCTTCAATTCCACTTTTTAAATCAATCACAAAAAGATCTTCTAAAAGATTATAGAAGGAATTATTGCTTCTCAAAAATATAAGATGTAAGATGTATAAATCATATTTAACTACCACTGAAATAAGCCATGAATACCGCAATACACTATCAATAAAAATAGTATTACTAAATATTGTTATATTTAAAGCAACGCAAAGAATGAAAGAATAAAGTTTGAGCACTTTCACAGGCACAATTTTATATCTAATAAAGCCATGGTTCATGCCTCCTAAAATAAATACTATTTGATAAAATATATCTAGTATAGTGAATATTTTATTTTTCTTCAAAACGGTATGGGTAGGATTCATAGTTGGATTGACCAGCATGATTTTGAATTTATTATGTTGACTAGTTATAACCGACTTTGTAGACTATGCCCACGTTACTTCACTTAAGCGTTCACTCATTTTTGAGACAGGAAACCTATTAACATTTACTTGGCTAGAGTAATTTCCAATAAGTTGATTGTCTAGATCTATTGTCTACTTAAATAACGTGATTGTAATTTTTGGGGTCCGTTCCAAGTACGTGTCAAAGAACGTATGTCAAGTTACAGGTTTCATGAAGATGCAACCTATATGGGTACAGCCTTATAGGTTGCATCTTTGCAAAGTAAGGGCAAAACGGATATCCGGTTAAATAGTCTACTAATAAATAGGTTAACTTATCCACAGAACAGAGTTCGATGTGATCATAGAACAAAAATGAGGATCTGCCTCCGACAAAAGACTTCTGCAGGCATTTCGGTTCTGAGCGTATGTACTTATTATTGTTATTTTATTATATAATAATATTATACAGACCTAATTATAAGTACCTAATAATATAGAATCTGACATAAATAATTTACTGACATCAATAATTAATGGTCTGAAATAAACAATGTACACATTGACATAACTAAACATGAATGATGAAATGACAAACAATGATTTTTATGCAAAGGTCATAGATAGATAGATAACTCTTTATTGTAGCACACAAACACAAAATACAATACAACAAGGAAATGCTAACAAACAAAGAAGTACAAAGGGCGGCCTTATCGCTTTAAGCGATCTCTTCCAGGCATTTTGGGATGGACTGGACATAAAAGAACAATATAGACGGTGGTGTTTGAGTTTAACGAATTATAAATATAATATAATGATACCTACACAACGTAATATATACCTACTTAATACACATATGCCTACTTAATACATATACATAAATTTAGAAACATATAAAATAAAGTTGTTTGAATAGTTAAAAGGAAAAATAATGTTGATGAAGCAGTTTTTTGAAAATAGGAATTGATTACGCACGTCTGATATCTAGGGGAAGAGCATTCCATAGACGGATGGGTTGTACAGTATTTTTTTTTTCATAAAAGTTAGTAGAGTGAGCAGGAACTTCTAAGGCGAGGGTTTTAGAGAAACGCAAAGAGAGAGAGTGAGAGTCGGAGAGGAATTAAAAGCGCTTCTTGAGATAAGATGGGCTGGGAGGATATAACAAGTTACTGTACAAGAGAGATAGTATGAGTAGGAGTATTCCTGCGATGTCGGATGGGTAGCCACTTGAGCTTAGCGCGATACTCGGATACATGGTCATATTTGCGAAGGCCAAATATGAACCGGATACTGAAATTTTGGAGGCGCTCAAGCTTGTTTAATTGGTTTTCAGTGAGGTCCGGATAGCAAGCGTCGTAATCGAGAATGGGAAGCAGAAGGGACTGGGCAAGTGTAACCTGTGGAAGTCGGGAGAAACGTCATTCTCTTTTTCCTCGTTTTGACTTCTTACATACGTACGGAGTTGTTTGAAGTAAGAATTATTAAGAGTCATGTATTTTTATATTTTATTTTAAATAATGAATCAATAAGGTACTTTTGTAACTCCTTAATAACAAATCTTCCTAAGCAAAAACAGGCCTTAAACTAATAGAGTTTAGTAAACTGTATGATGACGATAAGGTAGGTGACACAGAAGCTGGCCACCATTCCGACCAGGCTGGCGTCCAGCGGGATCAGCTTGTACACGTGGAACTGGCAGCCACGCGCCTCCACATAGCGGATGAACCGACGGATCTCCCACACTGTTCGCTCATCTGTAAAATAAATAATTACTAACGACTAAAAAAATATTTTATTCTGCTTTATGCTTAGGAGCTAAGGTACAAACTGATAAGATAAATCAACTTGCACCTCTCTTTAAAAGCTCCGTGTGATCGAGTGGATGGTCTTCTGAATCTCCCAATGCTACACAAATCATTGTTCTTGTCCTATGTAATTTTTTTTTTCGTTTGCAACTACAATCCGAGAATCTTTACTTCCTGATTAAATAAATAAATAATACTGGACAATTCACACAACATTATCTAGCCCCAAGCTAAGCAGAGGTTGTGTTATGGGTACTAGAGTAGATAACTGATATACTTAATATAATACACTAAATAGATTGTTTTTTAATAATCATAGAAAACGTCCCGAACACCTTGAACAAATATTTGCAGATCGTACAAACATTTGTCCCGTGGCGGGAATCGAACCCATAAGTCACAGGCGGACCTTCGCCCGCCACGCCACTGAGGTCGTCACAGTTAGTGTTTGGGTTTTGCGAGATTTATCTATGGTCAGTCCATTGGCTTTAGCATGCTTACTTTGAGAGCTATTTCTGTCACTTTAGTTATTTCGGATCGTATTTTGTTTTTATTGACACATGCATCAGTTATTGAAACGCAAAACAGAGCTCTTTCTCCATTGAGCGATTTTGTGCATCGGAATAATTATTGACTGAATTTATAATATTCCAAAATTTCAAAATATTTTTACCTCGTTTCTGCATCAGCTTGTCATGAAGGATATATTTAATAAATTTTGCTTGGGAAGACAACATTTCGGTGGAAATTGCTGGTATCAATGTTATCACCAATGAGCAACTGATAAAAAAATATTGAAATGACAATGTTCTGGTGTCCATCTAAAACAGAAACAGTAAAGACAAATCTAAACAAGAATACCTGAAAGCAATCAATGAATTAAACAATAATAATAATAATGATTGTATATCCCGCGGAAATGTGGTGGTCGAGGCTTTTTAAACGCCAAGACCCTACACAACCGTGAGGTATGCAATCTCAGAAATTACTTCCTTCAAGCCGAATACCAGATGCATCGCGATGTGGTTGCAGTTGATAAGAACCTTACCCCTCTCTCCTTAGCTAACGAGAACTGGCGCAAACCTACGGTGATGAGCATTCAGGATAGGAAGGCTATATGGAAGAGCAAAGAGCTACACGGGAGATTCTACAAGGTTCTCACAGGACCTGATGTAGATCTCCCGAGTTCAGTAAATTGGCTACGCTTCGGTGACCTCTTTGGGGAAACCGAAGGTTTTGTCTGTGCAATTATGGATGAGGTGGTAAAGACGAACAACTACCGGAAGTATATTATGAAAGATGGCACGATCGATATCTGTCGAGCGTGTCATCTTCCTGGGGAGACCCTCCGTCATATACTTTCGGGTTGTTCGCACCTTGCTAACTCTCAGTACTTGCACAGACACAATCAAGTAGCCAAAATTATACACCAGCAACTTGCTCTCCGATACGGCCTTACCGGTCCTGAAGTTCCGTATTATAAGTACACACCGGCGCCAGTTCTCGAAAACGGCCGTGCCACGCTCTATTGGGACCGATCTATCATTACAGACAGGACTATTCTCGCGAATAAGCCTGATATTGTACTGATAGATCGGTTAGAACGGAGGGCGGTGCTCGCTGATGTCACCATACCACATGATGCTAACCTCGTTAAAGCTGAGAAAGATAAACTCAGTAAATATCTTGACTTGGCTAACGAGGTTGTCAGCATGTGGGATGTTGATTCAGCGACCATCGTTCCGATAGTCGTTTCAGTTAATGGCGTAATAGCGAAGAGCCTCGATCAACATCTTATGAGACTCTCGCTAGGAAGTTGGATCAAGGGTCAGATTCAAAAGGCGGTACTCCTGGACTCGGCGCGTATCGTCAGGAAGTTCCTCTCTCTGCAGCCCTAGTCACCGGCCGCTTGAGCCTAGCTTCGCGGCCGGTGATCCACCGTTTTGATATATTTTTTACTGTAGATTAGTTTTATATGTTACCTATTGTATTTTCTATAGTAAAAAATGTATTTTAATGAGATTTAAAATAAATGAAGTGTATAATAATGATGCCCGCCATGTGTAGCTCTCGCCTTTAGATTAATTCTCATAAATGGCCTCTGTGCTGTCGGCTCCAAGCAAAGGACCGAGTCACTATATGGCCCGTGATAATGGAAATGAAAAATAGAATAATAAATATATCATTTATTTTTCTTCACAAAGAACTCAATATAGATATTTTATACACATTATAAATTAAACTATGAATTAATATGTTTAAGATGATAGAGTTATATGATATAGCTTTTAGGTGCCTACTTGTTTTTCTTTTATTGGGGTACATATAAATGATTTTATATTGCTGTTAAACTAAGTGGTAATGTGTACATTGCTCTTCAGTCAAGCTATTATGTCTCTAGTCTGCAATGATCACTGACCATTGGTCAGGCTCACAGCATTAAGTAACATGCAAAACTAAAAACTGATCAAGAAATTAAATGAAGGCTAACTTTTTGCAACCCAATCAATAAAATGTTCAATTGAGGTAGAGTCAATTAATTGCATAATAATTTTTTAATCAGAATTTCAATAATAATATACCATATAGCTTATACCATATTAATGATAATGATATGAGAAATACAATATGTCGACGTCAGAAATAAATAAATAAATAATTAAAATTTATCGTTTAGAAATTCATCGACGGTATAATATACTTATATTTCCAAAAAATTGTTTTATCTGTTTTTAAGTGCGATCAATTAAGTACCTATGGAGTGTATTGACAAAGGTGTTTTGTTGTAGATACTAGTTACAATGCCAAACACATATGTACTTCCTAAATAAGGCCGTTTTACATGAGTGGTGACCTCACGGCGAGTGCCAACCGGATACTGGTCAAAACTATTTAGTCCGGACAAAAATTCCAACTTCGTATATGTACTCGAAATAAAATATGTACAAGGAAGCGTGAGTATGGATTTTACACTGTTTGAAAACACCTTGCACGTGTAGGTCTGTCCTAGGCCGAACATTGTACTAATGCATCTTTTCTGAGCTCTAAAAACTTTTGCTTAAACTTTAACTTTTTAGATGTTGATTTTCCCCAGAATAAAACGCCGTATCTTAATAACGACGCAGTATGCCCGTAGTATGCTGGAAGTATTTGCTACTTTACATACTTGATATTCATTCCAATTCTCGTGCAGTTAGTAAATTGTATTCTTTTATTTAGATAGATAATGTCCAAAGTTGATAAAGTAGTATGTTCTTTGCTTAAATTCATTAGGTATGTTTAAGTTAGGTTAATGGTTGTCATTGTTATAATATATATTTCAGATTTCAGCCAGCTAATTATTGATGTCAGTGAATTATTTATTCCAGATTTTTTAATATCGAGTACGTACGTAAACATCAATAATAAGTCATTGACTAAAATTTATCGGGCGGGAATAATAACGAACCTTCATTGTGTGGTACCTCCATTCTACTAAAGTGAAGTAAACAGACAGCATTATATCAGGAATGTTACAACACAATGCTATTATTATCTGAAATGTGTTTAGAAATTTATATTTAACAAGTTCTAAAATATTAAAAATTAACAGCCAAGTTTTGAAGTCTGCATAGTAGTTATGCGTATTTTTACTTACCGTTACATCAAAAGCTTTTTTATATTTTTCGATTGTGTCAGCATACAGTCTATACATATACTGCGGTGTTGAAAAATCTGATTCAGTTTTTTTTATTATAATACTAAGTTGTTTCATACGACTATAAATTGCATAGAACATAAACGCGTAGGTTATAATAAACAGATCTGAACTGATTTCCATGATAGAAATCAACGAGGCATTAACTAATGATAAGCACCATTGTGTAATAGAACAATATGTTACGGTTGAAAATATTTTAACACAAATCCATCCAAAACAAGCATACAATAATTTAATTTCTACGTTTGATGACGCACCAATTCCAGTTTTTGAATCAATCAAAAAAATATCTTCAAACAGATTATAGAAGGAATTATTGTTTCTCAAAAATATAAGATGTAAGACGTATAAATCATATTCAACTGCAACTGAAATAAGCCACGAGTACCGCAATACACTGTCAATAAAAATAGTATTACTAAATATTATTATATTTAAAGCAACGCAAAGAATGAAAGAATAAAGTTTGACTAGTTTCACAGACACAATTTTATATCTAAAAAAGCCATGATTCATGCCTACTAAAATAAATAATATTTGATAAAATATATCCAGTATAGTGAATATTTTATTTTTCTTCAAAAAGGTATGGGTAGGATTCATAGTTGGATTGACCAGCATGATTTTGAATTTTATTATGATGACTTTTTATGATTAATTGTCTTTGTATGCCCACGTTACTTCACGGAAGCACTCACACACAATTTTTGAGACTGAAAACCTATTAACACTCACTATGCTAGATTAATAACCAATTTGTTGATTGTGTAGATCTAGTGTTTACTTAAATTAATATGATTATAATTTTTAGGGGTACGGTCTTTCTGAACCCGAGGCAAAAACGTCTATCAAGCTACTGACGTCGTCTAAAGGTATACTTTGTTCTTTATCAGGACATTTATTTATTTATTTAATTCGGATTGCCATCATTATGCAATAATCATAATCAATATTATATAACAAATTATAATAAATATATTATACCCACCTCTTGCTTGCCTTCATTGGCTGGTCTGAGTGGAGTCGCGAGAGATGCATTTTAGGATGTACACTCAAGGGTGGAATTGTCTAATAGCGTAATAACGAGGAAACCCGGTCACGTGTTTTCGTGATGGTCAAATCGGGGCCGCACCTCTCGACACCCTTTAGTCAGTCGTTTGCACCGATGTTGTTCCTTTCTCTACATTAAGAGGAACCAATCCAGCATTCGGCAAGCCACCGTCTGCCGCTTGTTATAGCTATATTATATATATATATATATATGTATATATTATGCATAAACCGTATGTTTATGCAGGCGTCCATAGTCTCTCCCATAGCCCAATTCACACCACAATAACATGGCTTTTTTGTTATTTTCATTTTCCTTTGCAATACACCTAGCGGATATCATCTTCGGGTGTATCATATTGTGCAACCAAGGATGATAACTGCTATGTGTAGCTCTCGCTTTTACATTAATTCTCATAAAGGGCCTCTGTGCTGTTGACTTCGGCTCCACGCATGCCTCCCAAAGGATCGGGTCACTATATGGCCCGTGATCATGGAAATAATAAATAATAATCAGCTAATTACAATTGAATTTAAAATAGACACAGAAAGATAACAATTATTAATCCCTGTGCCTTAGAACCTTTGAGCCGTTGTTTGTCGATTTGGAAAAAGTATGCATTCGATTTCTTAGTGTTTTGGGTGTACAAAGAAATAGAAATGTTTAGGAAAGAAAATTAAAATAATGTCCCACGTTTGAGGCTTTCGAAAAAACAAAAGTTCAACTTTTTTCAAAATCGGTTAAAAATGTATATCTTTGCTTATAAAAGCTGTTACCAATAACATTGTAACTGCATTACACCATCCTTTGTAACTCCGTCCGTCTGTTCGTACGTAAATTTGAATGTTAATCAACGCAGGATTGCTTTTAAATTGTGTTACCTTGTAAATGGACGGGCCGGTAAAAATTTTAAGTATATTGAAAATCGTTTTTATAACAAACGCAAAGAGATAATAAATAAATACAAACAGAAATGATAATGATGAATCACAGAAAATGGTAACTTTCATAGAGTAAAAACTCGCTATGGGTATATGTTTATGGTTGTTATATTTTACTTGTGTATTTTAAATTAAATCCAGATTTTATTGTGACTTTTATGCGATATTTGTACCTATTTATAATTGTATTAATTAGTTAGTGTAAGTGGTTGTATGACCGTCCGTCCTAATTAAATTAAATAAACAAATGGGTAACTTTATGATTTTATGGTTGTGAAAAACTAAAAAAGACTTAAAATTTCTTAAAACTTACACTGTCTTTTCAGTTTTGCGGGACAAATATTTATCCATTGGGATTTTTTTTATGGTATCGTCTGGGAATTATCTTCTATACAGTAGCGAAAGAACCATCTATATCGGTTCACAAATTTAGGAGTAATTGACGGTGCCTCGTATAAGTGAAGTCCTCGCCTAGGGCTCGGACTTCAAACTCATACTCGACCTGCAATTGCCTATTTCTCAGCCTTTGCAATAATGTACTATTATTTTCTCGTCTCCGCTTCGGACATCTCCGCACATCTCCGCTTGGGTGGATTCTGATCCTTATCACAAGTCTGTCGCAGCTATCTACAACGCGCTGACTCAATACTTTAAACTATCGACATTCCTTGAAACGACTGTCTACCTTATACAAGAAAAGCTTTAGATCCGAAATCGTTTAGATCAAACACTTTCTCGAAATAGATCAGCATAACCACACAACTTTCTTCATCTTTATTATTTATTATAAACCTAGTTGTGAACAGCTAAAGGCTTAAAATCCTTTGTAAGCACAGCACTAAGTATTTCCAAAGGCCTCTCAGTGAAAAGGTTTGATTGAAGATAACAGCTATTCAAGTGTTTGACGTATTCAGTTATTCATAGAAAGCCATAAAAGGAGTATCTAGATGTATTTGTATTGAAATGCGGTGATTTCATAATAATGGCTTGAACTGAAGGTGCCAAAATAGGTAGTAAAAGAATTATTATGAGCTGCTGCCCGCGCCCGCATTTTATCGGGATAATAAATAGCTTATATATTATTCCAGGTCCCAAACTATACCCCAACCAAATATCAGCCTAATCGGTTCAGTAGTTTTTGCGTGAAAGAGTAACAAATATCCATACATCCATCCATAAAATATTAGTAGGATTTCGGATAAGGATTTCGAACTTGTGCGATGATTTTACACTTGATATAAAGGTGATTCTCTGAAAAATGACGGAACGAAGTTTGTCGTTATTTCTGCAAACTTGTACCTAAAACATTCTTTATACTGACTGATTAAATAGTTGTTCACACGAAATCGCCAACAAAAGTGATTGTTTAATTATATACATATGTAGAGTTCCATTCTATATGTTTTATAAGTACTCTAGTATTGTAAAAAACCATGCACTCCATACTGCCTATTAGCTGCATGTTTGCGAAACAATCGTGTCAGCTTTTAGCGGGAATGGATTTCGAGCCTTGGGTACAATTGTTATGTAAAATAGTCAAACAAACATAAAATGGTATTGACCTTATGCGTGGCAGCGTTAAAAATGAAATTTTTAAGCTGGTTTAAGGAAAATGGAACTGCCTAGTTTCTAAAACCAAGTGAGGGTAGTTACAAATAATGCTGCCAACGATTCGCAGAGGCGGTAACTCCAGTACTCCAGTCATTATGACCACAACGAGTATGTAAACCTGTTGAAAAGTCGGGAAAAAATAGATAAGTAAATAAAAGTGATAAATACTCGTTTAATGGCACTTATAATTATTGCATAACACTTTCATTGCCCCCGACGGACATGTGGTTCTTAGAGATTTATTGGTAGCGTTGCGGTCCGCTGCCGCACCACCCGCCCCTGCATGTCGCGCCACTACAGCTGGGCACTCTCTCCACCTTCCCATGGTCCTGCCAACCTTGCGTTTATACGGACCGAAACTGTGAGAAAAGAGCCACTCGGGTGACTCAAGACTCAACAAATCCTACGCACATGGTCCCGAACACTCTCTCCCTTCTGGGGCATGCCACATCACATCACAGACTTCATTGCCGGGCTGCTCCTCCCCAGCTCTGCTCTGTGCGTCCGCTGGACATTGGCCTCCCCCAGTTTTGTTATACATTGATAAATTTTTGTTTAAGTCATATGTCAAACTAAAATTACACTGCCTAAAACATAATATATTAAAAAAAAATATAACACAGGATCTTAATTTTGCTTTCGAATATCGATGCATATCAAAATACGTAGGAAAATTATAGTCCAATTCGTCGCACAACCAACTGTTTTTTTTTTGTTTGTGTGCCTGTGTTTTCCTACTATAAATTAACATAGCATAACAACAATATTAGAATGAAGAAATATTTAGTAACAATTCCGCGTATACCCTTCTCTGATAGTATTCATCAAAGTAAGTTGTCTACTAGTTTCGTCTCTCCACGAGACATCTTCAGGACACCACAATACTCGACCTTGACATTGAGCCCTCTCCGAGCTCCGCGGAGCTCGGAGAGGCAACATCACTGGCGGGACTCTGTCGGTGTTGCTGTGCTTACCAATCTCAATGTCAAGGTCGAGTATTGTGGTGTCCTGAAGATGTCTCGTGGAGAGACGAAACTAGTAGACAACTTACTTTGATGAATACTATCAGAGAAGGGTATACGCGGAATTGTTACTAAATATTTCTTCATTATAATATTGTGCAATGGATTTCCGCAAAGTAACGCCTGAATCTATTATTTATTATAGCATAACAAATAAAATAAATATTGTTGGACAACAATCCACACAACATCATCTAGTCCCAAGCTAAGCAGAGCTTGCGTCATGAGTACTACTAGATAACTGATACAAAAAATACTAAATATAATAAAGATATATATTTTTACTATACATAGAAAATACCCAGAACACCCGAGACAAATGTTTGCAGATCGTACAAACATTTGTCCAAGGCGGTAATCGAACCCACATCCTCCTGCGTTGCAGGCGGACCTTCGCCCGCCGCGCCACATCGGTCGTCAACAAATATTATGTAGGTAGGAAACATATAGAAATATCCAGTAAAACTTTTTAATTAAATCATGGTCACCATCACGTGAACAGCAATATCAATTGACATTCAAAAGCGACCCCAAGCCTTTTAAAGCCACAGAAACCGTCTGTCCGACCGTCACAAGCAAAATAACGGGAAGCCTAACGTAATAAACACCCAATCACACACGACACAGATTTAAATGATATTGAATAACCATTATTTCAGTATAAGAAAAATATGAAAAAACCATTGCCAAGCTAAACAGAAAGTATAATTAAGGGGGCTCTGTGAAAAATTTCGTTTGTGCCTCACAATGTTTAAAATATTTATATTTATGTAAATAAATATTTTTATTTACAAAACGAATCTAAAATGAGTAATGCATAAAATTCAAATATGACCAATATCATATCAAAATAATTTAAGGTTGAAATTTATTTGGAAATATATAATTTTGCTTTGTACTTTACAAAAAATTGTGTCTTTTAGTGCTATTTATTGTATTGAATGCAATAATAATTACGAAAATATTGATATTTTAAAGGAAAGATATTATATTGAAGTAGTTGGTTTGATTTTTTTATAAGATAGATAGATAGATAAAATATTTATTTGACACTACAACTACAACACACAAAACAAAGATCACATTAAATTAGGTACATCATACATATTATCATAACACAGAAAAACTAAGAAATTATGGGTGGAACAAAGCTCGGAGACAAAAAGTCGGTACATGTTCATTATGTAGGGACTAAACAATCTAAAATTAGGAACGGATTAGTGAAATTATGTGTGTGCTGCAGCTTGTCAAAAAGGCAATAACTCAGCTTAAAGCTTTGCTCGAGCAAAGCACTTATTTTCAGTCTTACCTCCTGAGGCGACCAGAAAAACGAAGCACTAACAAAACAAATAGTGTGTGATGTGATGATGGCATGTTGTTCTGTATATAATTCTGTATTCATGATGAGTGCTTGACTGACGCAGTGTTTGAGCACAAGAGAATAGATATAGCTGGATGTATTATGGCGGTACAATTTGGTCGTAGGTGTACTATGCTTAAGCTAGATTAAGAGTTAGGTGTTTAAGAAGTAGAATTAGCAGCCTCAGTACTTCCTATCTGAGACAAACGAAGCGTTTCGGAATACCCTCGATTTGTTTATTTAACAGTGAGAGTTTGAGATGCGATTTGAAGGTGAATTTAGTGTTGAGATTACGTAAAGGTGGAGGTATATTGTTCCAACACTTCGTTGCCAGATATCGAAAACTACCTCTGAACGCTGCTGTTTTATGGCTATGATACTGGAGTGCAGATCTAATTGACCTTAGACCACGAGTCTTATTTGCGAATTTTAACTTAGAGTACAAATATTCAGGTTTATTGAACTTGATAACATCGAAAATCAACCCCCCAAGGTGTAGCTCTCTGCGCGATTCCATGTTGAGCATAGACATTTTGTTTAAGTAAGGAGTAATATGAGACCGAGGCGGGATAGTGAAACAAAATCGGCAACATGCGTTCTGTACACGCTGTACCACCTGCTGGGTTCGAGCCAGCAATCGAGGACCATATACTACGTCGCCATAATTCAACCTTGATAGAACCAATTATTCATTTGTTTTTACTGTTTCCTGCGAGGATTAAATATTCTATTGTACGTATAGATCAGATATTGATCATGATTTGTGATTAATTTCATGACTTAGTATATTTGATTAGTTTTAGAGAAATCTTTAAAACAGAGGACAGAATTGGGAAATTTTTCACGGAGCGCCTTAGAATAAAGAATTTATTTATTATTTATTAGCCACACACACACATGATATACAAAGAAAGAGAAATACACTTAATTACGAATAAACATGCAAATAGCCTTTGGGATTAAATTGTGATAGAATACCCTTAATAAAGTAATAATTTTTTTGAAAAAATTTACCCCAAATCATGTTCAAAGTAGCAGCCCGGAGTTAGGAAGTTGGCTGTGTTACACTCCCGTGCATTGGAAAGCACATATAGTGTTGGTCCTGCGAATAACCTCTCCCTGGTCGTGTCGATTTACCGTCCCATCGGATTATGAGAATGAGCAAATGGAGCAAATAGATACAGGTGCTTTACCTGTGTTTTAGTACACACTTGTGCAATAAAATATTTCCTGCGCACCTGGCTAGTCGAAACTGGCCACCGTGACCGAATTAATGAATGAACACATTATTGTACATACTTAAATTAACATTAATATAAAATCTTATATCTAAATGAAAGAAATAAACAGTACAATAGGTGGTCTTATCACTGAGAGCGATTTCTTCCAGGCAATCTAGGAGCTGAAATTCGGATTCGGCATCAAGGCAGCAAGGTTTTTTAAAAGCCCATTTCATCTGACACTCCATTAAAGACACTATTTTTGTTAAAGTTCAGTTGCCTCTTATTTTCATTATGAATGATAGCGGGTTAACTACGAACCTCGTTTGTGTTGTAAGAACACCAACGTTTCATCCTTTAACGAGGGACTAAGACTTCATCAGGGTGGGTTGCCTTATTATCGTCCAGTTTATTTAGAAATGAAGTGACGTCTGTGAAATTATTATGTCTTTTCCATTATTTCTATATCTCATATAAATATGCGATACATTTTCCATTCAAACGAATAAGCTATCACCCTTTGATCAGGGCTTGTAAACCTTTCGCATTGAAAGTTTTAATCGAGCCAAAGGTTTGTGATCGCTGACGCTTGATCACGATAGGTAATTGAGCGTGTGTAAAAGAGAATTTACTCTTTGATATTACACGCTGTGTTTATTGCTGTGACCATCCATTAAAAGCTTTTGAAATGTTGATGACATCTGGGGTGCAACTAGGATGATAGGTACTCAGCAGACATTGGTACTGCTATACCTACCTAGTGTTGAATTTAGTATTCAACTGGATGAATACTATTATATTGTATAATACTTAAATAACAGTTCCTTGTTTTATAACATGATAGACCAGCATATATTCCAGCAGTGGACGTGTATGGGCTGATATTATGATGATTAATGTTGCAGCGAGGATGTATTATTAGATGATCATTGTAGAATGAACACTCTGGAACGGTCAAAGACGTTAGCTAAATTTGTTGTAGAGCGCAGTGGTGGATTTACCAGCAGGCTAAGTAGGCTGGAGCCTAGGGTGGCAGATTTTAGGGGCGGCAAATTTGTGCAAAAAATGTATTGTCGTGGAGAAATAGAAAACAGATTAAATACCTAAATGTTATTAGTTCCCGTGTAATGTTCACTAAATTGTGAGTGAGTTTTAAAAATAATCTAGAAACTGACACATTGGTCCCCTAGTATAGTATACAACACAATCAGTATGATAATTATATATAGAAAACAGATTAAATACCTAAATGTTATTAGTTCTAGTGTAATCTTCACTAAATTGTGAGTTCTAAAAATAATTTAGGAACTGACACATTGGTCCCCTAGAATCGTACACAACACAATCATCGCAATCAGTATGATGATATGATAATTATGTGCTAAGGACAAATCATAAAATTATGATTTCATTGACAATTTGTATTAAAATAGATATGATTGTGAATTAGATTAGGGTATCGAATTATAGAGGTCAGTATGGAGCGGCAAAATTTGAATAGCCTACAGGCGGCAAATGTGTAAATCCGCCACTGGTAGAGCGCGGTATAAGAATACAACAAATGCAATGCATTTCCATAGTCAGTGCCTTCATTTGGCACGATTTCATAGAATATCTACCAAATGAGAGCTCCTGGTCGGTAATTATTTAAAAAGATATACACTCTAGAACACAAAAACAAATATTAGAAATGTACTTAAAAACGCCTTTCATGATTTCTTTTTTATATAATTTATTGAGGTTATTCCCCTTTCGACAAAGCCCCTCGACGGATTTGGTCTCGCTAAGCTACCAGCTTTCATAAGTCTTCTATCAAACAGAACATCTATCAAATTTCGCGCAAATCGGACCAACGATTGGGCAGGTATGCTTGAAGTACTAACTATTGTACCATAGAACTTCGTTCAAGAAGTAAATGTCGAATGACATTGTTTAAAATTTGATCTGAAACGATATTACGGAAGAACGGAACCCTTTAACACAGGTATCTCTATACTTAAAAGACCCATGCAAAGTATAATAATTTAAGTTTCTGAAAATGATCTGGGTAACTTCAAGACACGAGTGAATAGGTATCTTCTAGACCTTCGTTATACACCGTCGGCGACAATATCATGTTCCATCAGGTGAGAGAAAAACTCGACGCCAAACAAGTGATTTTTAGTTTTTTGTGTCGTTAGTTTATAAACACTCCACTTCGAGTTTGGCTAGTGTATAGGTTTATTTTTCATAAATTTTAGTGCGATTTTCCCCCATAAACATAAAAACCATAGGTACATCGAGTAAGCACTTCATAATCCCACACCCCCGTGACCTAGTTTCATCCCCATTTTCCGTAATTACTCACCACTGCTTTGTCGACATCCCCTGTTTGGGGATCTCCGCTCACAGCAAGCGACCGGTGATGCTTGAGTGTCGCGGGATTCTAATATTTTGTCTTAGGTCATGCATGCGGCCTTACATGCATGCATTTCTGAAAATGTTGTTAGTGGTGCTACCAACTCTTATTTAACTTTCTTCCTTTTATCGTTATTTATTTATTTATTTGCACCATTTTCGTCCTTATTTTTACTATGGGTATTTATTTAGGTCCGTAATAAAGTCTGATTAGTGTCTATTATTTCACTATCGAAATCAAATAATTTCCTTAGGCTTATAAAAGTCATGGACAGGTTGAAATGAACATTTTAAACTTTCATCCTCTTCTACTTTCAGTCTTTGGAAAAGTTATACCTATTGTTATGTTCTAAGGCAAAGCTAAAATCATTACTCATTTTATAAGCTCTTATTCTACTTGCCCTGTTAGTTTGTGTGTGACAAATCTTTATATTCACACACTTTACATATTTTTTTAAATATGTACTGGACAAGCTCACTCTACTGAACTATCGTATAAGAATGGGTTTCCATTGTGTACAAGCCTTTATATTCCAGGTACCCTAGCAGATTATACTCGTAATGACAGAAGGGGCGCCGAGTGCGTTTTCAACAACACGCTTTCATCCAGGGAAATGGTATGCCGGTGCTGGTAACACTAATCATGCATGCCTTTTAATACGTATCGATATAGAACTTCAACGAAATTCAAGTTTGGAATTACAATGTAGGCTAACTGCATTACCGCTGCGGCGGTGGCGTAAATACATAAAAAAGGTAAAAAAAAATATAGTTAAAAACTAAAAGCCGACTACATAAAAGTCTTAAACAAGCGTTCACCTATTGTCCTTATCATTTTCTTTTGATACTTAGGTAGTTGGAGCCCTTTGTTACTAATTGTACCGTAGGTATATGGGGTGGGTGCCTCCGTATCAAAGCCTAAGTATCAAAAGAAAATGATAAGGACAATAGGTGAACGGTTGTTTAAGACTTTTATGTCGGGTTTTCGTTTTTAACTATATTTTTTTTATACCTTTTTGCTAATAGTTTGAGAATTTAATCTCACAAAAGTTTTAAAAACGGTTTTGGAAAGTACAAACAAAGACCTTTGCAACGATACCACACACGAGCATATTTACTAACATTGAAATTTTCGACCCTTTCTTCGACCTCCGCTATCTCGTTAGACCCCCATTTTTATCTGACGTCACATAGCCTATAACCATCGGGCTATTAAGCCGAATCATATGACACCTCATTTGTTGAAATCGGACCAGTAGTTTCAGCGCTACGAGGGAACATAAAAATCGGCTACATACATACATACATACATAGGGTGTCAAAATCATAACCCTCTCGTAGTCGGGTAATAAATTACATAAATTTCGGTTGAATACGCGACCGCTAGACCAACGTGGCAGTTACCGCTGATAATAAGGTGCCGTCTCAAATCCCGGGTCGGGCCAAGGTTATTATTCGCCTTCGGCCTTATCGCTTAAGTCATTGGTCCTGCGCCTCACCTCTCCCCGGTCATGTCGGTCTGCCCTCCCATGTGATTATGAGAGTGAGATAGAGAGATGGACCTGTTTTGCGCATGCATTTAGGCACTCTAATATGTCCTGCACAGGCTGAGTTGGGTTACCTTTAAAAATATTCCTGGAAAGCTCACCCACGCAACATCGTTTACTTTTGGCACAAAAGTAAGTTAAACTTCTGATACCTATGGGTAGCATTTCACATCAGAACGTATTTGTACCTATCCAAATGCATATGAGAGAACGATCTGCGAATGACTGCGGCAGATTATGCTGGATGCAGCTGAAGAGAGGCTACTGAGGTACTCATTAGGGGCGGGAGATAGGTCCAGCAATGGAAATAGCTTCCTTAGCGATGTTGATGCTGGGAAACACTGAACTATATTTATTTATTTTTAATTATAACAAACTACCTACATTACATCTGCATAAATTTGAATAATTAATTGTTTAAAGGCATTCTAAATAAGGACGACTGCGTTATTCATATTTGTACGGTTTATACATAAAAATGAGGAGCATGCAATTAGAAGACTATATCTTTGTTTTATTGTTGATATTTCTTCGTCTGACCACAATCTCACCTGATGGAAAGTGACGATGTGGCCGACGGTGTGTCACGAAGGTCTAGAAGAGACCTATTCACTCTTGTCTTGAAGAGACCCAGATTGTTATTGACCGGAAAAACAGAAGCAGCGAGTTCCATTCCTTAGCGGTGCGAATGATGAAGGTGGTGGAAAATCTATAGCTACATGAAGTAGATCTGGGTAGAACTTATGAACTTATTAAGTCTAATCTAAAAGCGTTATTTAAAAAGGGCATCTTTCATAAAAATTTGCCTACTATTTAGTTGAGCATCTTATGAACTATGTGTTTTTAATCAAAAGTCAAAAAATCAAAAGTTAAAAATTCTTTATTTCCGTAAATACAATAAATGTAGGTACACTTAGAAAAGGTCAAATTGTTAAAATTAAACACTGACATGGAAATAAAGTGATATTTGGATTTTGCCTCGAATCAAAATCGTTGCTCATCATCATCATCATCATCAGCCCATACACGTCCACCGCTGGACATAGGCCTCCCCCGTACGACGCCACAAATAGCGGTCCTGAGCCGCCTCCATCCATCGACTCCCTGCGACCGCTACGATGTCGTCGGTCCATCGAGTGGATGGTCTGCCATGTAGCGGGGGATTTGCCATAATCACCACGCTTGGCAGGCGGATTGGTGATCGCAGTGTTGGTGTTTAAAAATACTCAGAAGGAAGCTGCTGCCCTTCCTCTGGTAGGTTCCCTTAGTCGGCTTTTACGACATCCACGGGTTGAGTTGGAGGGGTCGATATTCGTACGCCGCGACCCCAAGGCTTCGTTGCTCAACTAAAGCAAATCAATAATTGAAATAGCCTTCTGCTTCTATGTTTTAATTTTTTTAATATTTTGTATGTGCTGCTGGTTTTCCTTTAAATAAATAAATAATTTAATTAAACAGTAAAGGCAAACTTAAGGCATAAGTGATCATAATGGTGATTAAATCCAATTCCCCATGGCTCCAATAATTTCTTCGCACCATCCAATTAGTAACCCCTAGCCCACTAATGCACTGGGAATCTAATAACTCTGCGTTAGAACAGGCGTACACTTCCGCAATAACGTAAGCATACGTACATTACATAGCTTAGCTATAGGCAGGTCATAGGCAAAAGGTGTAACAGAATATTCTGATATTTTGGAGCAAAATGGATGTAATAATGTATATCAGATAATGCATGTGATGCCGCCGGATCGTAGAATCAGCCCGTTTATAAAATGGCATGGCTGATTATAGAACTAACGCTGGTTTGTTGGGAATACTTTATAAATAAGTAGGTTTAAAAATGAAAAAAAAAAAAAAAAATTAAGAAAGTTTTATTGAAATTCAACAAATAAAATGGCAATTTCATAGAAAATACCTAATGTTATTCGACGAGATGGCTGTGACAGTGACGTTTAGCTAATATTGTTGAACGTAGATTGTTCAACAATCAGCATAATAGGTACAATTATTTTCCGAGTTGCGTCGTTTTGAAATCGGCCTAGGCATTCTACAAACAGGTTGATAGATTCTACTACCCGTAGGCGGCGACTTTTGTATGGCCTTGGTCAAGAATAAATATGATCATTTCATCATCATCATATCAGCCCATACACGCCAACAGCTGGACATAGGCCCCCCCAATACGACGCCACAAATAGCGGTCCTGAGCCGTCTCCATCCATCGATGCCCAGTTTGTATCCTTCATGTTGGGCGGGCTATGACCATTTATTGACAATTTATTGTTTATTACAAACAAAAATAATATTATATACTCGAGGTTATTTAGAACACGGCGATATAAGCTAAAATTAATTTACAAAGATTTTCTAATAAACGGAAAGTATAAAAAACTATACCATTGTTTAGTAGACACAAAGCATCAACATAAGAGAATCGAAATCGATGGCAAGAGCTCTCCCGTCGCACCCTATACACCATAGACAACATATTAGTAATATAATACAGCACCTATCGCCCCCGTCATTGCTATGCGGAATGACGTCATCACGCCAGAGATGGATTCGGACCATAATTCCTGAACACAAACCTCCCACTACAAACCTGCAACCGAACAACTGAATCCGAGAAAATCAGAACCATCGCTCGCTCGAATGCTGAAATATTTTGCAGGCGGGTTGAAAAAAAGCAATGGAATGTAGGAAGCGGAATATTTCGGTGTTGCTGGTGAAAGTAATTGGTAAATGACGTGTGCCATTTAAGGGCTGATGGACAGACATTAGGTCGTCTGCGTATCTGAGGCCGGGTTCCATTTGTTTGGGGTTCCGCGCAATTTCGCAAATGCAAGTGACGGGTTAAAAAATGTGACAGAGTGTCAAATGGCACTTTTTAATTCCGTTTGGGCGTTGTGGTCTGATGGTCTCAGCAAAGTGGTACTTGGGTCGGGTATTTTGCTGCGTGAATAAGGGAAGAATTACGTTTTGTAATTTTTATTGGTAAAATCGCTTAGGGAGAAAAAAATATGCAATATGAGAGGTATCAGGTACTCATTTTGAATAGGTATGACAACCGATGTGGAGCGGCAGGTGAAGGTCCGCCTGCGACGCAGGAGGTAGCGGCTTCGCTTCTTGCCTTGGGGGGAGGGGGGAATGTTTGTACGATCTCCGAATTTGTTACGGGTGTTTTCGAGTACTTTCTATGCATAATAAATTATATCTATTTAAGTAATATATTCTATTATGAGTTCTTTATTGACAAAGAAATTCACAATCAAATGATAGAAAGAAATCAGAACTAGTATTTACAATTGAAACAATTGAGCTAACTGTAGACTGTTGCAAACAATCTACAGGTAACTCAACTATTAAGTATATCAGTCATCTGATTCCCATAATACAAGCTCTGCTTAGAAATAATAGAGAAAATGGTTTGTGATTTGCGGCAAATTAATTTTCCGTTAGTTCTAATCCTTTTAGAACGCAGAAAAAATTTAAAACATTACGAAACATTGAGTCTTCCACTAACACGAGACGATGAACCATTATAAGCTACGTTTTATGTATTAAATAAATAAAAATTATTTACTGCCTGAATAATCCTGCATGCATAGCTAAGGTATGTAAGGTATGTACTTATGATAATATGGCGTGTTGTAAAAAACGATAAACCTACTTCAAATTCCTTTACTTTTGCACTTATTTTAAGTTTTGCGGGATTGATACTAATCCCCTGGGGACAATAAAAAATATGTATATTGGGTAGAAATCAGGACAGTTATAGAGTATTGTAACGTGATTGGGTACCAGTTGGTACTAGCGGTATTGAAACAAATACCCAACTAATAACCGGTAGCCAAAATATCCAATAACTCCCATCCTTAATACATTAGTATCTATAGCTTTTATTTAGATAGCACGTAAACACAGGCGCAGTCCACAGGCGAGAATATTTTAATAACTTTCTATGGAAAGGCTCTATTAATAAGTCCACAGGTAGGTACGTGGAAATTTTAATAACTTAGAGATGTACCAATTCTACAAACAATAATTTGAAGTGGTCATAGTTAATTCACTTTTGTTGACAAGTCTAGGTCAACTGCGAGGCGCCATTAGATTAATTACGCCGCTGTGTATTTGTTTTACACAGTATAACTAACATTTCTAATGTAATGTCAAGGTTTTATCACTCACAACCTTCAATCTAATGGCTTGAGAACCATTATCTAAAACCAATTGCTCTATAAAATAAACTTGTACTACACCCACTCGTGAAAGAACTGCGATGCAATTTCCTGTCCTAGAAAAGCATAGAAGGTATATTATAGAGAAGCAAGCCAAGTTACTTTCCTCAGAATGGCCATACATGGTCACTGTAATCTACTCGTACAAAACGTTTTAATTTGGGCAAATATTAAGTAATGTGGTTTGGGGCTAGATAACAATGAGTGAATTGTCCAGCGTCATTTATCTATACTAATATTGTAAAGTGGAAAGATATGATTTGATTTGGATTTAATTGTTTGTTTGCATTGAATACAATGTGTAACATACGTGGCCGTGGGGCCGCGGCGTACGAATATCGACCCCTCCAACTCAACCCGTGGATGTCGTAAGAGCCGACTAAGGGAACCTACCAGAGGAAGGGCAGCAGCTTCCTTCTGAGTATTTTTAAACACCTACACTGCGATCACCAATTTGCCTGCCGAGCGTGGTGATTATGGCAAATCCCCCTACATGGGAGACCATCCACTCGATGGACCGACGACATCGTAGCGGTCGCAGGGAGTCGATGGATCGAGGCGGTTCAGGACCGCTATTTGTGGCGTCGTACGGGGGAGGCTTGTTTCCAGCAGTGGACGTGTATGGGCTGATGATGATGCTGATTGCATTGAATAGGCTCCGAAACTACTGAACCAATTCGAAAAATTATTTCAGTGTTGGAAAACTACACTATAACGCGGGTGAAACCGCGGGGAACAGCTAGTTTATTTATAAAGGGTTGTTGGTTATACACACTACGCGAGCTGAAGGCTCGTCGTGAATCCCACCATCAGGAACTTTAGTTAAGACTTATTGGATTAATTTTATTTTGGTAGACGTACCACTACTATTAAAATAAAATTAAATAATTAAGACCTGGCGTCTTCACAAACGTGTTAGTGATGATGGACAGAATCTGCAGTTCATGCAGTATCAGTTAATTACCAATAACCATGTACCCCCTTAATCCAATAAAGATTAAGGGCTTACCGAACCTACTACCAATTTAAAATTAAATAATTAGGAACTGGCGTCTTCACAAACGCGTTAGTGATAATGGAGAGAATCTGCAGTTCACGCAGTATCAGTTATTTACCAATAACCATAGTTAAGTATACCATTTAAGAGTCATTCTGGAGGTAATACAGTACCAAGTGTGTTGGAAATAGCGCTGTGTTATATTGTAATGACTGTTAGAAGTATTGAAACGTAATCGTTTTTTATCGATGGTGAAACTTGATGAGGTTTACAGTTACCATGTATGGGCATCATAAAGACGCAAGACGAGCTATTTTCCTTACATTTAAAATCCTATATGTCTTACATTTGCCCGAGATTGCAGTTCATCCTTTGTTGCTGCCCTTGAACTGGCAGAGAATGGATATTTAGACCTTGGCCTTCATCTTGGAAATACTGGGTGGATCCCGACTCCGCATTCCAGCAAATATATAATATAATAAATAAAGGGGTAAAAAATACTTCGTAACGTCCACCGGAATATTCGCCACAACATAGAGTAAAAACTCGCTGCTATCGCCACAAAAGATTTGCGGGTAGCGGCATTTTCGATCGGTGTAGTGAGCTTGATTATCAGCTGTGATTGTTCATTTATAGTGCAATTTATAGGGTCTTGACTTCACCCACTAGGGTGGTCTCTATTTGTTGCAACTCGTGAACAAAACTTTCTATAGATATTTTCGACATTATCTCGCGGTAATTAAATAAAAACGCGGAGTAGAATGAAACGTGTCGCACAGCGCGTGTAGTACAGTATTAGTAGTACGGTATTAGATAAATACTAAATCCCTAAAATGTTCATGGGACCACCTCGGGATTATTTTCAATAAAATAGATAGATAATTTTCAAAATCGGTTCATAATTGGAAATATCGCGTAACACAAAAAAAACATACACTCGTATTAAGAACCTACTCTTTTTTTACCCGACTACCGGAGGGTTATAATTTTAGCACCCTATGTATGTATGTATGTATGTAGCCGATTTCTTTGTTTCCACGTAGCGCGAAAACTACTACTTCGATTTCAACAAGTGAGGTATCGATTGATTTGTCTCATTACCCCGATGGTTATAGGCTATATGGTGTCCGACAAAACTGAGGGTCTTAAGAGATAGCTGGGTCTAAATTACACCTGGAACACTTCGATAGCGCGATAAAATTTTGCAAGAGACGACATCTAGTTACAGTTCGAGTCTAATTTAGTTTGATGTGATGAGTAAGGATGACACACCCGTTGCCATGGAGACCTCTTGTTAATTTGTTACCATGGCAACGGGTCATCTAGGGATGGGCAAATGAAAAATGTATTTATATTGTATCGATATATGTATGGTAAAAAAAATATAGGTAAAAATTAAAACCCGACTACATAAAAGTCTTAAACAAGCGTTCACCTTTTGTCCATAACATTTTCTTTTGATACTTAGGTAGTCGGAGGCCTTTGTTACTAATTGTACCCTAGGTATATGGGGTGGGTGCCTCCGACTACCTAAGTATAAAAAAAAAAATGCTATGGACAATAGGTGAACGCTTGTTTAAGACTTTTATGTAGTCGGGTTTTAGTTTTTAACTATTTTTTTTTTAAGTTGGTTAAAAATGCTTCTTTGTACATCAACAGAAACAAATTGAAAAGAGAATACAAAAGACATTCACGGTGGAATTTTTGTCAGTTAGCAAAATGCACGCCATTCGTTGTTTCACTGTGCCGAGTTGAGAACACACTCGTTCAGAATATCGCTATTCTCTCCTTGACATTCATCCAAGGTCCGAGAACAAAGGTCCTCCTACACGACCACGTGTAACATTGAAACTTTTATTATAACTCGATAGGGTTCAAGTTTGCATCGCATAATAAATTCCTTATTAAAATTAATGGACTTGAGATGTTATATCTGGGCTAATTTGATGTTTGCTGAAGCAGAAGTTTGTTTTATCATGTTTTTCTATGTAATTAAGGTCAATAGGCATCGCCGAGCTTTGTGTTGGTTAACTATTCTACATAATATTGCGTGTTTTGAAAAAAACGATAAACTGACTTCAAATTTCTTTACTTTTACACTTATTTAAAGTTTTGCGGAATAAATACTAATCACCTGGGGATAAATTTAAAAAGTTTTGCGGAATAAATACTAATCACCTGGGGATAAATTAAAAAAAAAATATGGGTCCTCTTCGAGATTGTTTTCTATACAATAGTGAAAGAATTTTCAAAATCGGTTCATAATTGGCGGAGATATCGCGTAACATACATACAAAAAAAAAACGTATAGATGAATGGATAACCTCCTCGTTTGAAGTCGGTTAAAAAGGTTTTTTTTATCTACCTAGCCTCACGGTCGCTAAAATGGTCGTGTCGGTCGCGAGGTAAGGGTTTATTTTATTTGGGAAATAAACAGTACTTAATAGCATCGACATCCACTCAGCCCGTTAGGTTCGTATTATGAGCTGAATAACGGAATCTACTATAAGAAGACCAGGAAGATTTCTTCTGTGTATTTTATGACATATTTTTGGCCATGGGGCCGCGGCGTACGAATATCGACCCCTCCAACTCAACCCGTGGACGTCGCCTTACTGCCGAGAGCGCTTTCTCCCAGGTAACCTTGAAGAAAACTGTATCTGCGTAAAATTAAACGTTTATCAGAGTGAATAAATCCTCCGAGTCCGGACATTGAAAGCCAATTTCATTCGCCATAATAATCTTCAAGGTCAATAAAAAATCGTGGAATTATCTAAATTTGATGTGTTCTCTAGCAATCCTATAATTAGTCTAAGCTTACGTTTTTATTATTTTTTGGCATTACAGATACCTCAATCAATATTTACCAAAATCCCTACCAAAATTGGAAAATAATTCTGTCTCTTACCTTTTCACGCTTAAATATCTGAATAGATCTTTGTAAAATTTGGTGACGATATAGTAGATGGTAACTCGGGGAAGCACATAGGTTACTTTTCATCTCAGAAAAACACGTGCTAAGCCGCGGGCGGAAACTAGTTATTAATAAGTAAGAACTTAGAAATCCTGTGAAAACTTAAGCATCCTCGATCCAAATAGCAGCGGTGCCACCTATTTACTTTATTATTACTGTAAATAAAGGTATTTAAAAAATTGTGATTTTTGTAATTTTATTGTCTATCCTAATAATAAGACAAAATAGTCTCATAGCCCAATTACCCAGTCCATCCATTCATCACATTAACATAGCTTTTTTTGTTATTTTCATTTGCAATAGTCTCTACACCTGGCGGATATCATCTTCGGGTGTATTATATTGTGCAACCAAGCTTTGTGTAGCTCTCGCCTTTAGATTAATTCTCATAAAGGGCCTCTGTGCTGTTGGCTTCGGCTCTACGCATGTCTCCCAAAGGACCGGGTCACTATATGGCCCGTCATGGAAATGAAAAACAGAAGATAAAATAGAAGGTGGGTAGAGCTACTGTGCGGGAAAAGCGCCTTAAAAAAGTTATCATACCTACCTAAGTAGGTATACGATCTCTTACTCGCTCATATAAAACATCTGTTCAACTTCCATCTTCTTGCATACAAAACTATAATTTACATCACAACTTCCCCTAGCGACTGAAGCATACTTTGAATAATTGAAAGAACTGCCAAGTGTAGGGGCGCCCTTTGTAGGTCACTAGGTACATGATAAGGTAAGGGGGAAGGGCGTTAAAGATTCAACGCATAGTTAAAAGAACTTTTGAAAGATGGAGGTGGTGAGTATCTACTTGGGAGTTTTATAATTTTGACGATGTGCGAGGTAAGGTTTTTTTTCATTATCAGTGGCTAGCTTGACCACAATCTCACCTGATGGAAAGTGGTGATCCGATTGACTATGTATTACGAAGGTATAGGAGATACCTATTTACTCTTGTCTTGAAGAGACTCACGTTCTGATTGGCCGCAAAAACAGCCACAGGCACACGAACTGTGCCATAGACTTGGATTTGCTTTTCAAAATTCTTTATTCTACATCAGAAAAACAACATTACAGAGAGATGTTACATAGGACAAGTACAATGGGCGGCCTTATCGCTTAGAAGCGATCTCTTCCAGGCAACCTTTGGAAGGAAAGAATTGTGAATTTAAGAAAGGCAGGGGGTGTACCAAAGATGATTTAAGATAAATATTAACATAACATTGTGAATACCTAATAATAATAATAGGTAAATAAATAGAATAATAATAGGTAAATAAATATAATCAATTGAAACATAAACATAATAAAATATACCTACAAAAATAAATAAATAGTCTATGTGAAGTACCAATATTCACATGTCCGAAAGGAAAAACTCCTTGACACGACAAGAATAATTTGTTACTTTTATTTGTTATTTGTAATTTATTTTGTGGTTTTGAATGTCAGTCAAAAGATTGCCGACTGCTGATCTAAGGTGTGATCTGTGGTCGGCAATATTTTGCTACGTGTTTGAAAATTTTAAAAGTCACCAACGGCGAGTGGGGTTAACCGCGTTTTTTTTCCATTGTGGTAAAAGACAAACAAAGCGTTTTACGTAGGTTAGCAAAAGTCTCTGATATTGAGTGGTAAAGAGGATAGTAACAAAACCGTGGACCGCATAGCTGTGGCGGTTTGCCCCAAATTGGACGCCAAAATCCAGCATTTGCCCCATGTTGTACGCCAAATACGTCAGGGGCAAATCATAAATAATTCAATACGCAAACTGAAGCTTTTTATTCGTCAATTTCTAAAGCGATGTCATTTTAAAAATGGACATTATTAATCGCTGGTCATCTCAATAATGAGAGTGAAAACGACCGGTCATTCTGAGCGTCGACATTTTTGAGGGGTCATAATCGTTTTTAATATTCACATGGAGTTGATATTGAGCGTTTATGCAAATCTTTCGGATATCTCTTTTTTGTTTAAAAATTGTGTTAAATTCAATGCATCTGTATTTATCATCAGTTTTTGTTAAATATGTTTTGTGCCAACAAAATCACTAGGTAATATTCTGGCATCTAATCCTTCAATCGCAGTAGATCCATAGATCGTAGATCGGTTTCCCAATAATTTGGATCTTATGATATTTTTTATTGCTAATACATAATTTTCTGGCAAATAAATATTATTTATCAGAATATTATGTAACAGTAAAGACTTTGTTGGCACAAAATCTAAACACTGGCATCAAAGTTTAAGTTTATGTTTTGGTACCAATGGCAGCATTCAATTTAGATCTTAAAATTTACATACCTCTAAATTATAATCCCCTAAAATACAAGTAGCGGCACGTAAGTCTCGCGCTCAGCAATACGCCCAGGTACCTTATTTTTTACTTCTGCGCAACAACGGTCAGCGCTAAAGTTACATGCCGCTATGTTTAAGCATCTTCTAATCTACCTGTAAAGAGGGGAAATACTTTAAATGGCCTTGCGGGAACAACAGTCTCAACAAGAGACTGACTGAGAACAAAAATCTTGCAAGAATATGTGTCGTGTAAGTATGCCTCTACCTCTCCACAGGATGGACCGATGATGACATTGTAGCGGTCGCATGGAGTCGATGGACCGGTGGGCAGATGGGCGGGTCAGGACCGCTATTTGTATACTAATGGATACTTTTTCACACCTTCCACTAGATGACAAAAAAAAAATATTGAACAGAAAATCAATAACATTATTTGTGAATTCGTCATGCATTATTTATTTATTACTAGCTCGCGGCTTCGCACGTGCTTTTCACGTACCCTATATGCGTCCCCGGGATACCATCTACCTCCGTCCAAATTTCATTAAGATTTGTTCAGCCGTTTAGGCGTGTAAAGGTCACAGATAGACAGACAGATAGACTGACAGAAGAGTTAATTTTAAATTTATAATATTAGTAGGATTATTTCTTATTTGATAATAATTACTGTATAAAAACTGTATATACCTATCGTAAAAATTTTTATTTTTTATTTTTTTTATTTTTTAAGCCTAAAGAAATTAATCAAAATAATAAGAAATTAATCTTTCTATGGGAGAGACCTATTTCCAGCAGTGGACGTGTGCGGCCTGATAGGATGAAGATGCAAAATTTTACTTCTAAGTACCTACCAAATCTCACTGTGTTTCAGAATTAACCTACCCTCTAACTTTACCTCACTCTTAATTTTTTTCTTCCAGAACAAAAATTTATTTTTAAATGGTCCCATTATGTACCTTCCAACAGAATGCTTGAATTTTATGTAGCCGAGTTTTCCGCTTCAATGCAATACATTTGCATACATTTCGTGGCCTCGTTTTGTATGCCTAATGATACGTATGAGACATAAATATTGTCTCTCATTTTTGTTTTAGGCCTTTTTTGCATAACCACCCTTCGGGGCTGATTATGTATTATTATCCCTTTGTAGGATTAAAATTAAGGAAAAAACTCGTATTTTTAATCGTTTGAAATTTATTTTGAACGGAGCATAATTAATTTTAAGTAGATTTTAATTCTGTTTTTGTTTCCCTTTTCGAGGACTTCAATAGGAATATTTTATGATTTCATAACTCTGTAGATTAGAAAATTACCTTTCAAAATAAATTGAACCTTTTTTCTTTATGTACCTACAATTCTTCTAAAAAATTAACAAATAAGAATTAGTGTTTTGGGTATGCGATATCTGATGTATGCAATACACTACATTTTTTTTTTACCCGGGACAATTGTCTGCAGGTCGTTAAAACATTTGTCCTAAGGTGGGAATCGAATCCGCAACGTCCTGCGTCGTAAGCGGAGCTTCGCCCACCGCGCCACTAATGGTTGTCACCTAAAAGATTTTTGCCTCCATATAACAATAACTACAACAAATGGAATCGGTACGAAATAGAACATTTTCTCTTAGACAATTTCAATAAAATAACTTTTTATTATAAGTGTATCAGTGTTTACTTGTATAATAAAACAGAATGCCCTTAATCTCTTTGTGTGAAGACATCGTAAGCAATTAACCGGAGTGCGTCTACTGGTTTTATTGTTAAGCCTATTAGCGATAGAGACATCTTTTGTCTTCATAATTTGATGGTCCATGCCATAAGATTTTTGACCACAGAAACATATTTTTTCATTCCATGTGTATATCTAAACCTGTCATCAATTTCTTAGAATAGCGAGTCCACGCGGGCCGTATGCGAATGAAGAAAAACATAATAATACTATTTGATGTTCGCATCTTACGTGGGGCTATAATCCGGTCAATGAATGGTTGTGGATGGAAAGCAGAGAGTTTGACTTCGGAACTATGTTTGGACTAGTTAGGAGACAAACATACTAAAAGCCCCCACTCTTGTGCCCTCTTGTGCACAAACAAGCTCCCGTTTTCTAGTTTTTTGCTTACATCTCGTATTTCATTCTATTTACTATCACACTGTTTCCGGAAACAGAGGGACAAAGATAACGGTTGAATAAACTCACGTACCGGGACTTATTTGGGTGATTGCTTCAAAATGACTGGGCACGAGATGCCACAAATCCATAGCTGAAAAAAGCCTCGAAATGGTTCAAGAATGGCGGCCGTCTACTCGACTTGGCAGGGTCACACTACTGTGGCTCCTGATTTGAAAGGATATTTTCTTGCGCCTAACGTGGTACAAAAACTGAAAACAACGATCAATTTTTCACTCTCCTAAACCTCCTAACTAATTAAAGTACAATAAAGTATTCATTCATTCCTGTGCATCAAAATGTATCCCGCTCACTCCTATCCCTCATCCCACTTCTAAGTCCTTACACTGACGTCTATTTATCAACGTCCCGTCTCCTGCCAGTCGTCCGATTACACCGTGACATTCCCATTTCTTCCCCGTCGCGATTCAGATTCACTTATAATTCGCTTCTTGATCGAGATAGGCCCTTGTTATTTATGCTGTACATCATTAATTATAAGCAATTCGTTTGGATCTTGTAATTTAGTTGATTTGATGAAT
The DNA here is from genome assembly GCA_947859395.1 of Eupithecia insigniata. NCBI lineage: Eukaryota > Metazoa > Arthropoda > Insecta > Lepidoptera > Geometridae > Eupithecia > Eupithecia insigniata. The sequence goes on from OX402013.1 coordinate 10,601,204, forward strand.
TGTGCTTTTTTGCGGGAGTGAATTGGATTGTTTTTCTTTTTTGGGGATACAAAGTTGTGATTTTGTATAATTATTGATGTCAATTTTCTCTATTTTTTTTGTAAAAAAAAACACAGAAATAGTCGTCTTTGCTGTCTGTAATTTTATCAACTAAAAAAAGATTTCTGGCCTGAAATAGGACAGCGTGATATTACACTTTCATGGCCCAAGATGCGCGTGGTTCATCTGCAGCACCTCGCCGTGGCGGCGGCGGTGGGCGCGTCCTCATGGCACAGATTACTTAATGTTACTTCGATACTCATGGGTAGTACTATCGAGGCTGGGAGTGAGAGTAGTACTATCGAGCGTTGAATAGTATCAAAAAATCATAATCTAGTCCATAGAAACATTATAATCCCACCGGTGACTGAACTGTCATTTGAACCGAAAATGTGACGCAGTGACCAAACAATTCCACTGTGAAGATCCACGGAAGGTAGTCCACACTAGAGTGAAAATTTACCCTCCAAGTCCTAAAATATAAGCTAAACTACCTGCTTGAAAACCAAATTCAGAAGCACATTCACCATCAACTTCATACCATATGAAATTTTACGGTAACCAGATTCAGTCACCCACAATACCAGATTGGAATAATCATTCTCGTCAAAGCATTCTCATGCATCCCAAGATTACGTGGCTATAAAAATAGCATTGCTATTTTATTCCAAGCCATTCTAGTACACGGCAATGCACTCCTAGATAAAACTGAAGCGGTATGGACGCTATATGGACGATAAAATCTGTCGTACCGATTGAGTCGTCAATACGCCGTTTTCAATAGTTTATTGTTTGAGATCGCAGGAATCGTTAAATAAATGATGCGGAATATATTTTTAGAGTTCAATCTAGATATAATAGTTTCAGTGTAAATGGCATTGTTTATTGTGCTTTTGAAAGTTTTCACATAAAAATGAAAGGTAAATCTTTAAGTGGGCACCTCCCTAAGGATGGAGTACCTATACCTAGTATATTATATACAATGACTTGATAAAAATTGTGGGTCAGTTTTATATCCTTCGTTTGACCACAATCAAATAATTGCTGTTACTATTGTTCTAAATAAAAATTGATTGATAGGGTAGAATTGAATTCCTTGTATTATTTTATTATGAGTCATTGGTAAAATAATTAGAATTAAAATTGATATAAATAGAGCGTTTACGCCTCCTAATTTATTGGGAATAGAACGTAAAATAGCGTATGCAAAAAGGAAATATCATTCAGGTTGAATATGAACTGGAGCTGATGGTAACATTTAAATTTTCTTTTTGTAATAATAAGAGAAAAATTTAGTACAAAACTTATTTTAAACCTTCATTATAACATTTACGATTCTTTATTCCTTGACCGCAAAGACTTATGTATTGTTATAACTACAGCAATTTTATATATTCTATGCATTCGCAGTGTAAAAATCCAGATTATCCAACTCTTGCTCTCTGAAAAAACATTAAGCCACCAGGTGTTACCCTGAAAGGTTTCAGCAGAACAGCATGCAAATTGCACCTGCAGCAGCTGTTCTGCACTCTACTCTGTAATGAGATGAATAATATTGGAGCGGGAATTTTTTAAATTAGATTTCCTGACGAAAGTGGAAAGTATCTCGGGAACTTGGTGTTCTGTTTTTTTTTACAGTTTTTGATAGCTATGTGTCTCCTCGATATTAAGTAAGCACCTGAAAGTAAGTTAGAATTGAAAAACTTAAATGATGTGCAACTTCCTAGTGCCAAAGAATCAGTGCACTAAAATTATAAAAGCAAACGTGTTTTTATAAAATTTATTTTTTATTATTATTGATTGTCAAAGCAGCAATACATAACATAATACATATTTATTTAGAGCAAAGATATCATGTTACATTAAATAAGGCATTTAGATTATGTACACATAGGTATTTCTAGTTAACAACATAGGTTTTTTTAAAGATATGTACATTACAATGTTTTCATCTAAGGATTTCACATTAGGCAGAGCCTGTGTGAGATCCATATGTAAAATGGAGGTGAGTTTGGATGTACATATTTCATCTTTCTTTCACGCAAAAATTACTAAGATGATCTTGAGTTTTAGACTTTGTTTTAACATATAAGCTCAGAAAAACGCGTGGACAGCCGTGGGTTAGTTAATACTTAGTTTTCCATAGGCATCAATTATGCAAAGTATTAAATAATAGGCCACACTCTACTTTTTGCTTTTGCTTTGGTTGCTTGGGAGAAATCGCTGTAAGCAATAAGGCCTTATTGTACTGTTATTTTTCTTTAGACATAAGATTTTTTATTAATGTAAATTTTAGTTCAATAGAGTGTTCATTCATTCAATCTAAACATAAAGCCTTCATGCAATAACTTTACTAGCCATGGTCATATCTATTGATGCATAAACCTATAATTTGGAACTAATAAAGTCATCACGAATATTAACTACAGTGCGCGTCACACAACATCGCACATTGCCACGTTATCACATTGAGGGTTATTTTATAAAGTACCGATTCATTAATACAGCCGCCTGTTGTACATGTTTTTTGTATTGTCTCTTTTCAAAAGGTTTTTGGTGGTGTACAACAAAGTAGTTTTGTATTGAATCTGATAAAACTATGTGGTTTGGTATTTACCGATTATTTATCACATCCTGATTACTATATTATTTTTAAGTTAGATAAAAAAGTGGAAAATAAACCTCTACCCATAGTTGTAAAAGCTTCTGTGCGTTAGAAAGCTTATTATTGATTGTCCTTAGATCGTTTAACCAAACTTTTAATATCGTCTAAAGCCGGGTATTGACCGGTGTTACAGTGCGTAATGTGTGCGAGCGTTCGTGCAGTCAGTACGGGGAAAGAAGGCGCTCGCAACGAGCAACTAGACGGATTTCTGATGTTTCCTGCTCGCTGCGAACTGCTCGTTAGATTACGTTCCGTTCCGGTCAGTAAATAATGAGAATTGACGTCAATTAGGTTAAAATCTTTTTTCTCCGTAATGTTTATAGAAAAGGTTTTAAAAAAACATAATAATCTATGCTATACAAGACACCTGTATAGAATGTATTCTTATCAAAAATTTAAAAAAAAAACATTTTAAATATCAGAAATTATTAACCAGATTACCATCTATTTTCTTAGTTTAGAGTATTTCTCCTAGACTCTCTCGACTCTCAAGTTTTTTTTTTATTATTTTCACCGTATTAAATAGTAGCATATCAAGGGAACCTTCTAGATTATTTTTGCACGTAAATGTCCTCATTAATAGATGATAAGCAAAAACGTGATTTTTGCGCTTACGACGCTCTGCTCTGTCCCACTCCTATGAACGCGAAATCCTATCCGTTCAACAAAATGACGTGATATGGCTGCTGAAAAAGTAAGAAACATGGTCAATAAATGCCTAATAGATGTCAGCACTGTACTACTAATGCTTCCCTGCAAATGTGTACAAATTACACAGCACATGAAACAGATGGCTCAAAATACCAATTAAATTGATATTAGTTCGACCGTGAGTGGTCGGGGGGTATTTGGTATTTATTTGTGACGATCAATCAAATTAATGAATGCTTTGAATAAAACTTTTTAAAACTATCATGCATGTAAAACTTGCGACATCAGCATGTGTGTCCACTGTTGACCGTGCCTCCCCCAAAAAAGGAGGTTAACAAAATTGGTCCATAGTTGTACGAATGGGTTCGTGGCTCCCAATGGTCGACGCACTGGTGGCTGACGCCCCCGGATATTTAAATTTCATTCGAATATTTTTTTTATCAAAAATTACTAGCAGGCATAAAAGTATTTCACAAAACGAATACATAATTTTGAGAGTCAACCAATTAATTATTAAAACGCAGTGAGCACGAAGTGCAACGAAGTTCTCAATAATTCTCAATAAATCTAATATTTTCAACATACAGAGAAACTTTACATTGTTATAACTACATGCATTTTATTTTTATATTAGGATCAGTTTTTGGAAAGGTTGCCTGGAAGAGATCGCTTCTAAGCGATAAGGCCGCCCATTGTACTTGTCCGTCCATGTAATATCTCCCTGTAATGTTGTTTTTCTGGTGTACAATAAAGAATTTTTGTATTGTATTGTATTGTATTTTTTGTAGCCTGCAGCTTGGCGTTGGCATCTTGGAATCTTTTGCATCATCAGCATCATTAAGAAAGCCATAAAAACCTTCACACCACTTCATATTCGAAACTACATTAAAGGGGAAGCACCTAACCTAAGACCTTAAGGCAGGGTTTCCAAACTCGATTAAGTTGCGAGTGTGAAGTTACCTAAGTTACAACACATTGTCGCGACTTGCTAATCCGACCGCACATTAACGACTTGTCTGTGCATGACGGCGCAATGCCATAGGTTTTGAGGAAAGGTTCGGCCCACACCTGCGACTTTTCGAACTGTAAGTTGATAGAAGTGAATAAAAATCAAAGACACCACAGCACTAAAAATAGGTGAAATGTTTGTATGAATGAATGTGGAACACTTTATTTCCTAGTATTAATTTTATTTTTTTGTTTTGTCAAGAGTTTTGTAATATCTAAAGGAAATAAAACACTTAGTTTTAATTTAATTTGAAGGTAAATCGTCACTTCAAAATGTTGTCCTATTCGACCAGATTTCTGTGGCATTGGGCAGATATTAGGCTGAGATACAGGGTGCAGGTTTGATTCCTGTGCCACCATCAAGCACTGCTTATAAAAAAATTACAATGCTTAAAACAATCCATAACAATAAGATTTAATGCTGCTTCCTTGTGTAGTAACCAAATAACATGAAGGAAAATATTATCCTACTAATATTCTAAATATCAAAGTTTGTGAGTATGGATGTATGGATGTTTGTTCCTCTTTCACGCAAAAACTACTGAGCTGATTGGGCTGAAATTTGGTATGGGTTTAGTTTGGGACCTCGAATTAAATCAACATGTATGTAGGTTATTTTTTTATCCTGATAAAACGCGGGCGAAGGTGCGGGCAGCAGATAGTTTGTCATATCTTAACGCTTATTGATTTTGACGTCCCATCACATTTTCTTTCAGAACTGGTAGCTTTTCGACGATTTTAATTCGCAAGTGTGCGTTAACCCTTACGTTACAAAGTCGCTAAGACCAACGTCTTGTTAATATTAAATTAAACTTAGCCCAAGTCATTAGGAGCCGTCGAATGCACTCCCAGAAACTCTACATTGTGGTCATTCTATGAAATTGTTTCATTATACGGGTCTCACTTTAATGGATATGGTCTGGCGTATTATGGATATGGGCTTAAACACGAATCCCTATACCTACATTTACAGGGTTAATTTCAAAAGCAGGAAGCATTATTCGTATACAACTAAAGAGAATATTTGAAAATTTTCGTTGAAACGTTTCACTGGTCAACCGGAAGATTTATTTGACTTTCTCTTTTAGAGTCTTTTTTTGGGCTCTTGCTGTATAAGAAATTAAAAAAAAAAATTAGTCGTGTACTGATATAGATAAAAGAAATATAACTATTAAAACTATCATACGTCCTATTCTGATGTACGGGTGCGAAGCCTGGACAATAACGCTGAAAGAAAAAGACAAACTCCTCGTGACTGAGCGTAGATGCTGCATAAGATCTTTGGCCCGACCAGACGAGCAGTTGGATCCTGGTGAGTCCGGAAAAACCAGGAGCTAGAGGACCTGTATGCCGAACCAAACGTAATAGGCGAGTTTAAGAGCGCTCGTCTCCGCTGGCTAGGACACGTCGAGAGAATGGAAGAGGATCGGGCTGTCAAGAAGTTATATGAGGGGAAACCATCGGGGCGTAGACCAGTCGGCCGCCCTCGGTATCGATGGATCGCCGAAGTTGAAGCCGATCTTTGCGAACTCGACACCCATAGCTGGCGAGAGACAGTTCAGAACCGAGATGTCTGGAGAAGCCTTGTGTCGGAGGCCAAGATCCACTTTGGGTCGCTGAGACTGAGTCAGTCGTGTACTTCTAAAAAATCAATTACACAAAATTAAAATTACCATAATATCGAGCCCATCAATGGACAGAGAAAACTGGATAAAAAGGGGTGATACCTGTGCCCGACAATGGGACTTGAAAAGTGGTAATATAGTTATCCAAATAAGTTAACAAAAAAACAAAGTACTTAAACCAAAACTAGAATCACACAAGAATCACTGCACTTTTCATAACAAAATTACATTGTGTGATTAAAATTTTACTGCACCCATTTGCAACAGCAAACCAACGCATAAACTTAATGCCCACTAATTAAATTAATATCGTTAACTGAGCGCCATCTGCGAAAGGGTTCATCTGGTCAAGTTGTGAAGAACTGGGTTAGCATGAAGTTGTGACGTTAGCGAAATTTTGGTGGACATGGACAACAATTTTTTATAGCTAAATTTTTTAAAGACATATCTCTAGCAATCGGCCATGGCAGTGTAAAAATTACGCTCTTACTCCTTACCGGAAATGCAACTGATAGTTTTTGTAATGAAATCAGTTACTTTTTTTACTAAACTAATTCTGAATGTAGTCTTTCGCAATTAACATTGATGTTTTTATGTTGGTACAGATATCGCTGTGGACTTGTAGCTCAATTTTCGCAACTTTATGCGTTTTGATAACTTCAAGAAACGGAATAAAAATGAATCATAATTTTGAATTGGAAGAAATTGTCAAATAATTAAATAAAGAACACTAGCTGAAACGACCGCGCGCATGGACTTTATGATATATTTTTAAAAATTATAGCCTTCATAGTTATTCTGATGAATAAGCTATTATTAATATAAAGTTTTACTAAAATCCATTCAATAGTTTTTTGCGAAAAAGAGTAACAAATATACAAAAATATACAAAAATACATACAAACTTTCGCGTTTATAATAACAATACTAGAATATTATTAAATAATCTGTGATAATAGTAAGGATTTGAAAATACATGTGGATAGCTAACTCATACTAACCCATCTAACTTCGTAGGTAACAGAGTTACATCATAATTGGATTAGGAATCGAGTGAACTGGCGTGGAATTTATTTGAATGACATGTCCCTTAACCCTTCAGACTGAGAGGGTCTTATTATGGTTTTAATTTAATAATTGGGGAGTCTTTGTTCCAGGGAGATTAAACTTTCAAGGATCTTAAAAATGGTGGATTTATTTGATTTGATTTATCAGCGGAAAATGATGTTACATAATGGTTTGTATTTAATGAGATATTCTGGCAATACTTAATACTGTCAAAAGGCTAAGTAAAACTATGTATATACATGGTAGGATTTTAGATAGATAACTCTTTATTGTACTACACAAACACAAAATACAATACAGAAAAAAATGCTAACAAACAAAGAAGTACAAAGGGCGGCCTTATTGCTTTAAGCGATCTCTTCCAGGCAACCTTGGGATGGACTGGACATAAAAGAACAATATAGACGGTGGCGTTTGGGTTTAACGAAATAATATATAATATAATGATACCTACACTACGTAATAAATACCTATTTAATACACATATGTATATGTAACTACTTAATACATATACATAAACTTACATACACATAAAAGTTGTTTGAATATTACATGGATAAATAATTTTGATGGAGCAGTTTTTTGAACACTAGATGAAAACCCGGGTAAATTATTCCTCAATTTTTTTAATATAATGTAAATGCTACTTCTGTAGTCATCGGTTCTCAACGGATGATATAGTAAGTAATTATCAAGAAGTTGAAGTTAAATAGACCTCGGATCTCAGACGCAAGAAGTTTGAAAAAAAATATGCCTAATAGCCGGCTACATGCTCAAACATTTGTGCATGCAGATTGCACATACACCGTTTACGCAAGCAAGATGGCCGGCCACATTCTCCATCTTGCTTGTGCAAGCCAGTGTGCGCAAGCAAGATGGAGCGTGTGCACAAATGTTTGGGCGTGTAGCCGGGCTATAAGACAATGGAGAACGGAATACAAACCCATGTCACCTGTGACACGTGGTAACGTGACACTGACACATTGATGACATTTGATATGTCGCAACGCCATGAGAAAGCAAATTATTTGCATTTTTATATTAAAAATACTCGATAATCCGAATTTTCCACATATAAGTTGTCGACTCGGATCGACTAATTTTTGACGCTCTTCAATTATGCATTTCGTTCGAGTCTACCGTAGACCGGTACGAAATTATTAATATAGATAAGAAGTGATTTCGCACGTCTGATATCTAGGGGTGAGCATTCCATAGACGGATGGCTTGTACAGTAAAGTTAGGTGATTGTTTTAATTGTATTATTTATGTATTCTTGGAATTTTAAAAAGAGAGACTGGCCTGTCTTTAATTATGTTTTGTTAATGTGAGAATATGTGAGTGGGGTCGCGGCGGCGTACGAATATCGACCCCTCCAACTCAACCCGTGGATGTCGTAAGAGCCGACTAGGGGAACCTACCAGAGGAGGGGCAGCAGCTTCCTTCTGAGTATTTTTAAACACCAACACTGCGATCACCAATCCGCCTGCAAAGCGTGGTGATTATGGCAAATCCCCCCCTACATGGGATACCATCCACTCGATGAACAGACGACATCGTAGCGGTCGCAGGGAGTCGATGAATGGAGGCGGCTCAGGACCGCTATTTGTGGCGTCGTATGGGGAGGCCTATGTCCAGCAGTGGACGTGTATGGGCTGATGATGATGATGAATGTGAGAATAAATTAAATATTTTGAGATTGGTGAAACTTTTCTCGATAGGTAGTTTTATATTCCAAAGTTCACAGTTTCCAGACTGTAATTGACATACAGGTTATGTGCGTTACGTAAAGTGCCGTAAAGGTTCCAGAACTAAATATCACACATACTTTTATTATCAGAATTAGTAGGTTGAAGTGGCAGTGGGCAGGTCAGATAGCTCGCAGAACTGATAACCGCTGGGAAGTAAAGGTTCTCGAGTGACGGCCACGAGGCAACACGAAACGGAGTGTTAGGAGACCATCCTCACGACCGACATAGAACGAAGAGTTTTAGTTTTTAGTTTTTTTTAGTTTCTTTATTCTCAAACAAATAAAAGATCTCATAGCGGTCGCAGAGAGAGGATGGATGGAGGCGGCTCAGGACGGCTATTTGTGGCGTCGTATGGGGGAGGCCCTTGTCCAGTGGACGTGTGTGGGCTCATCATTAGTCAACAAATAGTCATAAAGATGATGATAATGACTAATATTATAAATGCAAAAAATATGATATCTGAATGTTTGTTACCTCTTCACGCCCAAAACTACAAAATGTATCGAGCTCAAATTTTGCATAGGCCTGAAATAACATACAAGTTACGTTTTATCCTCAGAAAACGCGTGCAAAGCCGCGGGCATAAGGTAGATCATACATTCCAACTATAAACAAACAATAAAAATAACACAACATAGAGGTTATCACAAACAAAACCGCCGAGTCAACAGACATCCCCCTGTAGATTGCTATTCATTTCCTTAAAATAAACATGTATGAACACACAGAATTGCAAATCGACCTGTTAATCTAATACGGGAGACCAGTGGAGGCACGGAACGAGAAAGTAGTTTGCAGAAGAAGAGCTTACGTAAAGTGCAGAATAAAATCTAGGAAGAGCGTTGTAACCCGAAAAGGGGCGCTACGCCGCCGCAGCTATACGCCGATACTCCTGGGCATTTGATTTTTAGGCAGTGAAAGTGTGAGTTAGAATGGCATATAATATTTCCCATTCGCTGCCTAGTCCTTGCTGCGCACCCCTTCGGGTCGTGGCGCAAAGGTTGGGCAGCGAAACGCAAATAATAATAGAGCTGCTGTAAAGAAGAATTTTCAGAATCTGACCAGTAGTTTAGAAATAACCTATATTTCTAGACTACTGGTTAGATTCAGAAAATTCTTACCTAAGGTTTTTGTTATTATAGAGCCCTCACCTTAGGGGTGATTTTTAGAAATTTAATAATATTTAAAAATTAAAAATTTGTCCTCCTTATTTTTAAACATTTGCTAGGAAACCTAATAAATAAATTAAATAAGCTGAATTGCTTTTGTCTCATTATCTAAAGTTAGAAAGTAAAAATGCTTTCGACCACACATAATCTTTATCATTTTATCGTACTGACTGTGCAAGATTTACCAATTCTGTGCCGGTGTCGTCACGCTTCATTTGTGAAAAAATGTCACGAAATTCTTTTTTCGCAGGGATGTGACGTTGACAAATATTAAGGCATTTCCGGTTGTTTTTTACATTCTATATTTGAACAGATAATGTAGATTGGACGGTTTGAAATATTCAAATTGCGGAAGAGTGGTTTTTGTCACATTTGAAATTCTCTTAGATTATTTTTGTTTAATTTTGTTTGGAATTAAGCTTTTATGGACACTTTTGCATAAAAAAAACGTATACTTTTGTGTTACGAACATCAAAAAGATTTTATTAAATTGGGGTTGTTGTGCATTTGCCATAAAGTAAATGGATCTTTTAACATGTTAACGCATAGAATGCCCAGCCTCACGGCACTAGACATGGACATGTGATTCGGGGGCCACGAAGGTGTATGTTTATGTAGGATTTGTAGAGTCTTGAGTCACCCGACTGGCTCATTTCTCACAGTTTCCGTCCGTATAGCGACAGAGGGATTGGATCCCGATACGATAAACGCATTATTATTTCAATAAATATTGCGCAAAATGGTTAATAAACATGACCAATCATTGGTCATGTTTATTAACCATTTTCGAGTATTATACTCGAACAGCGGGCGCCGTCACGTGTCCACTTGATTAGTTCTTCATTCTATGCAATTTTCTTCACTTCACCCATACCAAAATCAATCTTACTCCATTCCCATGCAGCTCAAAATACTCTAGCAAAACAACAGCTAGAAACATAGATTTTCTAAAGCATTTTCTTTAGAAGCTTTACTGAAAATTCAGACCTACTTTAAGAGGAGAAGGTTAGTTTTCGCTTGTGTTTGGTTATAATTCAATGTTCACAATCGAATTAGTAGACCACCCGTGGTTTTTGCTACTCACCACAATAAGTTCCTTGAATGGACTGGAATTAACCTATGCTTTTTATAAAATAAGTTAATGCAGTTTTTACTTGGAAAAGGACAAGCAATTTCCTTCAATCGCTAGAACTAATTTAAGAAAGCTTTTTTGTTATTTGAGAAAAGTAATTTGAAAGCTTTTCTTTGAATCGGTAATGTGACCTGAATACGAAAATATAGATAACTTTCTCAAAAGGTATTGCTTTATTCTATTTTTACGTTATTTTTATTTGTGATCCTTGTAGGTATGTATATTTTTCTATACAAAAATGATACTTTGATAATGTCCTCTCAGGTCATCGGAGATGATTTGTTCTCAACAGAAAACTTTAAATTTTTACTTGCCTACGAGCGTTAAATAATTAAGGTAGGCTGGTTTTAAATTCAAAAACATTTAACTCTTAAAAACGATTAGGTATGATGATGCAAAAATCTATGATTTCGGAGTCATTACTACAGAATTATATTTATAGTTTAACCTTCGCCACCTCCCATCTCCCCATCTCCCCTATTCATAACTTATTCCTAAACAGACCCCAAACTCTATCTCCTAAACTAAAAGATTGAATCAGCACCGTAAGCCTTTAATCTGGCTTGAGCCCGCGGTTCCGCCTGCGTTTTATGCGAACAATATCTGTCAAAACCTAATACTATAAAATGCGGGTTGAAATGTTGTGATGAGACGGGTAAGGGGTTGAGGGTACTGATAGATGTGAGATAAAGAGCTAAGCGATGATTTGGATATTGTGATAAGATAAAGGGTTAAGCTAAATGTAGTCATATTTGCAAATTTTCTGCTGGTCGATTTGAATGTATATTCGTGAGCTTATCAATAAAAATTCGCCAATCATTGGCTTAATTTAGATTTCTATATAGAAAAACGAATTAGCGGCTAAAATCATGCTATTTAAGCAGCTTTTTGTTACGACCGATGTGGCGCGGTGGGCGATGGTCCGCCTGCGACGCAGAAGGTTGCGGGTTCGATTCCCGCCTCGGAACAAATATTTGTTCAGGGTGTTCTGGTCGTTTTTCTATGTATAATAAAAAATATCTATCTATGTAATATATTGTATTATGTATATCAGTTATCTAGTACCCATAACACAAGCTCTGCTTAGCTTGGGGCTAGATAATGCTGTGTGAATTGTCCAACATTATTTATTTATTTATTTATTTATTTATTTTTAATTTATATAAAATGATCTTAATTGACAATCAGATCTTTTAAAAAAACAAATTTTGAATATTTTTATACTATCTAATATTATTTAAAACTAAATCAATACATTTTACATAACTAACCCAATTCTTATTATCATCATCATCATCAGCCCGTACACGTCCACTGCTGAACATAGGCCTCCCCGAAACGACGCCACGAATAGCGATTCTTATTATACATTTTTTTTTTTTCTACGTGGTCTAGCTTCAATTAGCTATTTATATCTAACATCATGCGACTACCCTACCTGGGGTAGAAACGGACCCCATCTGCTCTCAAGGGTTAAACTGTTATGTGGCTATTGCAAATAATGAGAAGTGTTTAAAAGAAATTTACTGCCCGCGGGGTGTTGTCACGCAGGGTTAAGAACGGTTTGTCTTGTGGAAAAGTTAATGTTAGGAAAAAATGGGGATATTTTTTAGGGCGAAGCGAGAAAAAATATGGTGGAAATTAGCAAAATTTTACACCACATCTAGGAAGAAATAATGCTTATAGCGATGACTGGTACTCTAAGAAAAATAAACGACAGACAATTCATTTCCTCATAGATTTTATAAAAAGGGCAAACCTGGGACTAATAATGTATAAACATAACATAGCTTGTAAATGGACCATTTATACAGAAAACTGTATAATTTCTTCTTCTTCTTATTAGAAATTATACGTTTAAAAATATTACGAATAAATGCGGTCAAATTGAGAAACCTTTACGTCTTCTAGAAAGTGCTACGAGTTGTAAGTCCTAACAGAATTTATTAAATTTTTAGGCAACATCACCTGCCTGATTAGTAAATGATAAAAAAATTCAGTGTTCTTTGATAGGTGAATTACATCAACTCCTGACAAATACCAGCATAACTACAGGGTAAAATAATTACATAAACAGTGTTTTCTCTTAGTCTAACAATACATTTATTATGTATATCAGTTATCTAGTACCCATAACACAGGTTCGTATATATATATATATAACCTATATATAAATATATATAACTATTCTGTGTACCTTAGTCTAATAACAAATAAAAATATATTATATTCTACTTTACAACTTTACGTAAATGCCTTACATCCTACATTATTACAAAATCCCTTACGATTCCTCGTAAACCTGTATAATAAACTTTTAACAGCCTTGGTTATTATAACTATTGTCTTTGGGTTATAGACAGCTGGTTAGTGGCAATTATAAGGTTGGCTTATATTTTATGGAGCCAAGTTAATTAGATGGATTTATGTTTATGGCAGCTATGGCGGTTGCGACGTAAGACCCCTCCAAGTCAATCCCTGGATGTCGTAAGAACCGACTAAGGGGACTAGGTTCCCTTAGTCCCTCTGCTAGGGCAGAGGAAGGGCAGCAGCTTCCTTCTGAGTATTATTTAACATCTTCACTGCGATCAACCATCCGCGTTGGTCTTAAGGGGCTTCCCTGACCCAAATAAGCGCTGCCACCTTTTTTATCGTATTATTACGCTAAATAAAGGAATTTATAAAACTCCCGTGGCCCGTTTGTGATACTGATCACAAGCTTTTTTTAATGCCTCTGTAATAGTTTTATTTTATACTAGCTGCTGCCCTTGCCTTCGCCCGCATTTTATCGGGATCGGGAAAGTATACTATAATGTTATTTCAGGTCCCAAACATTACCCATACAGTATTATAAAATCTGTGCGCATACCAAATTTCAGCCCAATCAGTTCAGTAGATTTTGCGTGAAACTTAGATATATAAAATATGAGTAGGATATATATTCATAAATATTAGTGAAATATCTATTTATGTATATACATACATATACATAAATAGATATTTCACTAATATTTATGAATATATAACTATACAAAATAAAACTATTACAGAGGCATTAATATAAGCTTATGATAGGTATAATAAACGGACCAAGGGATTTTTGAAAATTCCTTTGTTTAACGTAATAATATGATTAAATCATCATCATCAGCCTATACACGTCCACTGCTGGACAGAGGCCTCCTCCGTACGACGCCACAAATAGCCGTCCTGAGCCGCCTCCATCCATCGCCTCCCTGCGACCGCTACGATGTCGTCGGTCCATCGAGTGGATGGTCTCCCATGAAGGGGGGGATTTGCCATAATCACCACGCTTGGCTCCTGCCAAGCGTGATGATTCACCAATCCTCCTGGATTGGTGATCGCAGTGTTGGTGTTTAAAAATACTCAGTCGGAACCTGCTGCCCTTCCTCTGGTAGGTTCCCTTAGTCGGCTCTTACGACATCCACGGGTTGAGTTGGAGGGGTCGATATTCGTACGCCGCGGCCCCACGGCCCTAACTATGATTAAATAGGTGGCAGCTATAGTTTGGGTCAGGGAACCACCTTACGGCAAATACAGGATTGTTTTTTATGTCAGATAATTATGCTCAGCAGTGGACATGGACATATGAAGTCTGTGCTGTGTCATTCATGATCGGCCTTTATACAGGCTGATTGCAATTTTTAGAATTCGGTTTTCCTACCTACTTTTGTACCTCACTTTAGTGTAAAATGGTCTTAAACTTTTAGTATAATTCGAAAGGAATCTCTTTCAAAGCTGCTATTATTCGTTGCAAACGGACCGTTTAGACGAATCTATTTCAAATGACTGCTATCGGTTCGTTAAAATCACATTTGTTTTTATAAGGACCTTCTGGAATAGGTTCTTAGAATGCAGTAGTCAGGATTTCAAATTTTCTTCTAAAACAGTCTCAGGTGCCTGTAAAATAAATAAATAAATAATGCTGGACAATCCACACAACATCATCTAGCCCTTAGCAAAGCTTGAGTTATAGGTACTAGATGTCTTCGGCATTTATGGATAGAATTGGATGTTTCTTTTGCAGTTGTGTAGAAGATAGTGGGGTTCGAGGTGGTTCCATAAAAACGTTTTATTCCCGAGGGATTAGTATTTATCCCTCAAAACTTAAAAAAAAACTGTTACGAAGGTTTTAAATTTTTTCAAAACAATCATACTAATATTATAAATGTCAAAGTTTGTAAGGATGGATGTATGGATGGATATTTGTTACTCTTTCACGCAAAAACTACTGAACTGATTAGGCTGAAATTTGGTATTGGTATAGTTTGGGACCTGGAATAACTTATAGGTTATTTCATATCCCGATAAATTGCGGGCGAAGGCGCGCGCAGCAGCTGGTTGAATTATATAAGTGGCGTCACTTTGGTTCACTAACGATACTACTGCCCCTTAAATGACTAGAAGCACAAATTGAGCAACGTGTACGTTTCCCATAAAGCCTATATTAACAGGCATGCTTGTTAAGCACCAAATTAATTCAACAGCAAGACGGCACTTAGTAGATTACGCCTCCGGGCGACCAACCTAACTGTTATTAATCTACCTACACCAGTGGTTCCCAAAGACTGGGCCTAGACCTAGATAACAAAAAATAAAGTTTGCCTACACAAACGTTTGAGAAAACGTTGAAAATGTGTTTCGTGAAACGTTGCCTAGTCGCAACGTATCACGAAAAGTCAGAGAGTATCTTATTTGTATCTACAACATTTATTAATCATGTTTTTCAATAATTGCCATCCAACAATAGGTCAGTTGAGCGACCTCTAGATTGTTTGCAAAAGTCTGCAGTTAGCTCAACTGTTTCAATTCTAAATTCTATTTTTATAAAATACATATAAAATAAATAGGATTTACTTTTATATGACAGCTATCAAACTGACAGTTACTGCCATATGTGACAGTAATAGTCACAAAATATGATAGATGTGACACTGACAGTTACAGTCATAAGTGACAGTAATGATCACAATCGTTTGTGAAGTTTAATGATACCTACCGAAAACCCTAAACGAAAAATGAGTGTTTTACTAGTTTTGATGCAATTTTTGTATCATGTTAGGTAGGGTATGGTGAATAAAAATGAGTCAACCCATAGTTTGGGAAATGTTGGTCTACATTGTATGTTCAAGCTAAGGTATCAGTACCTCTACATATCATACAAACGTATATTTGAATGAATATTTCATTTCATTATGTATCTCTCTCAGTTTTTAGTTTTTTATAAATAGTAAAATTATCAATGTTATTCTGGGAACAACGTTTTACCTATCTATACATTATTATTCGCAAAAATCATTTTTTATTACAATAAAATAAACGGTTTCAGCTCTATAAATCATCTGTATTCCCTAAACATCTATCATTCTCTGATACGTACGTAACAAACGATATCTTCCCATATCGGGTTTTCTATGTTTTATTCGTGAACCAATGAGCTGAAGAAAATATTACTCAGCAAGATATGCGCGGTGCAAATATAACTTGTAAAAAAGTTAGTATTTAATAAACTTTTTATACCTATAAGCTTTTAAAATCTAATAAGTACAAAATTGTAAGACACAAAGGAGGAGCACTACTTGCCAAAATACAAGTTTTTCACAAACTTAGTTTGGCAATTAGGGCACAATAATTGTTATGTACATAATTTGAAATAAATACATTTTTAATTTGTTTTTTTTTTAATAATTAAATCAGTCTTAAGGAGATTATTTTGGTAACATGTGAGCAAAACAAACAACAAGATACATATCAAGATAGTATTGAATCATACATTCATACGTATTATCAGATGTTAACCAAAAGGCCTTATCAAACATCAACAGTCAAAGAGAATCTATCTTCATCAATTCCCAATTTCTAGACAAGTCCTTACAACTTTATCACTAGAACATAAAGCTTGCAATCCCTTAACGCGTAGATCTTCTAAACTGGGCAATTTCCCGATTTTCCAACTTATATTTAATATAGTTTGTAACTTTATCTAACCACCACAAAGTTGAAAATTCAATAGCAGATCTTCCCAAAGGTTGCCAACATTGGTAGATAATTTATAATCAAACATGTGATCATACGGCATGTAAATATGAATAGGAATACATCAAATAAGGTTTAGGTAAAGATACTGGACAGAGCAAATATTGGGATCAAATGAAGCGTAAGTACGTGCGCGTACCTTTGCTAAATTAAAATTTGATGTAGTCAAATATGGTGGTAATTGAATAGGAAATCAGGATTATTATTTAATGGTCAAATACGCAGCAGAGATTAAAATCCGTCTACGTATGGTTATGACGATGGTGTCTTCTCCACCGCGGTGTCTCACCAATAGCATACCCGCGCGGGCCGTACGCGAGTTGAGGTACTATCAGGAACAATTTGTTACAGTGGCTTATGTTCGGAGTGAAAAATACTGTTTGTAAAGTCAATAAAATTTAATCACCAGAGCACAATGTACTGAATTTTTTCTTCTCTTTTTATTATTATTATTACTTAACGGAAACGGAAACAAAACATCTTAGATATATAGATAGATAGAAAATACTTTATTGCACACTTAAAACTAGAAAACAGTTTACAAATGAGATATCTTATCCATAGAGCAACTACAGTGTTGCGTATAGCAGGAGCTATGGTCGATGCCATAGACAATTTTTTGTTGATATTCCAACAATGTCTATAGGTCTATGTAAAAAAATTAAGTGCCAGTAAATCTAATTTCATTTATTTCCACCGTAGGTATTGCATATACACTTGATGTCGTTAATTTCATAATTAAAATATGGCTACTATTACATTAATACACAATTTATAATTACAACAGGAAAAGGAAGCACCATAAGGGATTGTACACAGAAATCTACCAACGTTTACTAAACAAATTAGCCTCATTATAATAAATAAATAATGCCGGACAATACACACAGCATTATTTAGACCCAAGCTAAGCAGAGCTTGTGTTATGGGTACTAGATAACTGATATACATACTTAATATAATAATACACTACATAGATAGATATTTTTTATTATACATAGAAAACATTCAGAACACCCTGAACAAATATCTGCAGATCGTACAAATATTTGTCCCGAGGCGGGATTCGAACCCGCAACCTCCTGCGTCGCAGGCGGACCTTCGCCCACCGCACCACAGAGGTCGTCATTATAATAATTTGATAGGTATTACGCTATGAAATGATGATTGAAATGATTTTTCTCATGGCTATACACAGCAGCTTAACAAAATCGATATCTATAGCCAACATAAGAATATCCCCGAAAATTTTCATTTTGGTGTTCTTAATGCAGTCATAGCTACAGAGCATTAAAACTGCATAACCCAAAAACATCAAAAAAACGTTCACGTGTCAACGTTGAAATTCCAACAGTTAACGTTCGTGGCCGTAACGGTAGGATAACTGCTTTATGTGCTATAACTGTTTAACGCGTTAACCGTTTTATGCGTAGTTGGTGCACGTGAATAAATTTAATCGTCGGTTAAACTAAACTTTTGATTTTATTGCTAGTGACGACTTTTGAGGTTGTAAATCTGATGTTAGAAATTTGACGAGCGATTTTAAAGTATTATCGCTGATGGATACAGGGAGGTATTATTTATTTATTTATCGCATACATATACATTTACATATGTAGTTCTAGCTTAGGTGAAAGAAAGAAAGAAAGAAATTTATTTATTTGCCTTAAAACTACCACACAATACATACAATGACTTACGACTATTTAAACCTAAGTAGACACTTTAATTGCGCAGCAGAGATAGGGCAAACATGGCCTTCCCTCAGCATTGTGCTGGACGAGGTGGTAGTTAGCTTAAAGGTAAATAAGTACATGTACCCTGTAAGGGCGCAGCGATTCATCTTAAAATTATTACAATAAGTATTTAATCTATTTATTGCTACCAATAAAGCAGACGGAAAAATATGGTACATTCTAAGGTTTTTGTATTTATAGTGTTTAGCCCTCGCACTCGGGGTAATCGAAATCATTTAATATAGACATGTCTGTTACAAGAATCAAAACAATTGTGTAGGTAGGTACTATGTTAATTTTTTACTCAGGCAGTCAAACAGTTACAGATTAGATTTATCATTTAGAAATTCGTCAACGGAGTAAGTAACAACTTATTCTTATCTATATTAAATTATAGATAAAAATAAGAATTTGTATTATACTATTGTTCGCGCCGGTAATCGCAAAAGGAAGTGTTGAAGAGCGCCATCTACTGGTGGAACTAGGAAGCTCGACGCATGACTTATCGATACAGGCGCGTCTCTGAAGAATTACCTACGTCGGTTAAGCAGAGAAGAAAAGCTTCGTCGATATAAACACATCTAGGTGGCATCACCACCATATTTAAAAATTGTATTCTTTCTGACGTCTCGATGCAAGCACACCTCTGTACCTATTTTTAGGAATATACGTATTTAACAAATCAAATTAAATTCAAATCATTGAAGACGCAACCGATGACCCCCGTAGCTACCAACTATTGATAAAATTGAGCAAATTGCAGACTGTTACAAATTGCAGACTGTTAAGTACTTAAAAAACTTACAGGCATACATTGTCGTTAATATAAATAAATAGTATTTATTACCTTATAATCTTTCATGTTAAAACTTCGGTCAAATGAATAACTCTAACTAACATGGAATTAACATAAATTTCCAACAACAAACAAGAGCTGTCAAATTCTTGGCATGTCCTTTTTACAAACTATTTTACAACACAAACTTAGATCAAAATCTAGATAAAAACATTCTCAGACGTAGAAATATTCCATATTGAAAGTTTTGATAAAGTTTCACCTGGAAATAGCTATGCTTCGTATTTTCAAAGGAAATATGCTAATGTGACATCTGACGTGTCGACTGTACGGAGCGAAGAGTGGTAAGACACATAAATCATATTTTGCATACGAAAATACAGTCTGTAGTTCATTGGTTCGATTTTAGACATGCTTTAGGTATGGGCTTGGAACGTGAAGCTACTAAAATTCCTGTGTGGAGAAGGCAAAATCTTGTTTTATCTCACGTACTATTTAATTTTGTGGTAGTTAAATACTCCAGAAATTATGATGGACATTAATGGTTTTACATAATGGAGGAAATTATTTTGGCTTAAGTTTATTTTAAGTTTTGTTTATTTTGGCTTAAGTTTATTTTTATTATGTAGTTTTCTAAATAAGATAAAAACAAGAAAAACTCAGCCTTGAAAAACAGCCCCAGTGATTAGAAACGTAAGATTATAATATAATCTTATGTTATTACTATTATGTAATTACTTACATATTATGTAATAACTACGCGCTGAAAATTTTAGTACATAACTTTAAAACTCACCGGTGAGTTTTAAAGTTATGTACTAAAATTTTTATACTTAATAGGTTCTCTTATTATTTATTGGATTTAAATGTTTTGTGTCTTAATAATTGAAAATGTATAGTGCCTTCTCCAGAATCGCCATTATCATAAGGTTGTATTTAATGCAATAGCTATACCTTCTCCATGCTAATACTGCACTCGGAATGGCACTGCGAAAACTTGTAGAATTTAATATTGTTTACGACGCCTTTGCTTTACACCCGTGTTTATTCAAACTTCGGAGTGCATTACGGAATATCTTATTCGTAATGCACGTTTCTAATAAAGTTCGGTACGTTATGGCGTGGATTTTAAAATGTGTGAGTTACTCGACTTTTATTTTGCGGAAGATTTTTGTTCGAAATCTGAGTTTAATTTAGTGGTTTGTGGTCCGAAAAGATAGAGAATGAAATATCTTTATTTTTTGATGGTGAAATTTGAACGTGAAATCATATATTATGAAAACCAGGAAAATGTTTCGTAATAAGTCTAAAATTTGTAAAACTACCAATGTTTGGACTTCATAAAAACATGCTCTATCAAAAACATAATGGTAAATCTTTGTCTCTCTCGCGCTTACACGACATTAATCTCGAACGCTGGCTAGATATCGAATAAATGTCGCACGTAGACATTTTTCAATGTTCGCGATATCGAATGGTCTTGATGGGAAGTGATTTATGGAGAGGAAATTAGATTTTGATGATAGATTTATTTGTGGTAAGGTATTTGTTTCAACCGTAAATTAAAGTAACGAAGTATCATTATATAAATCGAGTCTCTATGATATTTCGTCTTCCCCTATTCTTATCGTCCATAGGTAAACTATAATTGGCTGGCAAGAGTAATTTGTTTGAAAAAAACACCGGTCTCGGGCAACAGTTAGTAGGTACTTAGTTAAACAAATCGATTATGGATGTACCTAAACGAGTTAACTGCGAAGCATTATTTGTGTTGCAACACCAATTAATGAATTCATCAAACAATGATCGTTTTTATAGTAAACTAACTGACCCGGCAAACGTTGCGTTGTTTTGCCATCGACCACGGAGGGTTCAAAAATATCGCTATCAAAAAATGAAGGTTGGTGTTAGAAAGGTAAAAATTTAGGGATATATGTATTTTTTTATACCAAATCATAAAAAAGAGGAAAATAAAAATTTTGGGGTGGGCCACCACTTATCACTTAAGGTTATAGAAAATAAAACAACCTATTCTCATTTACCAAATATACACAAAAAATTAATAATAAGAGTTTTGCTATAAAAACTGTGACACGAGATTTTTATATGTGTGTACATATAAAGATAAATCGTTTATTTTCATTATACATTGTGAGGAAGTTATCAGTTATTTGTTATTAACCCTTTAATGACTTCCTCCAGTTCCAAAAAGTATCTGGCTATGTAAGGCTAAAAAATAAATAGTTATACAACTTAAGGATTGCACTCCACTAAACAACAGAACGTACAATGGTGTGGAGTGTTTGACAAATACTAGTACATTTCACAGTCTGGCGATCAGCATTGTCGCGATAAAAGCATGCACAATGGCTTTGCATCAGCTAATGTATGGCATTTGTTTTGTACGATAGTGACATGTAAATATGACCTCATACTCATAATGCTACAAAGGTTATGGGATATGAAGAACTTACGCCAATACCTACCGTATTGGCGTAAGCAATAAAGTCGTTAAAAAATGGAAAAGGAATCTTATCAGACTCTGTCAAAATAATATTTAATGACCATGTCTGCTTGCAAAGATCATGTCGAATGCCAATGTCGTACCAGTACCAGTCCACGTTGGAAAATATGTTATCGAAGTTGTTGATCACTATCTACCTAGGCCAAATGTCCCAACTAGGTATATCATTATCTTTGATAAGGAAGTCAGGCGACGAATACAACTCGGATTGGCAGCGTTCGGGAAACTTCGCAATATCTTCTCATCACACGATACCTTAAGACGCCTTAAGACGAAAGTCTTCAATCAATGTGTGTTTGTAACAAAACCTACGGATCCGAGACGTGGTCGCCAACCTTGGCCATAAACTCAGAGGCCTCGTTCATAAGCTCAGAATCGCACAGCGGGCTATGGAGAGAGCTATGCTTGGTGTTTCTTTACGTGACTAATCGGGACTACGGAAATCCGTAGAAGAACCAAAGTCACCGACAAAGCTCTCAGAATTAGTAGGCTGAAGTGGCAGTGGGCAGTTCATATAGCTCGCAGAACTGATAACCTCTTGAGAGTAAAGGTTCTCGTGTGGCGGCTACGATGCAACGTGAAATAGAGTGTTGGGACACCATCCTCTCGATGGACCGACGACATCGTAGCGGTCGCAGGGAGTCGATGAATGGAGGCGGCTCAGGACCGCTATTTGTGGCGTCGTATGGAGAAGGCCTACGTCCAGCAGTGAACGTGTATGGGCTGATATGATAATGATGATGTTTGCATGATCGTTAAATCATTTATTTTGAATCTAATTAAATATTCTTCATCAGTCACAATAATTAAAATCCTAACCTAAGGGAATTAATCACCTAGGTTTTGTGAACATCTAGACCTAAACATTCTCTTATATTTATAAGTTTAAATTTCATACACTAATATTTTATTCTTGCTATGCCACATCACATCACACTCTTGTTATAAGCTGGAAAGTTTGTATGGATGGATGGATGTTTGTTACTTCTTCACGTCAAAGCTACTGAACAGATTGAGCTGAAATTTTCACATGGCCTCAAGTTATTTTTATGTAGTCGATAGACATTAATTTCACCACAATCTCACCTGATTGAAAGTGATGATGTGGCATCATTTTCTCTTAAAGACAAGAGTGAATAGGTGTACTCTAGACCTTCGTGATGTGTATCCAGACCAAGATTGTAATTGGCCGGAAAAACAGAAGCAGGCAGCGAATTCAATCCTTAGCGGTGCGGTGCGAATGATGAAAGTGGAGGAATACCGATTAGTACGAGTGGAGGGTATGTCCACCGCATAAGGATGGTATTGTACCATCCGTCTGCTTGTCCTGGAGTGGAAAGGCGATGGTGGGATCAAGTCATAAAAATCCTGGGAGCAGTCTCCGAAATGTATCCTATATAAGATCGAGAGACAAGCAATCTTGCGGCGGTGATCGAGACGTTGGATCTTAGTCTCTTCAAGATACTGCTCGTTAATGAGTCTGAGGGCTTTTCTTTCTATCGAGTCTAAGGCAAATATAGTTTTTTTCTGTGAATCAACTCCTATGAGATGTCAATAACTATGGTTATTGACCATTCTATGGAACGTTCTCATAGAAACAGCGCGGGAAAAACCGCGGGCAGAAACTGGTTTAAAGTACTGTAAGGTCTGGTTGTGTTGACCTTACATGAAAAATGATCTTGAAGATGTAGTTGTAGATAGGTACCACAAGTTGTGTGGAATAGAATAGAATAGTAATACATTTATTTATAACAACCTTATACAGTTAAAAATAAGACACTTATAAAATAGGTAATATAGAGTTGTTAAAGAAGGGTCCTAATTCAGCATAAATTGAGGAAATTTGAGGCCAAGCCAGCGCTGGTCTTCCGTTAGAACCCGTAAAGGTGACTTCACGAACAAGCCTACGCAATGATTAATAGTTACAAAGATAATTATAATATACGGAAAGAACTAAATTAAGGCAGTTTAAAATACAGTTTACAGAGAAGCATACATATATGTAGGTGTTATCTAAGCCAACATCATGTAAGTAAATAAGAAAGAAATTAACATAAACAATGCAAACATTAAACGCAATCACAAATTATATACATTTTATTAGGAAACATACTCTTGGCTGTAGTGCTTATGCTTTCTATTTTAATCTATTTAATTTTATCTATGTATTTAGCCAAAAAATGGCATAGCACCTATGTCCAGCAGAGGACATGTATGGGCTGATATGGCACCACACTATGTGTTTATCACTGAGTTCACTGATAGCTAAGTAGTTAAAGTTTATGCCAGTTAGTTTAAATGTAATTTAAGGAACTGTACCTTGCATTCGGAGGAGGGCGTAAATACTCGCGACACAGTTTCATAACTATTGCGCGTATTTTTGTTTTCACCCATTTCATGTACCGTTGTTTATAGTTCCAATAAAGATAATGAGCACGACCACAAGATTCACGGTTAAAGTTAGTTTATTTACGTAGTTATGTAAGTACCAAGATAAGGTGGCAAATCTTCCTTTGATAGATGTTTATTGCTCAATAGTAGGTCAAGTACTAAAGTTAGTTATGTACATAAAATTATAACAATCAAAGTAAAATGCAGCGCATGGAAAATTCCACGTGCGACAAGTTAAACCGGTACTACAGGTAACAAAAACCTTGGATTAACGAATATAAAGGGATACGCTTTTTTATTCTTTTCAATTCAGGATCCAACGTTACTAAACATCATTAATGTTTAACGATACAAAACGAACAAACCCGTTCAGCATCGGACCATCTCTTACCAATCGTAAATTCATCTCAGTACCTATTAGTCTGATAAAATTCAACTAAAACGATAAATAAAACGGACTTTGACGGATTGCCGGTTTCCCTCCGGAGAAAACAATATTCCGGTACTTTTTCCTTTGAAATCTACAACCAAGGGATTTGTAACTCTAATGCTGTAGCAAAAGGGTCAAATATTGGTATTTAAATAAAGTAGTGAGGCAGTGGTATGTCACATGGGACTGTTTTGTCCGAAAGTAAACTTATTTATCGAACTAAATAAAATATAAGATACATTGATAGATTTGGATGATTCATTTTGTTATTTGCAATAGTTATTAATGATTGCGATCGATTTAAAGATGGGAGAAGAAAACTGTTTTTATGGTTTTGTAATAATCGTGTGGAACCCCTTTACTTATATAAAAAAAATATCTTCTGATAGCGTATATTGCGTATATTGCGATAGCGTATATTGCGTATATATATTTCCTGGGTGTTCTGGGTATTTTCCATGTACAATAAATATATCTATATATGAAAAAGCGTTTCAGGTTGTCTGTCAGAGATCGCTCTTGAGCGATAACACCGCCAATTGTCACTTATTTTGTTATTATCTCATTAGTAAACTGTTTCCTAATTTTAAGTGTGCAATAAAAGTATTTGCTATGTATATTTTTTTCTAATATATTGTATTTAGTAGGTATATCAGTCATCTAGTACCCATAACACAAGCTCTGCTTAGCTTGGGGCTAGATGATGCTGTGTGGATTGTCTAGCGTTTTATATTTATTTATCGCTCATGTGTACTTTTTAAATTAAAATGTATAATTTTAATTTCAGAAAGTACACAATATATATATTACTTAGTATATATTTAAAATTCTATATTTCAAAGGTTACAGTTAAAATTTGGATATCTGGTATAAAATTTGCCGAGAAGACGTCTTGTGCAGCAGTAGAATTTTAAAGAACAGAAAAACTCTTGATCCTAGCTATTAGACAGAACTTCTGTAACCAACTTTCTCCAGTCCGATATCAAACAAAAAGGTTTCAATTTTCGCAACAGGAAACACACAGACACACCGACACCATCAATTTGCCCAATATACGTAACACATCATTAATCTCTGATCTATCTGACATTTAATTACCTAAAACACCATATATTAGGCATTCTTCCGGCCAAGAATCCCATCCAATAGGGTACATCACCTCATTCCCAGAACACCAATTTTCCAACCCAAACTCAACCTTCTCACTCTCGTATTAGAATCTATATATTTTATAAATATATCTCTTAACTTCTTATATCGTGGATGGGTTAGTATGAACCTTATGTGAAAGTCATAGGGGCGAAAGTTTTTGAGGGTAGTCTGTAATTAATGTTGTCTTTCTTATTGCTTCACGCCTTAGATTTTATTGCTCCGGTTTTACGATCATGTATCATGGTAAGACGTTGATCGCGAAGACAATAAGTATGATTCAGTAAGGTTTAGTAAATTTGGCTTAGTTAGGTTAGGCAATGTTAATCTTTATCCTGTCGCTACAATAAGGTTTATTTTTCAATTGATGATATTTATTTATCTATTATTATTAGGTATTTATAATGTTATGTTCATGCTATGTTAATATTTATCTAAAATCATCTTTGGTATATCCCTGCCTTTTTAAGTTCACAATTCTTTCCACCCAAAGGTTGCCTGGAAGAGATCGCTTCTAAGCCATGAGGCCATCCATTGTACTTGTCCTATGTAACATCTCTTGTTTTTCTGGTGTACAGTAAACTATTACTGTATACCAGAAAACAAGAGAATGTACTAACATTGTTCACCTAGGCGAGAACGTGCTTAATTTCTATCGAGAACCTCGGGCCTTAAAACACTCGAGGTAGGAATCGCACTTTCTGCCGAGTGATACAAAGTGATTTATACTACACCTTCGAGGAAAATAAAAAGCAGAATAAATCTTTTATTTCTGGCGGTGTCATAAAATTTTCACTATCACTCGACGACATTCTGTAGAATTAAAAAAATTGTCTACACTAAATTCAAAATTAGAAGGACTTCCCGCGCCGGCCAGTAATCACTTGGGTTCTTTTTTCAAAATATTTTTCGGAAATCGGAAGAGGCAAGCGGACTTGGAGTAAAAACTTTTTGTCGTTTGACCTATTATGAAAATAATCAAATGACACACTCGATAGGAATTAGGCACGTTCTCGCCTAGGTGTACAATGTATTATTTCTCGTTTGACCTATAATGAAAATAACCATAGCTACCGGCCGAACCTTTAGGAAATGAAAAAAAAAAATAACACGTTAGAAATGGATTTCCATACAGTTTTCTCTCCCGCTAAAACGCGTGAGAAATTAAATTCCATAGAGTTTTTCCTCCCGGATTCCTATACGCCTCCAATTACTTACTTTCTATCTTATATTTGGAAGGGAATAGGCAACTTTCCGAGCAGGTGTAGTATAAAGAATATTTTTATTGTATTTTATAGAATAAGAATAGAAAATAAAATTTATTTATTTGTACAATTCGTTCGACTAATTCGACAATTTAAACAACATAAACTTAACAATATCCACAAAATGGCCTCCACCTCAACATTGCTGGCTGGCTAGTTTGCTGGTAACCAACCCATACTGAGTTAATGCTGGTAACCAACCCATACTGAGTTAATGCTGGTCTTCCGTTAGACCCATTTTGTTGGCTTTACGGAAAATCCTGTTCTCAAAAATACTTGTACATATTACCTAGCAATGATTTTGTTTAACAACAAAGGGCTAGGAAATTTTTCATTTTGTATCACTATGTGATTTTATTTGTAGGGATAACGTAGACTTTCGTAGCTATTTCGTAGGCTTTCGTAGCTATTTCGTAGGCTTAGCTATTTGTAGGCTTTCGTAGCTATTTCGTAGGCTTTCGTAGCTATTTCGTAGGCTTAGCTATTTCGTAGGCTTAGCTATTTCGTAGGCTTTCGTAGCTATTTCGTAGGATTAGCTATTTCGTAGGCTTTCGTAGCTATTTCGTAGCCTTTCGTAGCTATTTCGTAGGCTTTCGTAGTAGATTCGTAGAGCCACTGTAGCGTTCTCGTAGACTGCCGTAACGATGTCGTAAGCCTTGATGTGAAATCTTTTTATTGGTAAGTGTCAGCGGCCTTAGCGCCGCCACGTATGAAATCGATCCCTCCAACTCAACCCGTGTATGTCGTAAGAGCCGACTAAGGGAACCTACCAGAGGAAGGGCAGCAGCTTTCTTCTGAGTATTTTTCAACACCAACACTGCGATCACCAATATGCCTGCCAAGCGTGATTTATGGCAAATCCCCCCTACATGGGATACCATCCACTCGATGGACCGACGACATTGTAGCGGTGGCAGGGAGTCGATGGATGGAGGCGGCTCAGAACAGCTATTTGTGGCGTCGTATGGGGGAGGCCTATTTCCAGCAGTGGACATGTATGGGCTGATATGATGAAGTTTCGGTGATAGATCTAATTCCGTCTTAGCTTGTTCGACAAATAATTAGAGGCATTTTATAATTACGTTTTTAATAACGAAAGATTTTTAGTAAAGAATCTTTCATTACAATTAGTTACCCAAATTAGTAATGATTCTAACAAAATTAATATATATAGATTTACAAAGATTTAACAATTTCGTCCATAGTGTATTTCGTCTTTGTTAATTTAAACTTTCAACATAATCCGAAGATTAATAGAAACTTTCCAAGCAATTAAACATCCTAGAACGAATTTGGAGCAAAATTCATTAATCCGTCGGACGCCCCGTAGGGACTGAAGTCGTTTTCCGTCTTGTAGATGGCAATTAATAATTATTGCACCTAGTTCCGGTGTGGCCCTTCGTAGGTACTTCCGGTGGAAGACGGCATTTCCGTTATCAAACAATGGTGAGGTGATAAATATTAACTGTTGACGGAAATATGACGATGAAAGACAGGGTTGTTGATTTTTATTTTGTTTTCGGATTGTTTTCTCCAAGAGATATTTCAGACCATCTCGTTTTTTTTTGCGAAGCCAGTCTCTTCATGATTATCAGCCTTTTCGCCATCGCTCCTGTCTTCAACTGGACGCATCCAGGCTTTTTCAGCAGTCTCTTGCAGACTGTCATCCTACAGGCCATAGGTCATCTGAACTACTTTTGCCGAATCAAAGACTAAAGAATTCGTTAATTTTATAATAACTATTAATACACAAGTATTTATTACGATTATTTAGGTACCTACTAGTTGCTTGCGCCTTCGCTCGCGTTTTATCGAAATAAAAAGTAACTTATATGTTCTTTCAGGTCCCAAACTATACCTGTGCCCAATTTCAGCCCAATTAGTTCAGTACTGTTTGCGTGAAAGAGGAATAAACATCCATACATCCATATTTTCGGCCTTGAAGAAACTAAGATGCAAATAAACGCGGCGAATACCCCTGAATGTTTATTGTAGTATCATAATTTATTTCCACCAAAAGTACCAAAACGATAACTTTGTGCCTTGTACAAAGACAAATGTAGCAATCATACACAGATTCCAGAATAAAGTACTGAGAGCAATTGTTAATGCTCCTTGGTATGTAAGAAATTACGATCTTCACCGGGACCTGAACATTGAATTCGTCGATATAATAATACAAAAATACACAGAGGCTCATGAACAGAGGCTTCATCATCATGTGAACATAGAGGCGATCCAGCTCCTCGACAACACGGAAATAGTGAGAAGGCTCAAAAGAACCAAACCTTGATAGTTAAAGTTGAAGTGCTAATTTTAAAGAACACATGAACCAAATGTCTTCCCCTTAAGTAGAGACGGTAAGAAAAGCCGATGAAGACGTTTTTAGTGATATATTTATATAAAATTAACTTAAAACAAAATTACCCATTAGCCAAATCTATGGCTAGATTGTAATGTAATTCTAGTGTGTATAAATATGTATGGTAGAAAGCCATAAACATTAAAAAAAAAAAACAAACACATCTTTATAAGATCCTATGCTTTTACCATCCGCGATATGAAATTGGAATAGTTCAGTGCAGGTCGTTATAGTTTTAATTACTGAGATAGCTAAGCCATCGCATTCATTGCCACAATAACTGCGAACGGTTGGTTTATAGCGAACCGTAAATGATGGCTTGCAGTTTTGATTACTCAGCTATCATAGCTATCATCCGGTTATTTGAAATGGGATCGGTTATTGCTTGGTATCTACTTAAATGATATAACTTGGTTGCTATGTAGGCTTATGTCAAAAGTTGCAGAATTTTTTTTGGTAAAGCGATTGGCCTTCAGCACACTTGACCGAGTGAAAATGTGGGGGTTGTGAATTACAGTATCATAGGTGGCGCCACAGTTGCGCAATCAACATCAGGTGACTTTGTAATGGATAATGCTTCTAACTTTTATTGTATAACAAACAATCAGTTTTAAAAAGAACGTCGTAAATGTCTCCCATGTAGAGGGGATTTGCCATAATCACCACGCTTGGAAGGCGGATTGGTGAACGCAGTGTTGGTGTTGAAAAATACTCAGAAGGAAGCTGCTGTCCTGCTTCTGGTAGGTTACCTTAGTCGTCTCTTACGAAATTCACGGGTTGAGTTGGAGGGCTCGATATTCGTACACCGCGGCCCCACGGCCCGATTCTGTGTACAAATCTAATTACACAAATAGCAACACCAAATCAGGCATGAGTAGATAACACAATCCACGTTGATGTCCAATTACTGGATTTCACTACCTACCCTATTAAGTATTCATTCCATTTGTCACCCGGCCAACAATAGAGCTGGTCAACAATGGGTCGCGTTACCCTATGTACCCTTCATAGGGTAGGAATATTATAGGGGTGGAAATGTAAATTTTGCGATATGACATGTTTTGGTCAAAATTTCAAGAAAAATCCTACTAATATTATACTAAATGTCAAAGTTTGTGTGGGTGGATGTATGGATGTTTGTTCCTCTTTCACACAAAAAGTCCTCAACTGATTGGGGTGAAGTTTAGTATGCGATATATATGTTATTGCAGGTCCCACCTGGAATAACATATCTATCTATCTTTAATATGGTAATAAATCGTCATCTAGTACCTATACCACAAGCTCTTCTTAGCTTGGGGCCAGATGATGCTGTGTGAACTATCCAGCATTAGTGAGATTATGGCTGTGATGATAATGGCGACCTCGTTGGCGTAGCGGGCGAAGCCCCGCCAGTAAAACAGAAGGTGACAAATTCAATCTCGCCACGAGACAAATTTTGTACGGATTTTGCTATCATAGTGCATAAGCCGCATCGCATTCGGGGTAATCTAAGAAATTAAATAATATGGCAAAAAATAAAAAATCGTCGGGACTTGAACCCGCGGCCTTCCCTCAGTACGGGAATACGCTAACCAACTGCGCCACGAAATCAAATAATCCCCCATTCTCGTATTGAGGGAAGATCGCAAGTTCAAGTACCGCCGAAATCGATTTTTTTGCATATTATTGAATTACTTATATGTTTGTACGATCTGAAGATATTTGTTCCAGGCATTGGTGTTTTGTACTAAGTAAAAAAAAAAATTGTAAATATTGTATTAAGTAAATCAGCAATTTAGTATCTATGACACAAGTTCTACTTACTTTTTGGATAGATGATGATGTGCGGATAGTCCAACGTTAGGTGGTAACTTATTAACCTCTATTTGCTTACAGTTCATACATTTACTGAATAATACAGACCCCCTTTCCCTTTATATTATTTTAACCCTTCTGTCCGGCAACAAAAACATTAAGTTAGCATTAAGTATGTAGATTGGATTTGATTCTAAGCTCTAAGTAAACAAGTAATGCCTATTGTAAGTTAATTGATTAAAACTGGACATTATTATGTATGGAGATGAATTCATTCACTTGCCTTAAACTTTGGATAACAGTACCTATTTATTTTAATCGTGATAAGTGACCATTTGAATTTAAATTAAACTGTGTTGATTAAATATTCGTTCAACGGCCCGCTTTCAGCCGCATATATGCAATTAACATAGGAAGAGTGTTGAACTGACAAATATAAGTCCGTTTAGTCGCCACAGTGCAAAAAATAATTTTCTGATAATTACAATAAACCATTGATTGGTTTTTAATTAAGTTTATTTCCTTTGTTATCTAATTAGTTTATCAAAACTTGATTGCTATTTTCTGAAGTTTTTGACAGTGAGACGCGTATACCGGTTGCCTGGAAGAAATAGCTTCGAAGCGATGAGGCCGCCCATTGTTCTTGGTTATGTTAATATCTATGTGTTTTATTTATCTGTAATTGTATCCATGTTGGACCGAAGGGCATCGATCCAGATTTTTTAACCATCACAAAAACTGTTATGTGTTTACATTTTTGTTTATGTTATAAAGTTTTCATTATAATAACGTATGCGAGAATCAAATCATAACATTATAATGTATAGTCTGGACTACGCAGGCCTTGAGCTAATCTATTAGATTTCATAAAAAAATTCAAGGTTTATTGAAATACGACTAACACGTGCTTGAAAACTGAAAATGGTCATATTTCACGAATATTACATTAACCCTTATTGTAAAAGATCAGAAAAAAAATCTTGTCACCACATAACTCTGAATTTTCTCAGTCGATTAAAAACAGCCGACCTCTCAATTGTGTCCGCTCTTCCACTCACCTAACCCTTGAGTAGCGTGACGAGCCAACAGTTTATTGCACGGAAAATGGGTAAAAAAGACCCGCGAAAAGTCACTTCTTGTTGGAGACCCAAGTCAAAAGAGAATGGCGAACAAAGATAGAATTTATTTTGCAGATTTTTTTTATTATAAATATTTTCTAACTTTTTAGCTACACTGAAATACACATTTGGCTGCTAAGGAAAAGGGGTGTGCGACCCGCCTAATAGTCAGCCATAGCCTGTGGACCGCAGCCGATGAACGCTTATTACATTAAAGAATAAAAAAGTTAGTAACAGAAGTCCACTCTTCTTGAGTTGTGTTTTATATTGAAACAGTTGAGCTAACTACAAACTGTTGCAAACAATCAAGAGGTAGCTCAACTAATATGAATATCGAAACAATTGTAAGCGTCCCCAAGACGCTGGCAGCATTGCTCCGCTGTATGGCAATAAATAAATAAACAATATTGGATAATCCACACAGCATTGTCATCGCATCAGCATCAGCATAGCATTTTAGCCCCAAGCTAAGCCGAGCTTAGATATGTTATGGGTACTAAATATTATATATATACTTAATAAAATATATTAAATAGAAAGACCACTTTATATGGAAAATACCCATAACACCTGGAACATATATTTGCATATACCTATCGTACCAACATTTTGTTCCAAGGCAGGAATCGAACCTACAACTTTTTGCGTCGCACGTTGACCTTAGCCCGACGAGCCACATCGGTCGTTAAATCGGAATCTTAGACCAAAGCTGCATTTTAGATCGGAATAATCTTAAATTTTTACTCAATCAAATATCAAAGTGCTTTATTTCCTTTAGACTTTACAGGACTCTTGGATTAAAATTATGTAATTTAACAAAATGTAGTTTAAAAAGTAATTAGTAAAACAGGGAAATAAAGTGATTACTTTGATTTTTTGTTCACTTCAATCTTTTTAAGGTAAAGTAAAGAAGCGAACAAGAAACCTTTACCTTGTTAGGTTGTTAATTTTCGAGTTGGACATTATTATTTTTGTAGAAAATAAAATTCTACTTTTTCCTTTTACTTGGCCCATGCTGAAACCCGCCCAGCAATTCGTAAGGAAATCCTTGGAAAGGAAATACAAAGGCGTTAAAAATAGCGATGTCCGCCACAGAACCTCTCCATGACCAGTCTGTCGGTAAATTTAGCATTTTACCCCCGTACCCCTGGGGTCTTTTCGACCCCTTTGTCCATTGATATTCGGATACTTGCTATTATGGTAATAGGTGACCCCTTCCGTTTTGTATTATTTATCGTTGAATCGTATCAATATATTGCTTGTTTAAGGTACATTAGCTTTTTGCTTTTCCATAAAATGGGGGAAAATAATAAATAACCAATTTTCTTGGCTCAGATTGAGGGTGAGTTTGACAAAAAAAAAAATACTATTACCAAACATACAATTTTCGAAATAAAAAGGTTCTATTAAAAAAAAACCTGACCTACCAAATGGTTTTGCAAAACTTTCCCCTTATTGGGTATTATCACAAATATATTAGGTACAAAATATCTAGTATTATTCAGAAGAGCTGATGTACATCCCAGCATATTAATTTCTTTCTCAATGCTTTACAATTTACATCTCAATCTTTTTCTCCACCGTCTTACCCGTTCATCCATGTTCATCCCCATAAATCATCCCGACGTGCATTAAAGTAAGGAAGGTAATTAATATGTTCGCAACTTCGTTTCTCATTAGGACGCCATTAGCCGAGAACATGCCATAGACTACAGCTTTTGTCTCGTTTTACTTTGATCGAAGAGGTACTGTACTTATCTAGATAAAGGATGGGTTTTGTTATGCAGATTTTCCGATTCTGTATCACAGACATGATACTAGCTGCCTTCTGTGTCGTTTTTGCATCGAGATCGGTCCCATTTGTTATATATTTTTCTGTAAAGTATCACAAGCTCTGCTTAGTTTGGGATCAGATGATGCTGTGTGCATTGTCCAGCGTGATATATT
Source organism: Eupithecia insigniata (assembly GCA_947859395.1). Taxonomy (NCBI): domain Eukaryota; kingdom Metazoa; phylum Arthropoda; class Insecta; order Lepidoptera; family Geometridae; genus Eupithecia; species Eupithecia insigniata. Next base: position 10,635,884 of record OX402013.1, read on the forward strand.
TATTTTGAGGTTAACTTAAAAGAATATAATAACATAAATTTCTAGATTTTTAAAAAGTGAAACATTTTTTGTTATCTATAAAATATAACAGCTTGTTTGCCATTGGGTTGTTGCGGTCCAAAAAAATAGCACATTTGCCCATTCTGTTCTATTTTCAACTCCAATAGGTATACACTGATAAAATCAAGTTAAAATTAGACAATTACGCACACGCCCGCTAAGGACCCTATTACTTTTAAGCGCCCTGCAGAGAATTTACACAACAAAGCCTAGTCATTCCATAACCCCATACTAAAACCGAACCGAACTTTGGCCCTGATTCTGGAGAACTGTGTGCCAATTCCGAAAGTTGGAATGCCAAGTCTCTATAGGACTTGTCTACTTTGCTACTCAAAAATAAGCAATATTGAACAGTAAACTGACTTTAATTCTTATGAATTTAGGTACTTGAGCGTAATGTGGTTATGTAGGTATTACTTGTTTATTATACGACGAAATTATTGTATTTTTACGTTTACCCACCTGACAGTCCGTGCCATAGTTCTGAATATTAATGAAATCGTTTATTAAAGTCAGGGCCTTGGCCCCATTTGCAAACACTCGTCAGACCTTAATCTGCGTGCGTTTTACGAGACCTACAGCAATATCTGTCAATGTCCTTATCAATAAATTTGGGACGTTTATACCCAATGACGTCGTTGGGACGTTTGAGGCACAGTTCGTAATCCGCGGCCGATGGGACCCCATCTGCATTGTAAGGGTTAAGTCGCGACAAATAGACCATTTGCAAATAATAAGACGCAATGAAAGAATAAATTAAGGGTTTTCGGGAAGGGACTGGGTGCTAAAGTGCAGGGTTAAGGGGGAACAGATTGGAGCTTTTTTATCACCTGGTGATATTTTTATATTTCTTACTGTTTGCTAGAAAGGGCCTCTTTAAATATTGTTATGGAATCTATTCTTAAGAAAATCCTTTATGCAAGCACGTACCTAATGTCCCGAACGAACTAAAGTACTGAAATTTGAAAGTAACTCTGCCTGTCTGTTATCTTTCATGCCTTAACAGCTGAACAGTTCTTAATGAAATTTAGCAGGGACGTAGATGGTATCCCGGGGACGGACATAGAGTAGACGAAAAGCGCGTGCGTAGCCGCGGGCAGCAGCTAGTAAATTATATATTCGTTCTTTTGGAAGTTGTTCACTAGAATATAATAATAAGTAAATTAACAAAGTTTTTACCAAACAAATTAACTCATTGATTCAATTTAATTAAGCCGTGTTAAACAATCCTTGCATCTAATTTATATCATAAATATTGAATAGATAGGTAAGTATGAGACACCGGTATAGCAGATGCCCTATGCAAAGGTGCATGAATGCAGAGGAGACGGCTGCGCATGTGCTGGTAGAGTGCGATAGTGTGGCTTCCCAACGACTGCAGTACCTCGGGACACCGAGGACGCCTGGGGAAGCATGCACCGGCGTCAGCGAGCTGCTGACTTCCTGGAGGACATCGGGTGGTTAGACTAGCAGCCCCCCATCCTACACGCAAAAAGGGCCCATCTGTGGTGGGTAGTAGCAAAATAGTCCAGAAACAAGTAACAAGTAAGACACCGGTATAGCACTATTCATCAAAATATATCAGCCCATACACGTCCACTGCTGGACATAGGCCTCTCCGATACGATGTCGTCGGTCCATCGTGTGGATGGTCTCCCATGTAGGGGGGTATTGCCATAATCACCACGCTTGGCAGGCGGACTAGTGATCGCAGTGTTGGTGTTGAAAAATACTCAGAAGGAAGCGGCTGCCCTTCCTCTGGTACTTTATTTCATCAAAGGTTAAATGCCAATATGTGAAATTTCAAGACGATACCATTGATATACTGAAGCTATTCATTTAGTGGAAGTTAACTTACTAGATGCTACAAAAATGCAAAATCTCATCCTCTCCATAAACTAAGCAGAGTTATCTGATCTGTAATAATCAGCATTAAATAGATATGTAGATAATTCTTTATTTCATAGCCATACAAAACAAAAACTTATCCTATACTAAGGCATTGACATTGGCGGCTTTATCGCTTAAAGTTATTTCTTCCAGACAAACAAGGTCTACGGAAAATATCATGCATTTATTAAATTTTCGATAGAGCTAGGATTCAAACCCGCTAGTAGGGTAACAACACCTGTGATTGGCTCCTATAAATCAATATGCCGCTGACAGCCGTCAACTACCTAATTACGGGCTGGATAATTCCAGTATGTCAATTGACTAGATTGTGAGATTGCATGGCCATGGCTTTACTGAACCGCTGGGTTAGTTATAATCTAGCTGTTTTAAATTTCAATTTGATTTGCGTACAACTCTGCCGTCGTTAACAAAAGTGCAATAACTCGGTTTTCGCGCCAAAAAGAGTTATTTGCATATTCTTGATCAGTAAAACGAGCTCTATATTTTCTTGTTAGATTGATTTTACGTATCAATTAACCGATCTAATTCTTTTTATAAGCATAACAACAATCATCATCATCATCATCAGCCCATACACATCCACTGCTGGACATAGGCCTCCCCCGTACGACGACTCCCTGCGAACGCTACGATGTCGTCGGTCCATCGAGTGGATGGTCTCCCATTGCACTTTTGATAAGGACGGCAGAACTACGAACTTGAACAGACTTCATTCTGCAATCAGCATAACTATAATTGATGTTCTTTCAAAATCCAAAAAGCGCCTTCGAATTCTTGATTATAAGCTACAGGTAACCCGCCCCGGCTTCGCACGGGTAATAGAGAGGTAGTAGAGCATTATATCAAAGGGATTAGGCAGCGTTTGCGATGAAAGCTCCCAGCTTTTTCCGACACTTCCTATATATTTCAACCAATTTACACAAAAACTTGACAAATTATATACTTAAACCTTCCACATGGATTACTCTACCGATTGGTGGAAACGGCATTAAAATTTGTTCAGTTTTTGAGTTTATCGCAAACAGACAGACAGACAGACGCGGCGGGGGAATTTGTTTTATAATATGTAGTGATTTTTTATAGGTTTTTGGTAGAAATCACCGGGTAGGATAACCTTGGGGTTATTGTCATACAAAAGCGAAATAATTATTAAGATTGGTAAACAATTAGTGTAGATATCGAATACTATTATGTACATACATACAATTATATAAAAAACTACCCTCCTCTTATATTAATTCGGTTGAAAGTTGAGCTTTTATGGATATCAAAAGAAAGATAATAATCTATAGATAGAATAGCTATGGTTTAAGAAACTTTATTCTCATATGAATTACTACAGAAAAATTAACTTAAATGAGAACTTAAGGCTAATTATTGTTAATAACTAAAAATAATGTGCTAATAACAAAATAATAGTTAATATTATAGCTTAGGGGCAAATCCCCCCCTACATGGGAGACCATCCACTCGGATGGACCGACGACATCGTAGCGGTCGCGGGGAGTCGATGGATGGAGGCGGCTCAGGACCGCTATTTCTGGCGTCGTACGGGGGAGGCCTATGTCCAGCGGTGGACGTGTGTGGGCTGATGATGATGAGTTAATATTATAAATTAAGAAAGTAACTCTGTATGTCTGTTACTTTTTAACGCCTAATTGGCTGAACAGATCGTAATGAAATTTGGCAGGGAATCAAACAATATCACGTAGAGGGATTTAAGTTACTCGAAAAGCGCGTTCGAAGCTAAAGGTAGATGCTAGTCTTACTAATATTATAAATGTCAAAGTTTGTGAGTAATGACGTATGAATGTATGTATATTTGTTCCTCTTTCACGCAAAAACTACTGAACTGATTGGGCTGGCTTGGTATGGGTATAGTTTGGGACCTGGAATTACATTATAGGCTAATTTATATCCCGATAAAACGCGGGCGAATGCGCGGGCAGCAGCTAGTAAATTATAAACAAGGTGGTTTACATATTTTTGTCGACACCGATTAGTCACAGTTATATTCCGCTAGATGTCGCTGCTAATTTGGACCGAGCGCTAGATCGCGCTAACGAAGCGTTTCACGTTTTGAATGGTTTGAAAACCATAATATTTTTCTTTGCTCCGCTCGCCGTTTAACAAACTTAGCTTCGCTAGCTAAGGTATTTTTGAATGATGCACCGAATGGCATCTGTAATGTTTAACTAATAATACATAAATATATTATGTTGGACTCAGCATTATCTAGCCCCAAGATAAGCAGAGCCTGTGTTATGGTAGATAACCGATATACTCGTACTTAATAATAATACACTACATAGATAGATATATTTATTATATTAAACATAGAAAACATTCAGAACACCCTGAACAAATATCTGCAGATCGTACAAAAAATTGTCCCGAGGCGGGAATCGCACTCGCAACCTCCTGCGTCGCAGGCGGACCTTCGCCCACCTCGCCACAGAAGTCGTCGAATATCTGTCTACATAATATAGCTCAGCTTGTCATACCATATATCAGGCCTCTGCCCGCGTTTTATCGGGATAAAAAGTAACCCAAACTATAACCATACCAAATTTCAGCCCAATCAGTTGAGCAGTTTTTGCCTGAAAGAGTAACAAACATCCATACTCACAAACTTTGGCATTCATGCTAATTTGACTGTGTGTCAATACTAGCACGGCAGTCAATATCATAACTTTCAACAAAAAAGAAATTTACTCTCGTGTTGTACAAATTACTATTCTTACCGCGGAATCATTCACAAAAATTATCAATATTCGTTATCGAAAAATATCAACTCCTCTTTTTTTGAAGTCAGTAGAAAAACGTTTCTGTCTTTAAGCGACTTCAAAAAAGGAGGAGGTTAAAAATTCGACAATATTTCTTTATTGTATGTATTTTCCGCGATATTTCCGCCAATTATGGACCGATTTTGAAAATTTGTATAGAACATGATCCCGAGGTGGTTTTAATCAACAAGGGATTAGTATTTATCCTGCAAATTTAAAAACAGTGTTAAAGTAAAGGATCCGAAGTTGATTATTAGGTTTTTGAAAACAATCAAATTATCACAATGACTGTAAACAAACAGTTTCCACGGCAACGGGCGTAAACAAGAGGTAGGTTCACGAAATTAGAAGTCGGTTTATCGTTTTTTAAAATACGCCAAATAATTTGGTTTGTGCAAGAACCGTCACAATTATTGAGTCACTACGGAGCGGCGCGGGCGGAGGAAAGTAACCAGTAATCGGCAAAAAGCAAGTTAATGAATTCACATATGCCAATAAATGGAGAACACAAAAGGGACAAAATATTACTATCAAATATACGTAACATCGGAGCGTAGATCATGAAAATTACATTCGTTTTTATTTCAGTTCAATACATGCAGTATTTCCAAAGTTATAACGAAGAGAAGTTTAGGCCCTTTTTTGAATTTCTGAGTTTACGCGCGCTTTTAATATGACGTCACAACCCGCGAACGCGGCACTCGAAATTTAGAATACAAATCTATAAATCATGGAGTGTGGGGATAAAGTGTTAGACCAGGGGGCCAATTCTGCGTATCACGTGATATTTTATCGAGTGATACCATTATCACGGGATAAAAATATCATGTGATAAAAATCGAGAACGGCCAAAAACTGCATTTTCGTGTGACTTATCGAGCAACACATCAAAGAAAAACCCTCGATAAATATCGAATTGCAGATTTTCCAGAATACGCTTGTATAGCACTCGATATTTTGACAGTTCTTGCCATATCTATCGAGTATATATTGCCGGAATTGCCCTTCTGGCAGGTGAATAACTTGATAAAAGTGTCAAAGCTGTTTCCAAAAAGCTTTACTAAATCTGAGCTTAATTATCTACGGATTATTGTACATGTAATTAGTATGATGGGTTTGATCTTATTTGCTGAAGATCTAATTATATGTATATTGTACCTAAATTGATATTGGAATTGGTAGTCCAGTGAAATCATCAAATCAGTTAACCTAGGCGTACTACCTATCTAGCCATAATACGATAGACACTGTCTAATTAGTAGGATTACCCAAATTTCAATACCTAATTTTATTTCCATAGGCTTCCAAAATAAGCACTTAGACAAGTCAAACTTTATAATTTTAACAGCTAGATAGTGTCTAATTATATCAACCCATACACGTCCACTGCTGGAAATAGGCCTTCTCCATACGACACCACAAATAGCGGTCCGCCTCCATCCATCGACTTCCTGCAACCGCTACAATGTCGTCGGTCCATCGAGTGGAGATAGATATGTAGATAGTGTCTATTAATCTGTGAATATATGTGTGTATTTAGATTCGAGAAGGTTTATTCCTCTCTCTCACTCTCCCTCTTTCTCTCTCTTCCCAGCTAGTTTTCCCATATAGTGGTGGAGTCAACTTATTGATTTCCTCAACTTCGCTTTATCCTCGACGTCGTCTTCGGAACTGACACTCTCTCATGTCCTTTAATTTTATATCTTTCCATCGTGTCCTGGGTCTCCCTCTGGACCTTCACCTGGGGTTGCTGCAGTGCTAAATTCCTTATATAATTTAGCAGCCTTCTCTTTATGAGCCTTTGCTATTGAAGCCGACTCTCTCCTGCATCCTTGTTGGCGATATCGCACCCTCAGGCTTCAAAGGTTTATTCAAGATGGTTTATTTCAAATCCGTTTTTTACCTATAAATACATAACGCTAGATAATCCACACAGCATCATCTAGCCCCAAGCTAAGCAGAGCTATTACCCATTAATACCTATCTTTTCTTGATTTGATTGCTGGTGACCTGTAAGACAGGTTTTTGTGTATACCCTTTTCAGGCACCAGTCTCTCACAAAGCAGGTTAATATTAGAGTATACATAATACGTGTGTGACGTGACGTCATAATTAAAGATTATTTATCGGATATTTATCGCGTACCTTTTGTTATATTTTCGTCTACGTTAACATACGTACTACACTCCCCTTGGAGTCGAGACCCTAGGTCCGTGGGGTACCGAGGCTCTCCGGGTTTTCAAAAAATTATCTGAGCGCCTGGTCGAAGCGACGCGTGACCCGAGAGCTGGTGAGTATCTGGCGCAGCGCATTAGCATTGCCATACAGCGGGGCAATGCAGCCAGCGTCTTGGGGACGCTTCCGACTGGTATTGATATGGACCAGTTGAGCTATCTGTAGATTGTTTGCAACAGTCTGCAGTTAGCTCAATTGTTTCAATTGTAAATACTAGTTTAATTTCTTTATATTATTCGAATAAAGCAAATAAATTATTATTTTATTTATTATTTGAAGTAATAGTTAATTTCCGGAAGTATAGCGTTTCAAGTACAGCTTCGCCGTAATAGTCACATCCTATCTCATTTCTATAATGTCTTATTTCTCTTCTGCATGCGCTTATCTTAAGGAACGTTTCACTTTTCTTCATCATTCTCATACTCTTTCTCTGCGCTCTTCAGAAACATTTTCTTCAAGTCCACTCAACTTCCTTCTATGAGAATTCATCTACTGCCCGTGCTGTACAGCTTTGGAACACATTGCCAGTCTCAATAAGGCATACAAAGTCACAATCAATATTCAAGAGTATAGTAGTAAAGGAACACTATTTGTATATTATTTGTCCTGCTGTCACTAATCACACCCTAGTTTCCCTTCATAAAAGGTAGATATGTATGTATTTATATAAATAAATAATCATTTATTTCAAGCAACATTAGTTTAGTACAGGATGTAAAATACTTAAAATGTAAAATGTGTATTCGTAAATTAGTTTTGGATTATATTTTTGTAACTTGTATTAGTTTGTAATAATAATGCACACAGATCCCCATTATACAATCCAACGATCCTATTCATCCACGGTTGTCTGGTAGAGATCGTTTGTGAGAGATAAGACCGCCAATTGTCATATTTTTTACCAAACTGACTGTATTGTTTTGAAAAGTGTGCAATGAAGCAGTTTCTATTCTATCTAAATACTAAGGAATTTGAAGTCGATTTTTAGTTTTATCAAAACAATCAAGTTATTTATTATTACTCTTATGGTATTTAGCGTTACTTTTGTACCGATACCACAGATTACTGATGTTACTACCTGTACCGGTATTCATTATGAATGTAAGCAGGTTAACTTCAAACCTAGTTTGTGTTGGGAGAACAGCAACATTTCTACCGGTATTATTAATGATGCCCCACCCAACATAATCAAAACACAAAATACACTCAAACAAATGAGAAAAAAGATTGAGATTCAGCTGAATTTGCATCGGATCATTACCCTATGATTGATGGAGTTCGCGCCCGCCCGATTCGGCGAAACCTGACACGTAGACATACTGATAGGGTGACAGGAATTTTATGCTACAATGCAAAGGCAACACACATGTAAGTGTTGCCAGTTTTAGAAGAAAATAGCTGATATTTTAGAGTTTCATTGGGGTTTCGATTTTATTATGAAACCTTGACTGAATATCAAAATACTGAGTTATAGTTTTCAAAGAAACCTTCTTTGAAGAAGTTAGTACGTTCAGAAATTTAAGGTAGAAGTGCCTGTGAAAATGAAATCAGAGAAAAATAAACACGAAAACATCACGAACAATATAAATTATATATTACAAATTCTACAGGTAACACTACTACATTAAGTTTTTGATAAAACATGACTTTTGCTTCCAGTTATTCATTTTCTTTGCAAGTAACTAGCCAAAAATCAGTACAAGGAAAAATAATACATATGTACGTGCAGCATTAATGTAGATTTAAACGAGAATTGATAATATTACTGAAAAATCTCAGCAGTTCCTAAAGAAACTATAAAAATAACTTATAACAATGTTCACCCCAAAACAATATCGTTATATTTTTTTTCCATTATAACATTGCTTGTAATAAATCAATGTGAGTAGTGACATCCGAGTAGTGACAAATGTTCCGCAGAAACAGTGACGGGTGGGATAAATCGTGTGTGACTTGCTTACCTACAAAACAATGTAATTTTGTTCCTTTACATTGGTAAGCATCTTTTGAGGTGAGAGATTCGAAAAACGAGTTTGGTGGTTAAAAATGAAATTTCACATCTCCTCCTAACTCTCCTACTCTCTTTCTACATATCCTACTAATATTATAAATGTCAAAGTTTGTATGGATGGTTGTATGGATATTTGTTACTCTTTCACGCAAAAACTACTGAACCGATTTGGCTGAAATTTGGTATCGGTATAGTTTGGGACCTGGAATGACATATAAGCAATTTTTTATCCCGCGGGCGTAGGCGCGGGAAGCAGCTAGTACAAAATAAAACTATTACAGAGACATTAAAAAGCTTTTGATAGGTAGAACAAACTGACCAAGCGATTTTTAAAAATTCCTTCTTCAACGTAATATTACGATTAAATAGGTGGGGGTGCTGATTTAGGTCAGGGAAAACCCTCAAAGTTTTATAAAGGAGAGCAAGTTACCTACTACCATGGACTTACCGTTGTTGGCTGAACTTAAATGGTAAGGAAAGAAACCATTGACGACCTTTGGTGTCAATTTCTGTTATATGTTTTTTACTATAAAAATTTCGTAGTTTGACGAAACTTCTAATCTTCTTTCTTTTATATCGCACTGGGTCTGTTCTGACACAATTGGACCTTGGTCGGACTCTAGAGCTACGTCAGAGGTGTCAATTCAGACGGTCCTTATTAAAACAAAATTAATTGAATAGCACTCAAAATAATGCTATCCTTTTTGGATTTTCTCGATGATAAATGAAAGGGGTAGCAACATTTTTAGTCTGTCAAATTAGTATTGTTTAGTTTTAGCGACATTTTGACTTGACACTATTATCTGGGTAAGTTTTACAAGAACTTGTCATTTTTCCCGGACCTTTTTCTTAGCAATTTATTTAACACGTATTATAATAACCAATTTCCGTTCTTAAAACGATCATCATCATCATCATCATCATCAACAGCCCATACACGTCCACTGCTGGACATAGGCCTCCTCCGTACGACGCCACAAATAGCGGTCCTGAGCCGCCTCCATCCATCGACTCCCTGCGACCGCTACGATGTCGTCGGTCCATCGAGTGGATGGTCTCCCATGTAGGGGGGGATTTGCCATAATCACCACGCTTGGCAGGCGGATTGGTGATCGCAGTGTTGATGTTTAAAAATACTCAGACGGAAGCTGCTGCCCTTCCTCTGGTAGGTTCCCTTAGTCGGCTCTTACGACATCTACGAGTTAAGTTGGAGGGGTCGATATTCGTACGCCGCGACCCCACGGCCCCTTAAAACAATGTCGTTCGTAAATTATTTTAAATAAAAACTCCAATTTATATAATGTACACGTGTACAAAACAATGCCCATATTCTAAGCAAGTCTCTTATGACCACTAAGCTCGTTACCCACATAAACCAAGCACTCTACAACTTATATCTCATCAGCGCGTCTTAAAAGTGCCCAGTCACGCATACCTCGCATTTACAAACGGTTGGACACCCCTGCGGGCCAATAACGGTTGGCTACCCTTGGCTGGGCTATTATTTGACCATATTTACCCTACTTAAGAGCACTCATCAGTTCTGTAGCTACTTTAGCATTTCTTGTCGTATTATTCGTCTGTCTCATCAATGAAGTAAGTAGGTATAATTTATTTTGTTTCAGGGACTTGTTTACTGCAAAGCAAGATCGTTAAGGGCCTACAATACGACGCCATTTTGTGAAAAGGATAGGCATAGGATTTCGCGTTCATAGGAGTGGGACAAAGCAGAGCGTCATAAGTACGAACATGATGTTTTTTTACGGTAAAAATAATAGTAATTTTAAAAATCTAAAACAGTCTTCTTTATATTCTGTTTGTTATGGTTCTGTTTGGTGTCTGTCTGTGAGTTGTGGACCTGAAGGTCCTTTATTCCAAGACATTGCACCAGCAGCGTTATCTTGTCCTGTCTCAGTTTAGGCGCACATCAATGGGATCGAAGTTTTTTATAACTAGCGAGCTAGTACACTAGCAATTTTGATTTGTGACTCTTGTATGAGGAACTGAAGGTCCTTTTTTAGGTGAACCAATAAAAGTAGTTCACATCTGATTTTGACAACTAGCCTGTCGAAGAAGATGCCTCCACTCAAGTGTGTGTGCCGACGCGAGACGTGTCAAACTTATGACGATGACTCAAATCAGCAGCTAAATAACTTCTTTAAGTTAAGTAAGCTAGTTATAAATAACTTTTCGAATTAGGTAAGCTAGATCTGAAAATGGAACAAAAATATCTTCCTGCCTACATTGTAAAATTCTGTGCTGATTTGTGCGCGAATGTAGAGTCTCCCCTAACTGGTTGAGTTACCTTATGTGGCAGTTAACTGAAAATTTACCTTTTTTGCGGTGCTATTAAGTCAGTCGAATTGTTGCCCTGCTGTTTGATAGCTGGGTATTTTATTTTCAATTTGTTTTTTGTTGTTTTTGAAAGAGGTTTCCTTGTACTTGGTTCTTAGAAAGATCAAGAATTTTAATTACAGGTTTTTTTTTTTATAGACCTTCGTTTGACCACAATCTCACCTGATGGAAAGTTACATCCTCCATAGAGGTAGAGAAACATACATTTCAGATTTCAATAACTTTATTCCTTTAGGCTTACAAAATAAGCACAGCTATAAATATAGTTTCTCATTTCCATGATCACGGGCCATATAGTGACCCGGTCTTTTGGGAGGCATGCGTGGAGCCGAAGCCAACAGCACAGAGGCCCTTTATAAGAATTAATGTAAAGGCGAGAGCTACACATAGCGGGTATCATCTTTGGTTGCACAATATGATACACCCGAAGATGATATCCGCCAGGTGTAGAGACTATTGCAAAGGAAAATGAAAATAACAAAAAAAGCCATGTTATTGTAGTGAATGGATGGACTGGGTAATTGGGGTAAGGGGGAAACTATGGACGCCTGCCATAAACATACTCTCAATACTGTTACAAGCGGCAGACGGTAGCTTGCCGAATGCTGGATGGGTTCCTCAAAATGTTGGCGTAAATGCCGGTAAAGGAACAACATCGGTGCAAACGACTAAGAGGTGTCGAGAGGTGTGGCCCCGATTTCACCATCACGAAGACACGTGAGCGGGTTTCCTCGTTATTACGCCATTAGACACTTCCACCCCCGAATCTACATCCTAAGATGCATGTTATTAATATAATTATTATTATCGAATAAGAAATAAAGTGTTATTGATTTTCTCTTCACTGATTTTTTTGTCCACTCCATTGAAGAAATGAAAATAAACCACTAGTACATTTTATATATCACTTATGTGTCTAATACATGTTTATTTTGTCTATCTAAATCTAAATGCGATTAGATATGTACATACTTCAATGAATGAGGTAAGGGATACGATTGCCCAGATGTGGGATCCAACGAGCTGGTTACATAAGGAAACCTCAACGTGGGTACTGACCGGTGTTATAGGGCGCAATGTAACATGTTACACAGCGAGCGTTCGTCCAGTCAGTACGGGGAAAGACGGCGCTCGGTACGAGCAACGAGACGGATCTTAGCAGAAGGCGTAACATTATCAACCTCGCTGCGAATGGTACATTACGCCCTGTAATACCGCCCAGTATACGGCTTATTATAGGTGACTAGCTGCTGCCCGCGTTTTATCTGAATAAAAAGCGGGCCTACTACCTATACATAAACCTTACCTATATGTTATTTCAGGTCCTAGGTATACCCATACCAAATTTCAGCCCAATCAGTTCAGTAGTTTTTGCGCGAAGGAGAAACAAACATCCATACATCCATTCTTACAATCATTAACATTTATAATATTAGTAGGATTATAGAAGGGTCCATTTGCAGTGTAAACCAAAACCAAACTGTTATCCAAATCACAGTATTCACAATTTCAGATTGTCTACAATAACAATGGCTCCAGTCGTCAATCATATGTTCTCAATATCTCTAATTGACAGTTCAAGTGGCGACCTCTACCGCCGAGACATGCCAACTCATCTTAGATAAACTACCTTTATACAAGGTGTTCTAATATCAACCTAAAGCCTAGAGAAACCTACTTGTTTGAAATGGTTCTAAAAATACAATGAGAAAAATAAAAACTCAGTTTTTCAACTTTTAAAATGTATTTTTTAGACTTCTGTGCTGCTATGATACCAAATTTACAACACAAAAGACAACAGTTGACTGATTAACATCAAACCAAGCTCTCGATTAAGCCAATTGTAGCTAAAGAAAAAATAAATGAATCAAAATCAGTTCAAATGCGGTTTTCTCAACATTCATCATTCGCACCGCTGCCTGATTCTGTTTTTACAAAACTTTTTAAACTTTCGCGATTTGTTGACATAATTAAACATTATGTCAACAAATATAACAAAAGGTACGCGATAAATACCCGATAAATAATCTTTAATTCTGTTTTTACAGTCAATTATAATCTGGGTCTCTTCAGTAGAGTGAATTCTTCGGTCTTCTAGACCTTCGTGAAACACCTTTGGCCACGTCGTACATGAGATTGTGGTCAAACGAAGGTCTATCTATCCTTTTGTTTATAGCAGCTAGTAAATAAAGACAATAAAAAAAATCCTTTACAGACTACAATGAGCCTTACGGACACTGACTAACACATTAAAATTTCAACACCCCTCTTCCATTATATCATAATATTTATTTAATTTATGTAGGTAAGTATTTTAAAATAAACATCTACAAAATTATAAAATTGTTTTCCTTTTCCAAATAAAAACAACATTAAACTGAATCCTTACACAGCCAAGGCTAGCTAAACGGATAATGCTCATGAAATTTTCATACCCTATTTATTCCTGTCCAATAACGCGCACCCTGTATACAGGCTCACCTCCCGCCTGTCATCGCCAGCACCTCGTTAATCATCCTGTATATAGCTAGGTATCAAATGTAACGGCTAAGTTAAGACCTAGGTGATGTATTAGAGGAGTGATTAATAGCAACCTGAGTCGAACGATAAGGCGATGTAATCTTTGGTAGGAAGTGTAATCTTTAATGTTATCTTTAGCTATGGTTATTTTCAGTAAAGATCAAACGAGAAAAAGTTTTTAATCCGAGGCCGCCATATAATATCAACCTCTTTCGTTTTCAGAACAATAATCCAAAAAAGAATCAAGGAAAATCGTGGGAGCGCGTATCTATGGTCAATTGAGTTAACAATTTGAAATTACTCGAGTGATTTTGAAGATTCCAAAACCATGACAAAGATTTCATAATACTATACGAACCATGATTTCCCTCGTAGATGTAGTATAAAGCACTTATTCTAGTATTTCAAGTTTCGGTATTCCGCGGTACAGTCTGAGTAAAAACTACAATACAATACTTTTTATTGTACACCACAAAGTTAAATAAAAAACATAGACAAGTAGAATTAACAAGTACAATGGGTGGCATTAATGCTTACAAGCGATTTCTTCCGGGCAACCTTTGTATGGAAAATCTTTTAGCACCGGTTGTTTACCGATAATATCATGAGAATAACATAACGGCTTCCATTCCAAATTGATCCGGACCAATAACTTCTTGTTAATAATTTTTCGCGTTCACATAAATTCTACCTAATTTTCAGAACCGCAATTCTGGTTCGCTCCAATCGGCGCAAATCGCTCGTAAAACGATAAATAACAATTGTACAGATATATGGCAGCAAACCGATGATTAACCGATCGACGGTTAATAGCTCAGCGGGCTAGGGCTGTCAAGATTATAAATCTGTCGTCTCTCTCGTGTCAAGATGTGGATCTCGCAGTTTTCTTTTACACGTCATAGAATCAGAATCAGAATCAATAACTTTATTTCTTTAGGCTTACAAAATAAGCACTTGGACAAGTCAAACTTTATACTATAAACATAGTTATTATTATCAAATAAGAAATAAGGTGTTATTGATATTCTCTTCACTTAAATTTTTTGTCCACTAGTGGAAGAAGTGAAAAAGAAACCACTAGCACATTTATAATATCACTTATGTATCTAATACATGTTTTGTAAATCTAAATTTAATACGATTTAGTTACATGTTAAATATTTCCATAAAGCTAAACAGAACATTGAATTTCTTACATACTACTGTCAGTGCGGAACGGAGTGACATCTGGCCAAGCATTAACATCATTGATGTAATCATCTATGGAGTAAAAGGCCTTCCTGATAAGATTTTGTTTAATGTACTGTTTAAATTTACGAATAGGGAGTTCAGTTGCTTCAGATGGAAGCTTATTATAGAAGCGCACGCAATTGCCCATAAATGATTTCCCTACTTTTCGTAATCTATATGCTGGGGTGTGTAATTTGTTCTTGTTTCTTGTATTTCTATTGTGAACATCACACTTTTTCAAAAAGCTATCTCTATTTTTGTGCGTTTACATTAGATTTTCATAGATATATTGCGATATTACTGTCAAAATATTTATTTCTTTAAATAATTCCTTCAAAGTGTCGCGTGGCTTTAATTTATAAATTGCACGTACAGCCCTTTTTTGAAGAACAAAGATAGCCTGGATGTCAGCTGCCTTTCCCCAAAGCAAAATACCATAGGACATAATACTATGAAAGTAACTGAAATAAACTAACCTAGCTGTATCTTCATCGGTAATATATCTAATTGTACGAACTGCATATGCTGCTGAACTAAGTCTGCCTGCGAGAGCATCAATTTGCGGTTTCCATTGAAGAGTGGAATCAATATGTAACCCTAAAAAAACAGCAGAGTCTACAAAGTGAACAATCTCATTCTTTAGCATTATCTTAGTTGGAAATTCTCTTACATTAGGTAACATGAATTTAATGCATTTTTTAGCATTAAGTAAAAGATTATTGGCGGTGAAAGCGAGTAGTACGTGTGAAAGCGAATCATTTACATCGTCATAATTACATTTATTTCTATCAAATTTAAAAATCAATGAAGTATCATCAGCAAATAAGTCTATATCACACAGATTTTTTGCTAAAAAGGGGAGATCATTTACGTATACTAAAAATAAAAAAGGACCTAATATTGATCCTTGCGGGACGCCTAATTCAATTTTTGAGCCCCTAGATCTTTCTTTGCCAATAGCTACTTTTTGAACTCTATCAGATAAATATGATTGCATAAGGTCCAGTGCCTTGTTTTGAATTCCATAGTGACTCAATTTTCTAATTAATGTACCATGATCTACACAATGAAAAGCCTTAGAAAGGTCACAGAATATACCAATAGCGTTTTTCGTTTTACCCAGGCATCCAATATATGCTTTAGTAAAACTGTACCAGCATCGGTTATTGATCTACCTTTGGTGAAGCCAAATTGATTTTTATGGAGTAGCCTATTAAGGACAAAATGAGAGGACAGCTGTGTGAGAATATTTTTTTCCAAAAGTTGAAATTGGTCTGTAATTGGCCGGATCAGTGTGACTTCAAGATTTAAAAAGAGGAACCAGTTTACTATATTTCATGAGATCAGGAAAAACTCCTGCGTCGATACAACTATTGAAATTATAGACCAAACAAGGAGCCACTTCCTTTATAATTGAACTTAGTACTTTGGTTGAGATACCCCAGAGATCCTCAGTATTTTTGATGTTAACAGACTTAAACGTTTTGACTATATAATTGGCATTTATATGAGTAAATATAAAGACCTCTTTAGATTTTTCAACAGATGATTCTAATAATTCAACCGCCATCGAAGGTGAGGAGTTTAGAGTCCGGGTAACAACTTTAGGAATATCGGAGAAGAATGCATCGAAAGCATCGGCATACCATCAACAACTCTTGACCAAAGAAATTTTAAATAAGATTCCTAAATTTTTCGACTTCGACGGGACCCTCCTTTAGTACTGGATGCACTACCACGAGGTCAAGTCACGTAGGAGTCGAAAAACTATAAAATTTCCCCAGTGTGCAAAAACGATTGAACAAGTTCAATGACTTTTGAGTAAGTTTCTGCTAGAGTTCCAACATGTAAACCTGTTCAACGATAGCCTAGCTTCTATTTATATGTATTTAAGAATGTACTTGACCTGGAGAAACTAGTTGTGGTGGGCAAAGTGGATCGGAAAAGACCACGAGGACGATTATCATCAACTTATAATAAACAAATGTATGTTTTCCATAAATGTCTCTTATATTATCATCTAGGACTAAAGTATATCTAATTTTGTCATTTCTATGGAACAATGTTATTTTTTTACTGATAATATGACATTATTTTAATTAATTTTACTGATCTGCATGTCTGTATTAGTTATTTTATTATATAATTTTGCATACCAGAGCTGTTTAGCTGGTAAGTTATCGCAAGGATCATTTAAAATAAGCATACCAACTTGTAACCGTTGTCTGCAAATAAATGATTTGATTTGAACGTTAGCAGACCTTGTCTCATGGGTGACTGGGAGACTGTCTGTTGAGATATCTCAACAACATTGATTAGATTTCTTAATCTTAGTTGGTCTGTGAGACACTTTTATACTTCACAAGGAACCGTCTGTATTGGCATCGCAAAGTAAACACTTTGTTTAATTTTTCATTTTTTTTATTAATATTGCTTTTGTTAATAATAATAGCCTTTATTTAACAATGTTACTAAACATATGGAAATTTTAACTATGTGTAAATACATTAGCATCTTACATCTGTTAATTATTTGACACCGGTATTTAGATTGTCTTGCGTTCCCGCATAGGCCTCCCCTAAAGCTTGCCATTCTTTCCTGTTATGGGATTATCCTTCTCTAAGTAATTCTAGCTAGTTTTTGGATATCATCCTCCCATCTAGGACGTTGTCTCCCTTTCCTTCTTTTGTTTTGTCTTGGACACCATTCTGTTACGTCCTGAGCCCATTTTTATTTGTTATTCCTCATCATATGTCCTGCCCATCTCCATTTAAATTTTTTTATGTGGTTCTAATATAATATAATATTGCCTTTATCGATTCCTAAATATTATAAATACATCATAGTATTACAATCTAGTCTAAGACTAATAAGTAATATAAAATTGACCTAAACTGCTAAAATACTTATGTTAATAATAAGATTGTGTCCATTAACACTTTTCTTAATGTCTCTATTTAAGGCGAAGACACTTTGTTCATGTGTTCATAGCATTCACTATTTTCACTTACACATCACTAAACCAACTCAAAAGGTTTTGTCCTTTTCAGTCGTCTTATTATGTCTGTGTTGTCGAGGAGCTGGATAGCCTCGACATTCACGTGGTGGTGAAGTCTCTGTTCGTGAGCTTCGGCAAACTTTTTAAGAGTTTTGGGGAGCGTTGAAATGAATTATCAATCGTTTGAAAATACGCACTAACACAAACCTCAGTACCTTATTTATTTAATCGAGAGATGGATTGAACATTTCTTACGGCGTTTGTTTGCATAGAAAATGCCCTAAACTAAACAACAACTATACAAGAAGCCAAACTGACAACCCTAGAATTTGGAATCAAATTGTATCGCTTTACGGCCACACGTTTAATCACGGTCCGAAACACGCTGTATAATGAAATGCAAATATAAACAAATTATGATTGGAAGTTAGATTTGTTAATCTTTTTATGACTGTCACATAGTTACATTACAGGTAATCAAATAGTACCTATCTGACCATCTTCTATTATATTAATAAAGTCGCAGATTTATAGGTACATACCTAATTTTCTAAAATTTTCTTAGTATAATTTTACTAGGACTTATACCTACTATTCTTAGTATAATTTTACTAGGATTTATACCTACTACTACTAATATATATAAAAATTAACCCCTATTTCTCCTGATCCGGCTATAACTTGAGAACGGCTTTACCGATTTCTATCATATTTTTAAAAATGTTTTCTAATACTGCGTTGACGTTTCTTACATTTAAAAACATAAGAAAATTGCGCAAAAACTTAGAAAATTTAACGACCACCTTTTTGATGAACTTTTTTAATGTAACCTTAGCCCCAGCGTTAATACTCTTTGCAAAGCACGTGTAATATAACTGTCAGTTGTTTGACTTGAATGAATGGACAACGTCTGTCGGGTCAGCTAGTATATTATATATTACGAGCATAAATGCGAAAGTGTGTTTGTTTGTCCTTCCTTCACACCCTATCTAAGGAACCAATCGGCTTTATTCTTGGCCTAGAGTTAGTTGAAAGAATGAAAAGTAATACAGCCTACTTTTTGTCCTGGTAAAACATCAAATTCCCATGGGAGATGTAATGGAATATTGATCCATTTTATTCCTCTAGAAATTAAAAACTCGAATTAAATGCAGGTGAAACCGCGGGGAACAGTTAGTAATTAATAAGATAGGAATTAATAAGAAAATCAGCCCTCTAGCACGGGGATTGTTGTCTAGGGTAGAAAAAAATTACGTCACTTTGTCATCGAATGCGTAAATTATTTGAAATTCATTCCTTTAACTTCAATAATGTACGCAATGTATGGCGTTGCGATGTCATTATTGTCTATTCTACCCTAGAGAACAATCCCCGTGCTAGGGGCCTGGTCAGTGATCCGATGGTAAAAAATCCTTCGTTGTGTGATTGAGCGTAACTTGGTGGAAAACACTTTATTTAGATACTTAATAGTCTCTATAATACAATATAATTTATTTTAAACCACAAATTTAAATACAAAACATAGACATTTACATGAACAAGTACAATGGGCGGCCTTATCGCTTAGAAGCGATTTCTTCCTGGCAAGCTTTGGATGGATAGAACTCTATGTGTAATCAAACCCCGGCTCACCTTAAACATAAATAAATTCCACCAAATACTGCTTAGCCATGTGCCTCACTACAGAAACATATGTCCAACAGTGGACTAATATAGGCTGCTGATAATGATGATAACTTAGCCAAGCGCATGTAAAGAAAACATCTCAGACGAGATTTTCAAAGAAAAAGAACTCATTTAAGATAAAAAAAAATGTCAATCGAAAATGAAAAAAGATCAATAGATCAACTTCACAAAAACACTAACATCAAACGAAAAAATCTTTGAATCTGTCATTAATTAATACGGACGCGGAAGGGTTAAGTCCTTAACCCTTTCATTTTCTTCCATTCAGGGGTGGAAAATACCCTCAAGCCATTTTCTGCTCTCGTAATTCTTTTAAGTTATTGTTTCTTTTTAGAAATGGGACTTTGAAATATTGCAATTATTACCGTTTGATGTTTGCAGTTCGCACTTATAAATTTTAATTTGAAGAGGGTTATTGAGAGTGTCGATTTATAAAAAAAATTGTTTGGTGTGACCAAACAAATTTTTTTTAAATACTGTGTTTCGTATGATAAAAGAGAATAAACTCTAGCACACAATTATAAGTGAATCGATGACTTCTAAAACCCCATATGTTACACAGACCATTTTTTTCAGTAATCAATAAAAACGGAATATATTCATAAATAAGGATAAAAGTCTAGATTTTTCAGTTTTATGTATTAGTTTATGCTAAGGCAAGTTATTTAATACCAATATATTTTATATAGAATAATTCTAATGGCAGATATCTGGAGTGAAAAGTCAATCACATGTGGGGTTTTATGACATCATTGAAATGAAGAAAAAAACACGTGAAAATCATGAAAAAAAAATAAACAATGAATAAATATTTATTCAAGTATATATTATTGTTTAATTACCGTTTAGTGTTTATACGATTTACTAATATGGTTGGTGGTTCTGAATGAAAACCAGCGCTCTTTCACAAACTTACCCTAGATTTTTGTGTCAGAGGCCCAAGCTGTGTCAGGATCTTTTAGACCTGTACACACTCGCTCGACTACTTCTGCTGAATGGGCTACTTAGTACCAACCCGATGCTTACTAATGTTATCATATCAGCCCATACACGTCCACTGCTGGACATAGGCCTCCCCCATAAGACGCCCCCTGCCCCGCTTAGAACCTACTAGATAACACATAGACAATACAATATAATTCATTTTTCATATTTCCTCCACAGGCAAGCAGTCTTTTGCTTTTATATGCGAGGACACATAAATGGTTATAAGTTATTATTTAAGTTTATAAATAAACTGTGCAAAACTGTTTGTTCTCCGAATAAAATAAATAAATAAAAAGTAGGTACTAACACTAGTAACACACACAGTAATAGTCCAACACCAATACTGCGATCACCATCTGCCTGCCAAGTGTGGTGATTATGGCAAAACACCCCCTACATGGGAGACCATCCACTCGATGGACCGACGACATCGCAGCGGTCGCAGGGAGTCGATGGATGGAGGCGGCTCAGGACCGCTATTTGTGGCGTCGTACGGGGGAGGTCTATGTCCAGCAGTGGACGTGTATGGGCTGATGATGATGAAAGTTAGTATCAAAGATATTATGTTCTGGTGCGATTTTCTCAAAACTGGATATAATAATGCCTGATCGTTCCTTGACGTATTTCGAAGATGGCGGCCAATTTGAACGGATATATTATAGTGCATAAGTGTGCAAACACAGGTTCACTCTCTATTCCCTCAATCCCATAATCCGATGGGCCAGCAGACCGACACGACCGCAGAAAGGTCAGGCGCAGGACCTACGGCTTAACGTACTTTCCGTGGCACGTTAATGGCAATAAGCTGCTACATTTCCTTTCTTTTTTTCAATTTTTACCAATATTTTTCGTGAGTATGTTTCTATTTTACATCACTCCGTATATTAATTCTTATTATTTCTATTTCTATTTCCAAGTAAAAAGCCACGCTTTGAAATAATAACAACCTCTTTGAGATAACACAAAACCCATAAAGACAGTCACACAAAAAACTCATTTCTGTTTTTCTTATTTTAAATTCACCGCGCAGACACGACCATTGCATTCTATTTACGAAAGGAAATGCAGTTGACAGAAAACACTCCTTTGTTCCTCGCTCCATTTTCAGAGGTTTGGCACGTAGCAGTTTTAATTCCGACTGTACGTGGAGTAGATTAATTTATTACATCGATTGTACATGTAATATGTCCAAAGATTTGTGTGTACTTATGAATTAATGAGAAATATTGTTTCATCTTGATTTTTACCTACGCCCTGCTTGAAATTTCCACCGTTTATCTTTGCTTCTTTCCCTCTAAATTTCGACAATAGTTACTTACACAAATAAAACGTGATTTTAATGAATTAACTTAAAGGAAATGGAAATTACTTGAAGTACTTAAACACTGAAAAATAGAACAGCAAACTTTGAACCTGTCGGATAACTGCCCTATACAAATATTAACTATACGATTCCACATATCAATCGTTTTAACGAAATTGATCTTTCCCTAAACCACCCTTTCTTTCCTCCCTACAAAGGGACAGACGAATCAAAGGGCTATTTTGACATGTTGACAAATACGTATCAAAAAATAATATTTAATTTCTCTTCCTTACACAAATTCCCCCTCTTCACACATGAAAATAAGGATGAAAATACCTTGTGGTGCTTTATCATGATTTAAAGGTTTCATATTACCAAGGGATTTGGCGATTTGTTATGATATTGAAAAAGCCAGTTTATTCGGAGTTTTAAAAGAGGATTTTCTGTAAGCAGCTTAGGATGGACCTTTCTGGCAGAATTTCTTTGTGATCTTTGCATTGAAATAATCAAATTCATGTGAAAGATATGAGACCTTATGTTTATCTATCATCATTCATATTCTTATCAGCTATTTTCTACAGAATACTAAGTATGTCATTCCCAAAGAAATTAACCTGCTCAAATTGCAGGCAGGTTTGGATAAACTTCTATATTTCCCCTGTAGATGGAGCTAACGAGCAGAGTTCGTAGGAAGTCTCAAAGATTTTCGACTTGTCGGGTACTTCATTTCGTAACGCAGTTGGTTAGCGCAGTCTCGTATTGAGAGGAAGGTCTCGGGTTCTAGTACCGCCGAAATCGTAAATTTTTAGGATATCATTTAATTTATTTGAGATTACCCCAAGTGCGGGCGCACTATAATAACAAAAACCTTAGACTTCAGCAACAGCGATACCTCTCGTCAAACAATCTTAATGTAACTTTAGACTTTGAGCAGGATAACTTCAATGTTTCACCTGTAGGTGGAGCTAACGGCGCTAGAGCCGGAAGAAGCACCAAAAATTTTCGGCTCTTCAGGTACTTGATTTCGTAGCGCAGTTGTAATCATCGTAGAGTACAGGTAGCGTGGTAAGTCACTGGTATGTGAACAAAACTGCGAACAAACACTAGTATACTAAAAATATGAATATAATACAAAAATATGAGTTCTATCTATTGTTAGCTAACGGAAAGGTTGAATCAATCATGTTGGTAAAATAAAACGATTTCCGATACAACCCCGTGTATTCTAATGTTTAAAACATTTGCTTCACTGTCGGTTTAGGGTTCAGTTTGAGTTTTTTTAACCATTATATTCGTATCTTACTTTCAAATTATTCCAATCGCTTGGTTTTATACACTACTAGCAACCCGCCCAGGCTTCGCACGGGTGTAATGCTGATATTTAATTATACCTACATATTGGGCAAACTCCCCCAATATGATGGCAACAATACGTGGCGTCGTTTGGTGGAGGCTATGTTCAGCAGTGGACGTTTACGAGCTGATGATGATGATGATGATGATGATGAAAATCACTCCATCTATTTTAAAAAAAACCGCATCACATCCGTTGCGTAGTTTTAAAGATTAAGGACACACAGCGGAAAGATACTTTGTTTATACTATGTAGTGAAGATCCGCTTCATAAGTCTAAAATATAAAAAGTGAGTTATCAAACCATACACAAATAGTACGTCAAATAAAACGGACATTTAAAAATCCGTGTGCAAGTCGGGCATATAAAACTACAGTCAGCATTCGTTTAAAAACGATATAAACATTTAGATACTTCTACTGAACTAACTGATGAATTCGTATCCTGTTCTTACTAATGAATTCGTGTCTAGTTTAGTTATTTCTATAAAAATTTAGTAATTGTGTGTATTGTCAAATAAATTATTGAATTTCATTTCATTTCTGATCCTATTCCTTTTCGTGTTTGAAATTTCAAAGCTGGTGCTTTTATAGAATACATAATTTTTTTGTTGAATAAAAAAATATCTCTACGCTCAAAACAAAATTACATAAGCTCCGCCACAAAATATTTTTTTATATAAAATGAATTAAAAGTAGTAAGGTTTTATTTAAGACCATACTTAGTCCATAGGCTTACGACTAAAATTAAGCCCACCATATTTTGAATGTACGGAACTCCAATCTATCTCCAACATTTTCTCCTAAAATATTCGCATAAAGAACTCGATTTCCCCTACCATAATAACTTGAGGTGTTTTTTGACGGATGACTGAATATAACGCATGTATTGATATGGGGGTAGCCAGCCGTGACTTCACTGTAAGGACCTGTATTATAATGTGAAAGAACCTTATTTTGTATATTGAGTTTTTTGACATCACTTAGAAGCTACGTGTAATATTGGGTTTATTTATTGTGATGCTATTTTGTTACGCTTTTTTCGTAGACTCTACGAAAATATACTTTTACAAGACCTCAAAAAAAAAAAATATAGTTAAAAACTAAAACCCGACTACATAAAAGTCTTAAACAAGCGTTCACCTATTGTCCATAGCATTTTCTTTTGATACTTAGGTAGTCGGAGGCCTTTGTTACTAATTGTACCCTAGGTATATGGGGTGGGTGCCTCCGACTACCTAAATATCAAAAGAAAATGCTATGGAAAATAGGTGAACGCTTGTTTAAGACTTTTATGTAGTCGGGTTTTAGTTTTTAACTATATATTTTTACCATACATATATCGATACAATATATGTATATCGATACATTTTTTCATTTGCCCATCCCTAGATGACCCGTTGCCATGGTAACTAATAAACAAGAGGTCTCCATGGCAACGGGTGTGTCATCCTTCACTCATCATATCAAACTAAATTAGACTCGAACTGTAACTAGATGTCGTCTCTTGCAAAAATTTTATCGCGCTGTCGAAGTGTTCCAGGTGTAATTTAGACCCAGCTATCTCTTAAGACCCTCAGTTTTGTCGGACACCACATAGCCTATAACCATCGGGGTAATGAGACGAATCAATCGATACCTCACTTGTTGAAATCGAAGTAGTAGTTTCCGCGCTACGTGGGAACAAAGAAATCGGCTACATACATACATACATACATACACACATACATACATAGGGTGCTAAAATCATAACCCTCCGGTAGTCGGGTAAAAATACCTCCTCTATGAGGTTAAAGTAGTGCTTTTTTTAACTGAGCAGTCCAAATAAGGAAAGATTTTCAATCTATAGGGATGTCTATTGTCTATGCTAACACAGTACGGAATAATGACGCTGCTGCCAACAATATGCTCGAAGGTGGACGTCATTTGACGTGATCCTTGACCAGAACAAGTACAATGGCATGTTTGTTTAAACTGCCCTAATTTGACAATTCTTATCAAAGTGGACCAAACGCTAGTATTTCTACCAATCACGTAGAAATTCATTGTTTTACTGATTGAATAATATATTTATTACAGCAATAGTACCGCTACGTAACGAAAATTCCTTTTGAATTGTATGTATATAACGCATTGTAACAACTTTGTTACACTGCGGTATACATTTCAAATTTCCAAGTATAAAATACTAGGTGTGTCTCATTCTGACTTAGTGATACTATCAAAGAGAGAATATAGAAGCGATATTATCTAGCTGAAGCGATTTATTGCGTAGGAACCTAATAAAATAAAAACGATATAATATCGTGCACTCGTGACACTGGCACTGCCTGTGTGACAGTCACAGATATATTTAGTTTCTGTCACTGTGAAATACCGCCAATTTTTATTCCTGTGACTTTTATCAGTGTGCCTAGTGTGTGAGTGGGTATGAATAATACGTCTAACTTATCAGAATAATCACCGCAAAATAATGTAACATTGCGGTTCACATTAACCTACTTCACTTTTACTATCATCGTTTAATTTC
Source organism: Eupithecia insigniata (assembly GCA_947859395.1). NCBI lineage: Eukaryota > Metazoa > Arthropoda > Insecta > Lepidoptera > Geometridae > Eupithecia > Eupithecia insigniata. Next base: position 10,661,855 of record OX402013.1, read on the forward strand.
CACACATCGTCCATCATCGCGACATCCTATCATTCATACATCTGATAAGTGTGATTATTTACAAAAGTCATTAAGCATGAAAGCCTCCTCGGTCTACCGCCCCCACGATCCGTAAGAACTGGCGTTGACTAATGAAAGCTTAAGAAATCAGTATAAGATGCAGGGTGAATAATATGTGTTGTAGAGAAATTGTCGTTATTGTTACAAATATTTCCTGCAAATATGATCTTTATCTTCGCAACATTGTAAACAATAATTGTTATTTTAGAATCACGACGATTTACTTTGATGGGTTTTTATTGTGTAGTTGGTGTGGTATTTTCTTCTACAAATTAAGTTGTGTGTGTGCTTACAGTTGAACGATATGTGAGTTGGCAATTTTATATTGGGTAAGTCTGAGTTTTTACCTTGTCTGATTGCACGGCATGTCAATTTGTGGGAGATTGGGCGGTGCATGCGAGTGCGATTTGGTTGGATCTTATCAGAGAAGTTTGTACGCGGAATTGTTACTAAATATTTTTAATTTTAATATTTTAAATACTTTAGAATCTTTAATCATTGATTGTAAAGCGTTGTTTTATTAGATAAAGCTGGGCACTGACCGATGGACAGGGGTTGTAATGTACCAAAGCAAGGGGGTGTAACACCGCCAAATTCCTGATTCCGGGCTGCTACTGTGAGTTTTTCTTGCTAGAAAAACCTCAATGACAACTATTGGCCCGATCCTATATCATAAATTTCTATCAGGTGTGATCTTAGGGTGTGATTGTGGTAAAACCAAAGTCTATCGACTATAAAAATGCTATTTCATTGCACGATAGCGAATAAATGATTTCTATTACAAATTTTTGTTTTGCTATTTTTGGTCTTGAAACTCTAGTTTCAATCAAAAGTTATTATTAAAAGTTTAGGCGACCCTAATCAACGTACTACCTAGATAATCAAAAACCTCAGATAGCATTATTACAAAACTACGGTACTAGTAGGTACGTTGATTAGCGTTGCCTAACCGCCTGAACTTTTAATAATAACTTTTGATTTTACTAATGACTTGAGATTTTACTTGACGACCGATGTGGCGCCTTCACAATCAATGTCAAAAATTGAGATTGTATATTCCTCATGCGTAAAAAGTACATACAACAAGGCATCATTCAAGTTGTAAATAGATAAACTTCATTTTTGTTATTTAATTTTTTACGCAAATGTATAGTAATGATCTCGATTTTGCAAATAACATTTCATTAGCTAATCACTTTCCAACTCTTTCATTTATCGGATCGAATATGGAAGACAGGTTTCCAACAAGGACAAAACTGTACACAATAGCGAAAGGCAATTGAATATAACATTTTTGCTTGTATTTCTGTAAACAGTATGTAAACGACTCGACTACAATTGAGTCCTGTTTGCTTTTGGCAGAGGATTGGTTTGGACACACGGTACAGGAAGTTAGCTAGCTGAGCTGCGTTATTTTTAATTAGACACGAACACTGAAATGAAATGAAATAGTATTTATTTGCATAATATAGTTAAACAATCAGATGGTTTTGGGAAAGAGTATCACTATACTTGACTTTTAGTCGTGCAAATGTTTAGTAGTTTATATACATTGTAGTTGGAGTAGCAAAATAATATATTCATAGAGTTATACACTGACTAGGTAGAGATACTGACGGTGGTATATAATTCTAAGTTTGCTATAATTATATTCAAAGACAATATACCTAATATTATATCGAACGCATGCATAAAACTGTCAAAGAATATAAGATTTAATTATTAAGTACATGTCAAAAAATAAAACAATATAAATTTACATTTCAAATAATCACTTATACTATAAAAACTGTTTTCACATAGCCAATTAAATAATTTACGATTAAATTAATTATCTGACAGTTCTCTTATTTCAGTTGGAAGTTTATTATATAACTGTAGGTATGGCCATTGCGTAACAGTTTTTTTTAACACATAGTTCTAGTCTAAATTGAGGTACTTTAAGTGGTTTTTGTACTAGTTTTCTTCTGTATATGGACTTTTCATCCCTCTCAAACAGTATTGTGTTATTTCTGACAAACTTTAGCATCTCGTAGATATAGAGTGATGGGAAAGTTAACAATTTATGCTTCAAAAATAAAGGTGTCTCTTCGCTTTATGCCAAATATGGCCCGAATACACTTTTTCTGCGCAACGAAAGCTCTCTGAGCATCCCTACACTCCACGCCAGATCCTTTAACCACTGTGCCGCAAAGGTCGTCAAGATAACAAGTTCAAATACGCTAGAAACATGCAACAAATCATTGCCTTGCATAATATTTTGAATTGAGTTATCCTAAACATTTTCTGGCTATGATAAGAATACGCAATTACAGTAATTAACTCGAAGTGCCCTGTCACGAAAATGATACACTACAACATTCTGGGACCAAATCTTCCAAGTAATAATTATCTACCTACCTATCAGCATTATATTCTAACGTCCAATGCTTAATGTGCCTCCTCAGAACAAGTTGGTTTGCCGTAATTACCAATTTTGCTCCGAAGGAGAACTAAACACTTTTGTAGATAGCGGTACAAGTGTTCAAAATACACATGAGGAACATACTGCTTTTCCTCAGGTAGGTTCCTATAACTAAAACAATAGGTACGCGATAAATACCCGTAGGTCGTTAGTCGACTCATACGACATCCAGCATAGCACGGGGATTGTTGTTTTGGGTCTACCCAAGACAAAGTGACGTAATTTTTCTCTATTCTAATAGAAAAAAATTACGTCACTTTGTCATCGAATGCGTAAATGATTTGAAATTAATTTCTTCAACTTCAACAAATACAATGCAATGTATGACGATGCGATGTCATTATTGTCTATTCTACCCTAGAGAACAATCCCCGTGCTAGGGGGGCAGTTGGGGGGTCAAATCTTAAGCCGCGACTGCCAAGGCTCAAAAATGCATGATTTGAATTTTTGTTACCGGACCTTAAAGCCTGTGTGTCAGCTAGATTCATCTGTATTCAGCGATGTTTTTTCCGTCCTTCCTTTACAGATTGCGATAGAATCGTTTGTAGCGAACAAATTGTTTCGAGATGCCTTGATTTTGAATTTCATTAGTTTCGTTTCTGCTGCACTTTTTGCTTCTAAATTCATTTGAATGGGGTTGGAGATAAAATAAAACATGTTTTTAATGTGGTGGGGTGTGTTTAAGGTAAAAGCTTGACAGGATGGTTTTTGAAAGAATATTTGTTGCCGCCTGGCGAAATATTTTTCCCGTTGTTAAGCAAAAATGCATACATAAGGTAAAACAAAACAATTCAAACAAAATCGACTACATAATTATATACATAAATAAACATATAAATACATAGGATGTCAACCTTATAACCCTCGTCCTTCCGTAGTCGGGTAAAAACATAATGAATTCTTCTACTACTTCTAGGTCAATGCTGCTAGCGACGACGGACCGTGGTGCACAAACTTTGGGAAACCTATAACCCTCGCGCAAAAAAGTCAGTCATCTCCCATGCGTAATGGACTCTCTCTCTCGATACTAGCATAGTAGCGGGAGAGAGAGAGAGTTAGGTCCAATTTCACCGTCTCATTCAATAGGTAAGATAAACTCAGCTAAGCACTTTAAACAAGTTCAGCGTATTTTATCGCCATAAAGTTGATCCGGTTTAAGCGCTTAATGAAGTTCAAGACCTGTCAATAGATAATACGAATTTAGACTCGACCAATCTGAACTCAGTTTGGCCGATGGCCGCGGGGCCGCGGCGTACGAATATCGACCCCTCCAACTCAACCCGTGGATGTCGTAAGAGCCGACTAAGGGAACCTACCAGAGGAAGGGCAGCAGCTTCCTTCTGAGTATTTTTAAACACCAACACTGCGATCACCAATCCGCCTGCCAAGCGTGGTAATTATGGCAAATCCCCCCCTACATGGGAGACCATCCACTCGATGGACCAACGACATCGTAGCGGTCGCAGGGAGTCGATGGATGGAGGCGGCTCAGGACCGTTATTTGTGGCGTCGTCGTACGGGGGAGGCTTATGTCCAGCAGTGGACGTGTATGGGCTGATGATGACGAACTCAGTTTTGGCAACAATCAGTGAAATCATACTTAAGTGAAACTAAATTAACCATTATTTGCGTATATAGTTAGTTAGTTTTTTTTTGTTTAGTTGCCAATACTTTTGTTACGCTGCTCACGTGTAGTACTCACGTAGTATACTCACTCACACACGACTGGTTAATACATAATATATTAACCAGTCGTGTGGGTAAAATTCGGATAGGAATGATAGTGATGAAGTATTTTTATAGGTACAGTCATCCTCACAAATATTAAGTTAAGCCGCATATCACCTCGCATGTCCGGCAACCATAGAGTAAAAAAACTTTATTCGCCCGCGTGCAATTTACTGCCCCCGGTTTATGCTTTGATGCGCCGCGTGTGCTTGTTATTGACGATAACTGTACAGAGTAGGGTACTGAGAATTGTAGATGCTCGCTTAATAGTTGATAATTAAAATAATAAAGTAAATAATGGATGTATATAGAAATTAAATGAGGCCTGTATCGAACAATGGGTCAAAATGCAAACCCTAAGAAGAAGCCAAGCAAAAATGTCTAGAGTAGGTATTTAGTTTTCATATTTTTTTTTAATGTTTAGACGGCTCCATTTTTTTATCATCTATAAAATTTCAACCTGACTGTAAAGATGACGCTTGAGTTTGGGCCCGTCAAATTAGAAAGCCATAGACCTTGCATAGACCTTGCATAGTTTGACATTAGTAGTAAAATAATAATAAAAATAATAATTTATTTGCTGTTAAATTATTTTATAAGTACATTAAAGCTATGATATAAACTTTTTGCACCGAGGAATGTAAAAATATTAATTAAAACTTAAAGTTCTCCGCTTTTGGCTTAAAATGACCATCCTTTTCTGAAACATGCTTTGTTTAATTATTATAGTGTTGTATTTAATATATCAGTCAGTAGTATTAACAGTTAAACCATAACATTGGAAACTGAAAGGAAAAAGTCCCCCAGTCTGTACTTGTACTACGGTTTTACAAGGTTTCTTTGTCCATTATCATGTAAGCCGATATTATTGGGGGCAAATTGAATTGTCATACATAGGAGAGGTTTAATGGCGGACGCGCACGAAGGATTTCACGTAGTTATGATAAAAGAGATTGTATTACCAAAATCTGTACAATGATGTCTGTGCAGGTATCTAGTTAATGGTGATCCTAACAATAATGTAGATAATTATAAAACTAAACTTTATTGTGATAGGTACTTAAAATTAGCTACCTCTCAAGTTGCATGGCGCCCTAATAGGACTCCTAATATCTAGCCTCTAAGTGAAATATTTAAGACCTATCAAATTGTATGTATTAGGTATGCAAAATAAATACTTGAATACTTAATTGTATTGTAGTAAAGTAGTAATCTTTTGGCACCAATTTTCTTTCATTCAGCACCGATAAGCTTGTTAACGGAATAATTCTGTCCTTGCGTACCACGCCTAGTAACAAAAGATTACTCTGAATTAAAAAAGTGCTTTGCCAATCTGACTTGACTTTTCTATGGCAATGAACTTGCATTTATTCATAGAGCTACGTTTTTCTGAAAGATTATGACCCAAATAACACAAAGTAGCTGGTTAAATTTAAAACAAAAGGTAAAATTATTTTATTTTACTCACAGATCACAACAACAATTAAATAAAGTAAGTCTAAAATTAACACAAGGTGACATATTGAATTACTAAAATCTAAACATTTACGTAGATTATGAAAACTTCGGAAAACAAAAATTCATATTTTTAGAAGAAACAGTATTAGCGAGCAAGCAAATCAGCCGTGGCAGACGAAAAAAATAAATTACTATAATTTACGCTACGCTAGGAGTTCTAACGTGTAATTTTCTCCGTATCTTCTATCACAGCAATAAGAAAACCGTTGTAAATCACAGACGCTCAAGTCTAGCAATATCTCAAACTAAACAGACAAACAATCGAATTGTAAAACAATGCAAAGCTGTGCCGCGCACAAATGGAACTAATCACTTAATGCAGGTAATGCGACTGAAATATTGAGAAGTCTAAGTTTTGGAGGTAGCTGGCTCGTATATTGAAAGGTTTTACTATGGGTTTGCGAGAGGCGAAAAACAAATCTTTGGGGAACATAATGAGACGTAAAGGTTAATATAATAGCAATAAAAATACCCTGTAATTTCAGTTAATCTCTCTTCGCGGCGGCATTCGTAGGCTAAGAATAGACCCCTCTCACTCAGCCCGTGGATGTCGTAAGAGTTGAGTAAGAGAACCTTAGAATTGAGCAACGTTGATACCTCTCGTCAAATGATCTCAATCTAACTCTAGGACTGGATAAACTTGAATGTTTCCTCTGCAGCTGCTGCGTCCGTAGGATTTCTCAAAGATTTTTAACTCATCGGGTACTTGATTTCGTGGCGCAGTTGGTTAGCGCAGACCCGTACTGAGGAAAGGTCGCGGGTTCAAGTCCCGCTGTTATCGAAAACTTTTGGGATATTATTTAATATCTGAGATTACCCCGAGTGCGAGGGCTTATGCACTATAATAACAAAAACCTTAGTAAGGTAAGCTACCAAAAGTAGGCAGCTTCCATCTATTTTTAACACATCGCACTGGCGATCACCAATCGGCCTAAAAGCGTGGTGAATAAAAACACTCCTTGTTTGGGGGAGGAAGGTTCAACATTGGACGTGTGCTCTGCTGCGTTTGGAGCTAGCTTCGTAAAATATTGTGGGAGTTAATGTAAAAATAAAGTTGAATAACATTAGTAGGTTCCATCGCTTCCGCTTCACACACATTTATCCTGGGTAAAAGTAGGTTAAAAGTTAAACCAGGTCTACAAGTACCTGATCTGTTGTAGTAGTGGTACATAAAAAGTGATATTTACTCGAAGGTTCTCGAAGGCGAATTCAAATCAGAGCTTGTCATGGTAGGGGACACAACTAAATAACTTTTCAAAGGATTTGTTCAATAAAATCTCAATAATGCCGTATGAACTGTTTGACTTGAGTTCTCGAGAGAAATGCATAGTTTCGTTGAGTACGGTAATATTTCTAAAAGCTTTCTCGTCATATTCGAGAGTTCGTCTACGGAAACTCGAATATGCAAGTTGTGAAAAATAAAACAGTGGAAAGCTGGCTAGAATTATTTAATGAAAATTTACCAATACGTACAATCATCATCATTTTAGACTATTGCAAGCTATTTTGTTACCAGTTTGGCTCACTTTCAAATCTCCTCTCCGCTTTGTAACATGTATTGATAAAACCTGACACAATATTATAAAACTTGGACGTTCAAAAGAATTTTATGTCAGAACTGCCAAAAAATCAATCTTAGAATCATTGCATCATATTTTGCCTATCAAATCCTTCTTTTCTTCTGAAATTAAGTTCAAAATTACAGACAGGAATGGTCACTAGTGCCAAAACGCGAAAAGTTGAATATTTGGATATATAAGGCCACACTGAAACCGTTCTTCATTTATCGCGCCGACTGTACCCTAAATGCCGTCAAATAAATTCGCTACGTAACGTCTCGTAATATAACGGGAACTATTCAAATAACAAAAATATAAGTTTACTTATTTTATTTCGTGGATAATAATTTATTTTCATAATAAATTTTTTTTTTAATTCTGAGTATTTTTTAAACACCAACACTGCGATCACCAATCCGCCTGCCAAGCGTGGTGATTATGGCAAATCCCCACTACATGGGAGACCATCCACTCGATGGACCGACGACATCGTAGCGGTCGCAGGGAGTCGATGGATGGAGGCGGCTCAGGACCGCTATTTGTGGCGTCGTACGGGGGAGGCCTATGTCCAGCAGTGGACGTGTATGGGCTGATGATGATGATGAATTTATTTTGTTGGGTATATTCTTATGTTTTATGTAGAGTGTTTTGCTAATGGTAACGTTTTAAATGTAAGTAATTTATGTATTTTCTACCTAACGTTATCTATATCTGTGGGAAAAATTGCCTTATTAAGACTGTAAAAGTGTATAGTAAAATACCTAGAGACACAAGAGAATTGCCATTAAATAAATTTAAGACAAAACTCCGTACGTGGCTCATAGAGAAATGTTTTTATGAAATCAAAGAATTATTTTAATAATGCGTAAATTTCCTAGTTATTTAAGTTAAATATTGTACGTTTGTAATTAACGGACAAACTGTTGTTTCCACCTGTGGCTGCACCCATTTGTGGTTCCGTAAATAATCATTATTTTTATAGTGTACAACGACCAAACTGTTATGTAGTATTATGTAATTTCTCACGTGAATATTATCTTACGGGAAATAAAATATCTATAACCTGATTCATGGGGGACGAAGGCGGTGATTGCTCCAAATCTAATTCCATTTGAACATGCACCTCCGTAGCAATTGGACATATTCGCAACTAGACAGATTTTCGGCTGGACGGATTCTCAACTGGACAGATTAGCAACTGGACATAACGTGTACAGTTAATGACATAATTAATACCATGTTGTTCATCTTATTTTGTGTAGCGTCGAGTCGACCATTATTTCCGTCAATTAACGGGCGGGCGGAAAGCTACTACAAAAAAATGCTAGTGTCGTTTCGCCCATTGACGAACATTTTCAGCATACATTGCTGGTTTTGTGAAATCAAAACGTCTGAGCTTGGTACGCAGCGAAGAGTGTAGGTATATCATATACTTACATTTAATATCAATATCAATAGATACCAGCATCAATACGATATAATCATCCGCTAATGATCTGACCACTGAGCGGCATGTATTAGCGCAGTCATTACCCCGTTTGCATAATGTAACTGTCTAATTGCATCACACGGTTGATAAGTTCGTTTGCTTAGTATATTGGTGGGTATAAGTCATACATAATCATAATATAGGTTTATGTTATTGATTGATTTGTTTACATAGCTTGCAAACTGGGGAGAAATTATGTAGGAACTAATAATAAAGCTCTTATAAATAGATACTTCATAATTTCTCCGGACGCAACGCAAAAGGTTGCGGGTTCAGTTCCCGCCTTAGAACAAATCTTTGTAGGATTTGTAAATATTTGTCTCGGGTGTTCTGGGTATTTTTTATGTATAATAAAAAATATATATCTATGTTATATATTTTTATCTGTATATCAGTCATCTAGTACCCATAACACAAGCTCTGATTGACTTGGGGCTAGATAATGTTATGTGCATTAACCAAAATATTTTTTATTATCGGGTAACTGTCATCTGTACCCGCGAATTCCGTGACCGGATTTTTTAGCTGTACCTTATCCGTACCCGCATTCCAGACTCCAGTAAACGATGACCGAAAATGGCTGAAGTCAAGCAAATAAACGACAATGCTTAGACAAATCTAACACGAAACGGCTCTGTCGGAAGACCAGCGTTGGTTGTACACACATACGTATACAACTAACCCATGCTGAGACAGGGACCGTTTTGTGACTCTAGCAAACTGTTTTCTTTTTTATGTTCATTTCTTTATAATTGTATGTGTCTGAGTTACAAATAAACGTTTCTATTCTATTCTATTCTATTCTAATAAATCAAATATCTTTATGCTCCAACTAAATAGTTCCATGGTATGATGTACCTACTATAGACCTAGTGCAAAGTTCCTAGCTGATGAATTGATTACAAAGAAAAGTTTTGACTGAGCTTTTTAGCCATAATTTAGCTAAAAAGTTCAGTCAAAACTCATCTAAGTCATCAGTTTAGTCATAGAAACTTTCAGATAAATAATATTTGAAATGTAATCAGAAAGAATAAAAAAAAAAAACTGCGCGTGACCTGTCGTAAAACTTCGTAGATTAAATAGATTCTGAAGAACAGAAACCTCTCTTGAAATATTACAGTATTTTCTGACTATCGAGCCCTGGTACGGGTACCAATACCAGGACCCGTGCCATGAGCCTAGTGTGGGGCCGTAGCCAACGCATTAGAAAAATATTATATTATAATTAATTTCTAATTACTTTTCGATTTATAATGTATACCTCACTGTAATCTGTGTTTCTAACTAAATAATATTATATTTATTTTAGCAACACGATACACCAGTATCTTTAAACGAACTATCAAGAACAATCTACCAGTTTCAATTCTCTTTAATTATAGTTTCCATTACTCTAAATCCCAGCTAAAGGTACCACCACGCCATAACAAAAAGCCACAAAGGCCACCTACTCAAACAAACGGCCATCTCAAAGCTGAGACTATAAACTGTCCGATTCACGTATTTAAACGCAGTTTAGTACTAGTCGTTAACTTGGCTCAATCTGCTTAATTGAGAATGGGGGTGTGTAGTGTCTCGTAAATGTTTTGATACGGTAATGGGTAGGATAGAGAATTCTATTCGGAACTATCGGTAAACGTAAAGTTTGTTTGTCTGGTAATATTAGAGTAGGATTGGAGCTTAGTGCTATAGATTTAGGCTTGAGGCGTGTTTATCGTCACTGATAAAAGTGACAGGTATAGAAAATTGCCGGTATTTGACAGTGACAGAAACTAAATATATCTGTGACTGTCACTCAGGCAGTGCCAGTGTTACAAGTGCACGATATTATATCGTTGTTATTTTATTCGGTACCTACGCAATCAATCGCTTCAGCTAGATAATATCGCTGCTATATTCTCTATTTGATAGTATCACTAAGTCAGAATGAGATACACCTAGTATTTTATACTTAGAAATTTCAAATACACATACAATTCAAGAGGAATTTTCGTTACGTAGCGGTACTATTGCTGCAATAAATATATTATTCAATCAGTAAAAATATGAATTTGTACGTGATTGGTAGAAATACTAGCTAGTATTTTATCACTGGTATTTGTCACATATATTTTGAAGTCACAGTAACGTAAGTTACAGGTATCGGATTTTGCCTAGTATAACCCAAGACTATATAGATTTTGATCGAGATAGAGCTACATTTATGTCCCATGACGCGACTCTAGGTAAAGTCTCTCTCATCGTATATACCTAAACTTATTTTACGAACGCTAAATTTCCTAGTGTTGTTTCAGAAAAAATCCTGCCTTTCTTTTTTGTGCCCTCACGCAACGTCTTTTTTATAGACAGCACTGGCTATGAAATACTTGATGAGAGAGAGAGTGGGTTTCCGCTCTCGTTTCTACGAAGTACACAAAAATAGTGGACGTAGGTATACCTAATATGCAGATCGCAAGCAAGACCGATTGACCAAAAATTACAGATTTAAATTGGAAATACATAGGCCTCCTGAGCGCCATAGCGCCCTATCACAGAGCGCTGTGAAAGCATTTTGGTACTTATAATTTTAAAAATAATATAAGTAATAAATACTTGGAGCCCGGAGGAATGCATTCTTGGAGCGCGGTGTAACTACCCAGCTATAGCTCCCTGTCACAGATAGGTAATGTTACTTGTCTTCAGCTTGCCGCATTCAGCATCTGTCTGCAGTCTTTCGCAACCTAAAACCTCATTTACAAATGTCAAATTCCCTATTGATCCACAAAAAAATCTATTTTCATTTTAGTGCCATCACGTAACGACTCTTTTGTCGACCGCAACTGGCTGAAATAAACGACTTGACAAGAGAGTGGAGATACGACGTGCTCAAAATCGTAGGTAAAATATCCGGATGGCGAAGAGAACTACTACAGCGGGTCACATTGTCTAAGACCAAAAAGTACAGATTAAATATGCAGAGATTAGTGCAACATAGCGCGCCCTTGCGGGTTGCACCGCCAAGGCTGGGCAGTGAATGCGATAAAATTCAACGAGACACTCCGTCTTCACAGGTTATGATAGTAAATCCAATAAATTATTACACTTGTTATACCAATGCGATGATTTCAATGCATAAGGAAAATAGCAAGATAAATTCTCCATTCGCATCTGCCTTGAAAGCAATGTATCGTGGTTCACTGCACTATTTCTCACAGTTTTCTTGAAAATCCACAACACATGATTCATGCAGCGAATCTAATCACTGCACACGTGCTTGCTTGCACTGTTTACTAGGGCTGACACTACGGAGCCCTGTGGTAATGAAAATGGGGTTTCAGAATTCTCGAAGGAGATTTAGCAATAAATTATTATATTTTAAAAACTTTTAAATACAAGCTTATATCATCTAGGACCAAAGTGATTGGGAAGACAAATCTAACACGAAAACTCGACGTGGTTAACTCGTTTCGTTCAGCAGTTCCTAAGGCCACCTTTGGTATCCATCATCAGACCAGCTCGATGTTACCATAATATTGCATTGTCACCGAATTAATTTACACATGTATGCCAAATTTCAGCCTAATTGGTTGAGGATAACTGGTCTAAAACTGAGTTGCAAGATTCCACCCGAACAAACATACATTACAAGATAAACGCGTGTAAAAAATTAAGACAAAACCAGAGGGTGAGTCTATTTGACGTTGGTAACGAGACGTGATCGTGACGTCTGCTTTTTCTATAGGATTTGGTACAGCGCCTCTATCGATATCGGGCTGACAGGGAACTAAGTAAATCCCGTACAAAAATTTTATGTCACGACCACGTCTCGTTACTAACGTCAAAAACTTGCCCCCCATAGCATAAACAACACGGGTTAATCCAGAGATGCATAGATCAATGTAATTAGAAAAATGGTACTAAATGTGTGATTTTATGATCTGACGATGGCAGGAATCGAACCCGCTAAGTCAGCGGGCCGCCGCGCTGACAAGTTGACAAAACACGGTAGCGTAAAATACTCATGCACTAAAACATGGCACTCACCCGCCGGACTGTACCGATTTTTAGAATGTAGAATCCTTTATGTTAACTATCAGTAACTTTTACATTGTTAAAAGTAAGTAAACTGCTCCCAACCATTAAATAAATCATTTTAAATCCCAGATTTTGATAGAAACAAGCAACCCTAGTTTTCCTGAACGGGTTATGACAAATGGCATCCCACCAGCTCATGGCTGCGATGTAACCTTCTTTTTGCGATGTCGGCCAAATGATTTATGTGCTTTAATGCCGAGATGCGATTATTGCAGTGTAAATCTGATCCTGGAAGTTGGATTTCTAAAGAAATAACAAGGAAATGGTACAGTCTCTATAACTGTAAGAATATGATTAGGTACTCTTTATAATTATTATTGCCTGAAGAGCCGACAGTTTTCAGCACAAGCGGCAACTTAATATTATCATAAATTAGCCCACACACGTCCACAGCTGGACTTAGGCCTCCCCCAACTTAATATAAGAAGTAATAAATTTTCACCATCAAGAAACAGCAAATCAACAGCGAAAAGCGACCCTGATCTTAAAGCTTACTACTGCCACCGTCATAAAACACAAGTAAAAGTTTATAGGCTGTCTTTCCACGAATCTGTAATTACTTGAACAGATGAAAATTTAATCGCTACAGGTCTCATTAACAGGAGACTTATTCACAAACGAATTCACTCAGTCAACGACAAACATCGGTAACCGCTGGGTTCACATCCCCGGCGCGGCGCGCCCTCGTGTGGTAAGCTGACGTAGCGCCGACCGTTTTTTTTTTTGCTGCCGGTGCTCAGCTCGTCATCTGAGCACATTTTTAAAACTGGGTACCTAGGTACCCTATATGAAGTTTAATTAGAGGCGGTTAATTAGAGGAATATTCCAAAAGCGTTTTATGTTCATCATCGGCCCGTATACGTCCACTGCTGAAGATAGACCTCCCCCAAATGACACTCGCTAGTCTGTCGAAGTAGTGGTCTTTCTTTGTGTTGTCAAAGTTGTTTTTGTCGAAATAATGTTTGTCGAGTATATGTTCCGTCGAAGCACTGACTAGTTGAACTATGTTGTTTTGAAGTTAGCGACGTGTCGAAATAACGAGCTGTCGAAATTCAGTCGTACAACTGCTTCGTGTCTATCCCAAGGTTGTCTGAAAGAGATCGCTCTTAGCAATAAGACCACCCATTGTGGAATTAAGTTCTCTATATTTTTCTGTACATTTATATTTTCTTGGTGTGCAATAAAGTTTAATGCTATGTTATGTTGTTTTATATTACCTACACGCAAACACGTTCACAAAATTCGACGTTCAGGCAACTTCAACGTTTATGAATAACGCCTCACCTCATTAACAAACGGGAGATTTACACCGCGGATGAGTTGTAAACTGAAGACGTTTTATCTTATAAGTTTTAATGCGAATCATCACGAAGCTTTCGCCTGATGAGTGTTTATGTTTGTGTAAATGTAATGGGGTAGAATGATTTGCAAAATGGCGTTTTGGAAAGTCAAGAAATAACTTTTGAGTGTCGTAGTTACGACAAGTTTATTTCCTGCTTAAAGATTAAACAACGTGAGAAGGGATCGATGATTCTGTGGCCTTATGGTTTGTACATAATTTATGAAAACTTTAAAGCATTTCAAGGTTTCATTTCATAGAATACTGCGAGTGACTGCGACGCTTGAATTATGAACTTTATGAACCTTATGAAATTTAGTCAAAGTACTCTTTATTGACAAAGAAAATAACAATCAAATAATATAAACAAATTAAACAAGTATTTACAACTGAAACAATTGAGCTAACTGCAGACTGATAATAAATTACTTTGGTCATGTTTTCGAAAACCTTTTTCCGTTTTGATATTTTGCGTAACTAAATAAAGTTTAGTTTGTTTGGTACAAACTAAACTTCGGTGAGTTGTGTGGGTGAGTGAGAACCACTGAGGTGGTTCTATGCAAAAAATATTCCAAACCGATAAGTATTAACCAGAAAACCTAAAAAAAAATAGGGTTTTGAATTTGAAGTCGGATTTAAGTTTTTTTTTAAACAATGTAATTAATTTTATGAAAATGCAGTCACATAGTGTAGTGATGAGTATTATTTGATAGTTTAGTGTTGATAAAAAAAAATCTATTCATGTAATTATGTACCTACCTGCTTCCTTAGAGACGTGATAAGCAGGGAGCTGTGCAAGGAGTGCAACATCCTCAGTCCTCACACTCACCAGTGAACTTATCCTTGTCGGTCAGTATCTGTTCACCCACAACAATATAATTTTTTCCTGTGCTGTTTGTGTGTGATAAAATTCTGTTATGTATTCGTGTTAACCTTTAAAAGCTTTCTATTACATATCAATTTGTAAGTCTGTTTATTATAGCCTCTGGTTTGCCTTCAAATAAATATAAATATAATAAAAAGTATATCTATCTAGCGACAACGTAGCGGTCGCAGGGAGTGGATTGATGAATGCGGCTCGGGACCGCTATTTGTGGCGTCATATGGAGGAGGCCTATGTCCAGCAGTGGATGTATATGGGCTGATATGATAGATAGATAGAATATACTTTATTGCACAAAAGTTGTACATAGGCGAACATAATGCTGGATAGCATTCTCTACCTGCTAACCTTTGGGTAGTGTGGA
Source organism: Eupithecia insigniata (assembly GCA_947859395.1). Classification (NCBI taxonomy): domain Eukaryota; kingdom Metazoa; phylum Arthropoda; class Insecta; order Lepidoptera; family Geometridae; genus Eupithecia; species Eupithecia insigniata. Next base: position 10,677,333 of record OX402013.1, read on the forward strand.
CAACAATTTAAGGTAGTGCTAGCTATCGAGAATTAAAAGAAACATACAAATATATATATATTTCGTGTATTTACCATTAACATAAAAACACATTTAGACGTAATAAAATATACCACTTACACTATTAGATACTTAAGAATACATTAATACATACATAAATAATAAAGTATTATAATAAATTCCTATAATAATTACTTTTTATCTTTTATCTTTATCTTTATAGCGTACCGAATTATTCCTGGGAAAGAAAGTATTTATAGACTCTAAATCTGAAGACATTTACTGAGGATACCTCGCGGTATTCCAATGGAAGACTGTTCCATAGGCGAGTTGCTTGGACGGCAAAGGTTTTATGGTAGCATAAAACCTTTGCCGTAGTGATGCGGTGTTCTAAGCTGCAGTCTTTTCGAGTGCCATATGATGATGATGATATCAATCTATCTATCCTGAAAGCTCTCCTCACCACTCCTCTTCTCATTATCACTCCACTCCACTCCACTCAGCGTAACATAATTTTATCTCCACTTCAGTCGTTAACAATTACGCGAACATAAACATTTATAATCTGTACGTCGAAATTCGTGCGTTTTCGACACTTTACTTGCAAAACAGAGTTTTATCGTACGTAAAGTTTATTGTAGGAACTGTTTGAACTGTGCTTTGAGTGGGAATAAAATCTGCGTATACCTTATCGGGGCAGCACGTGTTGTAGGTAATAATAATATAATAATACTTAAAGATAAAGATTATTTATTGTTGAAACTGTGTACAAAGAGATCATAAACAATAAGGGGAAACAACAGTTTGTCTGTTAATTACCAACGTACAATAATTAACTTATATAACTAAGAAATTTACTGAACATAAAAAATAATTCTTTGATTTCATAAAAACATTTCTCTATGAGCCACGTACGGAGTTTTGTCTTAAAATTTAATGTCAATTCTATATCTCTATGTATTGTATTATATACTTTTACAGTCATAATCAGGCAATTTTTCCCACAGACCGCAGTCTTGTGTGGGGGCTTTGGGTCTCGTTTCCGAGAAAACAAGATACAAGGTGTAACGTACCCTATACCCTATGCATCTCTACTCTCCTGGTACTTTGAGTGAAATAAACAGTATTCCATATTATTTTAAGTACTAGTGATAAGTACCTTAATATCCTATGCATTTCTACTTTTCTGGTAGTATACTGCGTAAATTAAACATAGTCATGTAAAACCTACGAAAAGAATAATGGTAAATCAAGACTGAAGTATGCGGTTGATAGTACTTTAGCTACTTTTCTGTAAGAAATCCGAAAGTGGGACGGACATATGTGGAATGAAATTACCTCTGAACTTGAATTTCCGTGTACGTCCCACTTTGGTCCGAAGCGAATGGGACGAACACGGAATAACTCCTTTTATGTCTCATGTTTTGAAAACAAAAGATTTGCTGTCTTATTCATAACTCTAAGGTTTGCTGGAAGAAAACTCTTTTTCAGGGTTAAGCTCGCCTATGTATATTATTAGATAGGTTGATACAATGTATTTATTATTGTGTAAAACAAAGAATGACAAGAATTAGTTCAGCGTTTCATCCTAAGTTTTTGTAATTTGTCTAGAAATGTAATCATTTCATGTCATCTGTACCTTATATTTGTCAATCGTTGCCGTAGCTTAAGTTTTTCGTTTATTGTTATACTTTTGCTTGTTTTGTGTCTTATGTGTTATCATCCGTGACGTCACCAAACGGCTCTGTCGGAAGACCAGCGTTGGTTGTGACGTGTTTACAACTAACTCATGCTGAGACAGAGACCGATTTGTGACTCAAGGTAAAATTTTGGCTGTATTGCCTCTTATTTTTAATACATTGTTAATTGTTTTTGTTAATTGAGTAATAAATAAAACATTCTTATTCTTATTCTTAATTACATTATCCATTTATTGTAATTTTATATTCAATTCAATACACTTTATTGATATGGACCAGTTGAGCTGTAGATTGTTTGGAACAGTCAGCAGTAAGTTTAATTGTTTCAATTGTAAATACTAGTTCTAATTTGTTTCTATTATTTCATAGTAATTTTCCTTGTTAATGAAGTAACCGTGTAATGTTAATATCGTGTCTAATAAAAAACACGTTAACAACATTACGACCGCTAGAGGCCCTACGTATACAGTATAATAATATTTTTAGGATGATGTTGGGACTGCCCCGTTTTTGCAGTGCATCAGGGATGTTTGCAGAGTACGAGACGGATGGATTTGCTGCCATTCTCCGGAAAAAGACGTCATCCCTGATGCGCAGAGTGCGCGACGGCCCCAACACCATCCTTCAAACTATAGCTGGTAGAATCACCTCTCCCATGTGGCACGGTTTTGTGAGGAGAGTGATCTACTAAATGTTTGGTGTAGTTTAGTTTTTAGTAACTTGTAAAATAACTAACCATAATTATAAGTGCCCGTCTATTTACTAACAAATTATGGATTCTGTTGTCCGAAATAAAAGATTTTTATTTTTTTATTTATTACAGATTCACTAATTTAATACGTTACTAATCTCATGTTGTTAGGCACCTACTTTTAATGAATTTCATAATACAGTAGAACTAAAATCTCACTCAAAACCAGGTTTCCTAAGGTTTCGTATCATTTTTCATTTATAATTTGTTAGTAAGTACTAATTTTAATAGGATGACTTGTCAATATGATTTTAGTAAAATATGACTATCAGACTATTTGATGTCGTAACAGCTGACATAAGGACCAGAGAAAGAGCAAAAGCTTCCCTATGGATATTTTAACACCTCCAATGCGATCCAATCCATCTGCCAAGCGTGGTGATTCAAACCCCCGATTGTTTAGTGGTGACCCGCTTAGCACTGATTGTATATGACGAGTCAGATGGGTAATCAGTCATCATCAGTCATCAGCAGCCTGAACAAGTTCACTGCTGAACATAGGCCTCCCCCAAACGAGTCAGATAGCTACTGAGAACTTAATTTTGCTGTCACGAAAAGTGCCTATTGACAAACAAACCATTAGTAGACATAAAAACAATCCAATTTCCCCAATAAAACCAAAAAATTCTCGAAATATTCGTAAAATGCTAAGGTTTCCCTTATTACGTGAGCATAAAAGCAATGCCGAATAATAAGACAAAAATAAAACCCGGGATACATGTAACGCGATATTTTGTGATATGTTTTAAAAATAAAAGGTAAACTATGGTTCCGTACGCAAAAAAATATACCAAGGAAAAAAATTGTATCTGAATTTTTGGTTTCAGAATCAGTATCAATAAATTTATTTCTTTAGGCTTACAAAATAAGCACTTAGATAAGTCGAATTCACTGTTTCACCGAAAATACTTAATTTGATAGACTTAGGAGGACTCATTTTAAGTTGATGCTGATAATTTACTAAACATAAATAATTAAAAAAGTTGTCACCACTCAGCGTACGAAACATGACTTATAAATTGCATACAAAAAGCGAATGAGGAACGTATATGATTCTAGTAAAAATCAAAGGATATTTTTTTAAGTATTAAGTTATCGTTCATAATTGTTTGAATGTTTGAAACGGAACCCCAATACCGGACATGTGAAGACCTTTAAAACTCTCCCTAAAGGAAACTCAATTTAATTTCAGAAGGACAGTCTATTGAGTGAAATCCAAAACATATTGGACGGCACACAAATAAAATAAAAAGCTTTGAAGTGTAATACAATCCCTCTATTATTTGTCCCTTTTCAAAATATTATTAGCTTTATTTCGGGCTTCATGTCGGCATTTTAAAATGGACGTTTCACAATTTTTGTTTTTAATAAAAATTACGGGTTTTCTATGGAGATTATATAGAGTTTTCTATATATTTACCTAAATGGGAAAGTCCATCCAGCGTTTAAGCTTTAGTATGTCATTTAAACAATAGGTACATTTTAATAACTTTTTAACAGACTTCAACAAAAGGAGGAGGTTCTGAATTCAACTGTATGTTTTTATTGTATGTACATATGTATGTTACGCGATATTTCCGCTAATTATGGTCTGATTTTGAAAATTCTTTCACTATTGTATATAAAATGATCGCGAGGTGGTCCCATAACATTTGTATCCCCAGGGGATTAGTGTTTATCCCGGAAAACTTAAAACAGTGTAAAAGTATGGCGCTCCACGTCAATTATTATCATTATTCAGGAATTTTAAGTCGGCTTATCGTTTTTTAAAACACGCCAATTATATCGAGATAGATTATTACTTTATTGCACCATCATAAGTAGTTGCCTTATAAATTCTATTCGGCAATAAATTGTGTCAAATCGGGTCTACATAAGAAATGAGGTCATATTTTGAAAACAATTTTTGTTATTTATGATACAAAATAATCTAAGTTTAATTACAAATAATGTGCTGCTCATCTTTTGATTACGGCAAAACTCACGCATTCTAATTTCAAATTACAACATCAAAGTGTCATTTGACAAAGAGAATGGGAATTATTAAAATTAAATTAAAGGCGTCGACGCGTGACCGATTCAAAGCGAACGTTCCTTTTGACAGGGCGTTCCATTTGACAGCGCGTTCCATTTTTCGATTCAGCGCGTGTGGACTATGCTTTAGAATGCGTTAATTGATTTCATTTGTGAGCATTTTCACGCGTTGTTATTGTATCGCTTTTTTAGAGACAAAAGGAATTCCAAATTATATTCATAGGTACAAATAATAAAGTTTATTTTTGCCTAACACAATAGTCTGCTTTTGCAAACCAAAACCTAACAAGTTTCAACAAAGCATATAAACCTTCAAAATTCACAACCAATTCGTTCAATGCACGTAAAATGAACAATAGTCGTATTTTGGGTTATCTCTATATCGAGTACAGCCTTATTCCTTTCTGAAACCAAACACTCTTATTCTGACGCAATAACATTCAAAATAGAACCACTATTCTACTTTTCAAAGCACAATCCTTCTACGCTAAAACCAAAATATATTTTGCTTGGATTAAAAATCGTGGAACGTTATTTCAAGGGCTATAAAGTAGAATTTTGAACGCTTTTTAGATACTGATGGGGTAAAATGGATTTTAGTATTATTTAGACAATTAATCCAAAGGTTCTGCAAATGGATTGGATCGTTCGAAGCGAATGCAAATGTCCTCAGACTTCTTGATTAGACAATAGGTGATTGTGAGATACTCACCTGAATGTGTTTTGCGTAATTTTGCTATTTATAAGGATTTCGAAGAGCTTTTGGAATTAACGGTTTTCAGATGTTTTCAGTGAACATTTTGGCAAGATTTTAGATGTACTTAAATAGGTATGACCATTTTATGATACATGAGGCCCATCACAGACGTAGCTATAATATATATTAATATAGCGTGATATAAATGATATTGGTGATGTCATATTTGTATTTTTTTTGTTTTCTTTATTTCCACCGTAGGTACAAAAATTACGAAAAAAAATACAAAATCGTTTATTTGAACAAGTACACGTATAACAGGTTACAGGTTGAACGAAGAGACGACAAGAGTTAAAACTGCGGCGTAGTCTCTTCGCCCGCTTCCTGACACGACATTAAAGTAGAGCTTCTTCCACAAGTGGACAAAAAATTGAAGTGAAGAGAATATCAATAACACCTTATTTCTTTATTTGAATAATAACTATGTTTATGGTATAAAATTTGATTTGTCTAAGTGCTTATTTTATAAATTTCTAATTTATATATCTAATTCTAAAGAAATAATTTTATTGATTATTGAGGTACACATGTTACACTTGATGTCGTTAATTCTATCTTATAATATTCACACAAACTTTTCACATAGGAAACACCATAAGGGATTGTACAAAGAAAAAACTAGAAATATAAATCTCATAGAACTATAGCTGCGTGTGCGGTCACTCGAAAAATTGTGTAGAAAATATATCGCGCTATGCCTTGCTTCATAAAACTAGGTATATATTATAGCTACGTCTGTCATGGGCTTTATATTGTTAAGTTTATAACTGACAAAAAAATCATTGCTGAGGGCTTAGAGACAATAATTTTAGGCCAACCCTGTGTCGTGAGGTTAAGGCTGATGATTCTTACAAAACGTGAAGGGTCTTCAAGTCTCGGTGTGACTTGAAGGTCATTGAGTTTTATTATAATTATGTACTTGCATACAATATTAGGATTAGAGTTACACATACATACATATGTGTAACTCTAATCCTAATAATATATAATATATATAGTAACAAACCTACCAGAGGAAGGGCAGCAGCTTCCTTCTGAGTGTTTTTAAACACCAACACTGCGATTACCAATCCGCCTGCCAAGCGTGGTGATTATGGCAAATCCCCCCCTACATGGGAGACCATCCATTCGATGGACCAACGACATCGTAGTGGTTGTAGGGAGTCGATGGATGAAGGCGGCTCAGGACCGCTATTTGTGGCGCCGTACGGGGGAGGCCTATGTCCAGCAGTGGACGTGTATGGGCTGATGATGATGATATATTTATATATGTATATATATATATATACTTAATTTTCATTCTTTATCTTCTTTAGACATATATTTTCATATCGTCCGGTCACTTAACTCTAATGCAATATAGGAACTTCCAGTTTCCTTAAAAATACAATTTCCTATCATAAGAGCCACTTTAAGATGTTATCAAACCCCATAGAGCTGGAAACACAAGCTTACGCGAGAGACAATATGGCTCCTTATTTATAAACATACAGGGAGCTGGATCAGACTTCTTAGGTGTTGGAAAACCTGAACCTAAAAACTATGCTGTCCTCTTATTGTTGGTCAAGTTTCGATCATGGCGCCCAGTCTCAACAGAAACTAGCCATATGAGCAGAAAAATACTATAGTGCGTATGTAAACACTGGTGCACTCTCAATTCCCTCACTCTCATTAACTGATGGGACGGCAACCGACACGAACGGGGAGAGGTCAGGCGTAGGTCCAACATGTTATTTGATAATGTGTTAATGTGGTCATGATAAGTGTAAAAAATAAATAACAATTGTAATTCAAAAATAGCTAACTAACTATTAGTTGTACTATTAGATGTAGTGGGCTAGTCACATTATGTTCACAGTCTTTTTTATATTCTATATCTTCCATAGTTATAGTCTTTTTTATATCTAGTCTATTCTGTTATGTATCGTGAAAACCTTTAATAAGGTTCTGTTACATATCAATTTGTAAGTCTGTTAATTATAATCCTCTGGTTTTCTTCTAATAAATATAAATATGTGCTTTCCATGGAACGGGTGTATAAACACTACACTGCAAACTTCCTGTTACCTGGCTCTAAATTTTTCTTGCTAGAAATGTCCCAATAATAGTAATACAAACAGAAACGGGATTTGATCCTGGGACCTCATTAAAAAAACGTCTGAATTAAGAACGTACTCCTTTTTTTGAAGTCTTACAAAAAAAGGAATAGGTTATCGTTTAGCTAAATTGGTAGTTAAATAATTGACATAAAATAACGAAATAAGTAATTTTGTGTAATGTAATGTCTCTATTGCGCTACGCCGTAGCGCATTCGTAGCAGTGTGCTACGAATGAGCTACGGCGTAGCGCAATGCGGTGATTCAGCAGGAAGTAATAATATAATTAACTAGCTTCTGCCCGTGCCTTCACACGCGTTTTATCGGGATAAAAAATAGCATATAATATTATTCCAGGTCCCAAACTATACCCATATCAAATTTTAGCCCAATCAGTTGAGTAGTTTTTGCGTGAACGAGGAACAAACATTCATACTCACTTTGACATTTATGTATTATTTCAGTAGGATTATAGAAATTTTAACAACAATATAAAATCTATAGGCACTTTATTGACAAAGAAAATAACAATCAAATAATATAAACGAATTAAACTAGTATTTACAATTGAAAAAATTGAGCTAACTGCAGACTGTTGCAAACAATCTACAGATAGCTCAACTGGTCCATATCAATACCTGTCGGAAGCGTCCTCAAGACGCTGGCTGCATTGCCCCGCTGTATGGCAATGCTAATGCGCTGCGCCAGATACTCACCAGCTCTCGGGTCACGCGTCGCTTAGACCAGGCGCTCAGATAAGTATAAGTTAAAAGTCAAAATATTATACAAGGTAACCATGTACTTTGTGAACGAAATAAAACATTTGTATTTCTTTTTCTAAAACTGTATTAAAACTGAACATTGAACTTATTTTTAAAGCTTTCGCAATTTGTCATTTGTGAATAATCAATAAAAAGACTACATAATATTTTTGTGCAAATTTCCTAATGTTTTCTGAAATACTCGAGTCAACCTTGGTTTTGCTATTTTTACACATCTAAAACCCTAAAAACTTCCCTAGTTCAAAACCATTTTATAAATAAGACAACTCCAACGAAAACTTCAAACACTATGAAAAGAAAGAGATAAAACTCGTTATAATGAAACTGAATGAACTTTGGTAAGTACCGGATATTGCAGAGTCCACACTACTTATAGTCGAAAATAATACGGCGCTAGTGTCTTTGGCTACTTATTATCTCTACAGTGAGATAAAAGTGGGAAATAATAGTGTTCTTGGTGCTGTTTGTGCCTTTGGGGACGAATATTTCGACTGGAGGAACGAAAAGTTTTTGCAACCAAAAAGTGAGATGGTAGAAAATTAGCGTAGCATTGACTTTTCTTTGGTTTGTGATTGGTTATTTTAAATAATTTTACATTAAAAGTATTTTATAAGTGGAGGGTAAATTTTATTGACCACATTGTCTTAAACTATTTGAAGAATTGGCAGAGAAGGGTAAAATGGGTGTATTTCTGAATCTAAAAATAAAATAATAGTAAAAATCCGTGTATTTCTGACCAGTGAGAATATTGACAATGACAAAATTAAACACATTTTCCAACATCTCAAAGTCCAAATAATACTTTTTATTGTTGCATTTTGTCTTGATAAGCTCAAAAGCTTTTCTTACTACACATTCAGTTATTTTTACCCACGACATAACGGAGACGGTATATGCGTTTAGGGTGAGATGTTGTTTGTTTTTTTTTTTTATAAAATCCTTTTCGAACCGATTTTTTCAACATTAAAAGCTTTTCTTTAAAGAAAGCAGTTTACCCCGTGTAGTTTCCACAATTTTCAGTATAACCGCGTAAAACCATAAAGATTTTTTTGTCTTATCCACTCATTCGAAGCTCCGACTACTGTTTTTACTACATTAAGCACTAGATAATAATTGCTGATCTTGTCTTCCGTGTTATTTCAAGACGAGTAGGTCGTTTGAATAATAATATTGTGCTTCTATTCGCTTTCAGTATCGGCAAGTTAAAATATTCATAAGTTGGTATAAGTAAGAACAAAAGTTCGTAAACTATCGCGATTTTCAATTTCAACTTCATTCGCGTACCTACTTTCCACGCGATCTTACAATTGCATGCAGTAAGGCGTGTTTTATGTGAAAAAAAAACAAGTAGCATAAGCCGTGCTTACTTCACGTACCCAATTAAAGGATCTGACTGAAAACCAGCGTCGATATCGCCGAGGACGAGAACGACAACAAGCTGAGGCGGGACCTGATTAGCCGTGCACATAAAGACCAATTTTTTTCTAACCTACCGGCCTTTCCGGCCAATTACAGTCTGGGTTTTTTCAAGACAAGAGTGAATATGTGACTTCTAGACCTTCACGATACACCGCGACATCTTCACTTTCAGTCAGGTGAGATTGGGGTCAAACGAAGGTATATCGCCAAAAAAAACACGTCCACATTTTAAATAACTGTTGTTTCATAACAGGTTTTGTTACTTTATCTGGACGTACCTTACTTGATTTGATGCAATGATCCGTAAGATAAATGTAAAAAGGAACAGTACCAAAAAACATTGACCTTTTAAATATGTATTTACGCTATTTAAGCTTCAACTTAATCAACTGCGTTCAGATTTCCACCAAAATAACATGACTAAACAAGCTGAATCACGGTCTGTTAGCAATTTGTAGAATACATTATTTATGTCTAGACTGATAGTTTCAGATGCTATTAATCACTGGTTTTTGTTACAGCATCGTAGCACTTAGCATAATTATTATGCTGTGTGTAGTTTGCCTTAGGTGTGGTTAGGTTCTGCCGCTCTGAGGTATCTTGCGAGATACATTGGGAGTCGTATTTTAGAACTTAGTTGTATTAAAATTAGTTGATTCCAAGAAAAAACCCTACTTAAACAATGTCAACTCCATAAAATTATAGGATATTGATTAAAAAAATTAGTAAATTGTTAAGGTGCTATGTAAAAAATACAGAAATTTTCGCAAACGCATACGTCCTTGCCACAAGAAAGTTAGTGATTGGCTGCTCCGACACTGATGAGAAATGACGCTAATATTATAGGGCACTAATATTATAGGCGGCGTAAGCGACAATTAATAAATTAAAAATAATCCATATCTACTAAATAGTAAGTTTTTGAAATTCTAATACTTAATTTGTTTAGATATTCTAGTTGCCAATCCACACAGCATCATCTAGCTTCAAGCTAAGCAGAGCTTGTGTTATGGGTACTAGATGACTGATATACATAATAAAATATACATATATATAGATAGATATTTTTTATTATACATAGAATATACCCAAAACATCCGATAAAGTTATTTTATTACGCAGAGCGTTTAAAAAAAAGCATGTCTGTTAGCTGTCCAACTTTAATGTGAAACTAAATCTAGATTTGTTTTATTGCTGTCTCTTATGAGCCCTACAATTTAATCCGCCCAATGGAATAGCCACGCACGTAATGCATGTATTTGTTTACTTTTTCGTTAGGCATTTGGTAGATGTCCGGAAAGTAAATAACATAGGAAAAGTAAAGTGATTTTATTAGTATAAAGTTTCCGCGGAAATGTTGAATCGTTAACCCGATGTGCTCACGCCCCATCAAGTACGGACTTCAAAGTCTTCGATTACAGAATATCCTATTGAAAACTTTACCAATGTTTTATCTTTAAGGCGCTACCCCGACCCAATCTGAGCCGCCACCTATTTTATCGTATTATTACGATATACAAAGAAATTTTCAAAAATCCCTTGGCCCGTTAGTGATACCTATCATAAGCTTATATTTAATGCCTCTGTAATAGTTTTATATTGTATAGCTTAGAAGGAGTTGCCAAAACCAAGTTTGGTGGCCACAAAGTGCTACTTCGATCTCATCCTAAACGATACAAAATAAAACTATTACAGAGGCATTAAAAAAAAGCTTATAATAGGTATAACAAACTGGCCAAGGGATTTTTGAAAATGCCGTTGTTTAACGTAATCATACGATAAATTAGGTGGCGGCACCACTTTGGGTGTGGGAACCGCCTTAAACCATATTTTGTGATTATACTATGGGGTTTATTTTAATAGATATCTGTTTTATCGTCAGTAATACCACCTGCTACGGGCCCAATTCTGCAAAGCAATGGCTCTGAGATTTTTTCCACGCGTCACCAACCACCTTAACCATCTCCCTACTTTTCGGGTAACTTTGACGACCTCTGTGGCGCGATGGGCGATGGTCTGCCTGCGGCGCAGGAGGTTGTGGGTTCGATTGTTTGTGGGACAAATGTTTGTACTATCTGCAAATATTTCTTCAGCGTTTTCTATGTATGATAAAAAATATCTATTTGTATAATATATTCTATTATGTATATCAGTTATCTAGTACCCATAACACAATCTCTGGGTAGCTTGGGGCTAGGGTATAATGCTGTGTGAATTGTCCAGTATTATTTATTTATTTTAACTCGCTTACGGCCCGCGCGGGCTCTCTATTTGTATGCAATTGGTAAATCACCGCGATAAATCGGCCGACTCCTTTGGAATTTCGGTGAATAAAGTTTTACCTATTAGTGAATGTTTTCGTGAAATTTCGTCATTCTCACGACGGGAAACGTTACCTGCAATTATTTTGTTTGCGTTGTTCTGTCATCATTTTCGGAACTAAGGAGCAAGTTGAGTATAAATGAACACTTTATATACCTACTAAAAATTAAACAAAAACTCTTATATCTAAAATACAAATTAAGACAGTACAAAAGGCGGCCTTATCGCTGAGAGCAATTTCTCCCAGGCAACCTTGTATACCTAACATATCCGTAGTAATTCTGTGGTTTAGTATTAGCTAGAGATGAGTCTGGTATTCAATAACTAACTCGGTACCTGTTAGCATGGTCCTAAAATATCTAACGCTATTGTAAAATCCGCATACCGCTAGGAATAACTGTGCAAAGCGAGCATCGCGCCTAACCGACCCTGAGCCATAACTACACAACGCTTCAATACCTATACTTACCTAACAATCATCTACGCATAGGTACTAGCGGACCGTTCACCCGTAAAGTTATGTAGCTGCAACAAGTATTTGGTATTTCTAACCAAATCGGTTAGGTATATATTGGGTAGAAATCAGTAGCGTGAGTCTGGTCAGAATTTGGTAATGAGACGTGATCTAGACGTCTCCTTTTTCCATACAATTTGGTACAGCGCCTCTATCGTGCGTACGTGGAACTACGCGTTCGATCGCTTCACGTTACTAACGTGAGGAGACGTCCAAATCTCTAGGACAATGACAGAATTGCGAGTCCGAATGATGCTGACGTTACTAACGTAAAGATTTACTAATTTATATTTAAATAGTATAAAACCGTTTAGAAGTATAAATAATATCTCAAAATGCTTATCATATTTTTAGTAGCAAGAATTGACGTGAAAATATTTTTTCTCTATGGTCAATCACAAAATAATATTTTGTAAAATGTTGCATTTTTCATAGTAAAAATTTGAAAATAAATTGCTACGCTTGATTTCAAATGAAGATTTAGTATAGTTTATTATCTATACTATTTTTGCATTATTTTAGGTCTGCGAGTTTTCTAAGAATTACCTTATTTTAGAGTTTGTTGAATTAGCTTTAAAATAGTTCGTAGATGCTACAATCTTACATGGTGGATCCTCCACATCCATGCCTACCTTAATTACAATAGACTGTTTTATTACTTGGATTTTTATTTTTGTCGTTATAACAGTAGCTAAAACACATTTTCAAGAGTTCGTAGGTTACTACATTGGTACCTAAACAAATACCTACACTACCTACTTGTGACCCACAAGTAGGTAGTGTAGGTTTAGTGATAAATCGATTTGTGTTATCTACATTACTTTTGTCGGAGTGTTATAAAATGATAAATAATACGCAAGCACGGCGTAATAAGGCGTAAATAATATTTTTTAAGAATCGCGACTCTAATGCCATCTATTAATAATGCAACTACAACTACCCCCTAGGTTCATAGACCGCGAAGTTCTTTATTTTACCCAAAAATGGCGCTAAAATCGCTTATTTATTTTGTTATTATAACATGTAGAAAAACCCATATAATAAAAAACTAAGAATTTATAGGCAACTCATTTTGTTTTACAATAAAATAAGCAAATAAATGTCTTATTCCAGCCTTTGAGTCGTCAGGTGGTGAATATCAATGGTGCGTAAATGAGGTGCGATTCAGATATGAACCTTTTCCTAACGTCTCTGCTCGATAGCTACTCGACACGTCCACGATAGCTACCGGACTACCAACAGTCGATACGTGATCGTGGCGTCGACGCCACGATCACGCCTTGCCAGACTTGCCCCTCTGGACAGGTATAGAGTATTGTAACGTTATTGGGTACCAGTTGGTACTAGCGGTATTGAAACAGAATACCCAACTAATAACTGGTAGCCAAAATATCCTATAAGTCTCATCCTTAGTATTAGCATATCGAATTCATAGTACTATTCCAAATTCTTTAACCATAAAGATGTGTAAAATTAATAATAACAATAACATAGTTAGTGCACAGATTGATCAGCTCGAGGGGTAACGAGAGGTTGATGGGGATTATGCGCCAGATCCGGTACTTGAAAGGACGGAGCCTGGTGTACTCCATGAAGAGCTTGGTGTCTTCTACGCTTTGAGGATCTGGAATAGAACGATACCATAGTACAGGGCTAGAGGTATACATAATTCCAATCCATTGTTTACTTTTTAATTTTATTTTACTATCAGTTTTACTATATCCCGCTTTCACCTAAACCTCTCGGTGACCAGCTGCCCGAGAGGCGTAAATTGAAAAACAGCGCTGCATGCATATTTATTTATTGCATGTAGCAAAAGCCGAATTTACTCCTTTTGCCCTATTTTTAATTTCATTTTATAAGTAAGTCGAACTGTATATGTTCTATTCTATTCTATTCTATTCTATTCTATTCTATTCTATTCTATTCTATTCTATTCTATTCTATTCTATTCTATTCTATTCTATTCTATTCTATTCTATTCTATTCTATTCTATTCTATTCTATTCTATTCTATTCTATTCTATTCTATTCTATTCTATTCTATTCTATTCTATTCTATTCTATTCTATTCTATTCTATTCTATTCTATTCTATTCTATTCTATTCTATTCTATTCTATTCTATTCTATTCTATTATATTCTATTATATTCTATTCTATTCTATTCTATTCTATTCTATTCTATTCAAAATTTTCGAAATCCTGATCATTAGAAACGTTTTTATTTAAAAATAAACTACATATCTGCAGCGCGCTCTCTCGCCCGCTTTTTATCGGGAAAAGAAATAGCCTATATGTTGCCTGTATGTATTCCAGTTCCCAAACTATCATCATCATCAGCCCGTATACGTCCCTGTTGAACATAGGCCTCCCCCAAACGACGCCACGAATAGGGGTCATGAGCCGCCTCCATCCAACGACTGCCTGCGACCGCTACGATGTCGTCGGTCCATCGAGTGGGAGGTCTTCCCACACTCCGTTTTGCATTGTCCCAAACTATATCCATACCAAATTTCTGCTCAATCGAACAAACCAAATATCCATACATCCATCCATACAAACTTTGACATTAATAATATTAGTATGATTTTATTTAACCCTACTTATGAGTGTGTTTGTGGTGTCGTATGGGGGAGGCCTATGTCCAGCAGTGGACGTGTATGGGCTGATATGATGATGATCAGTGTGAAAGCATTTGTTTTGTTTTATTCTACTTAATGTTTTAAAAATAATTACTACTTTTCGCTTTTGGGATGAAAATTTGGGTGGAAATAACAATACACCTTATTTGGTGTTTCTGCTGTCTCTATGGAAAAAAAGCTTTGTGACGAATTTACAATAGTCAAAACGAATTGATAATCAAACGAACTACATATGTGAAGTTCAATGACAATTATGTGAGCAATTTAATTCGATGCGATTTATTTGTACTTGTTTTTACAATTTGTAATTAGCGCCACCTAGCGCAAGGCTTTAGAATTGTAGCATACTTTTTTGTGTCGAATTTACTTTGTGGCAAATTTACAACGACCCAATAGAACTTACTGAGAAACTATTTTCACGTTTATTATACTAAGTATTAAAGAAGTGAAAAGATCATCGTTAAGAAGTAACCGGAAATATAGTGGAACAATGATATGCCCACCGCTTTTTCTGGATAAATAGTACCGAGTCATTCAGTATTAGTACTACTGGTTCCGGCCCAAACTGGTACGAAAACGGAAAATCCAAGCCAGTGGTGATTTCATTCCGCATTCTTTCCACTCTGTCATGTCTAGCCCCTAGCTAAGCAGAGCTTGTATTATGGGAACTAGATGACTGATATACATACCTACATAAAACAATACAATATCTATGTTCCTGTAATCAAAAATATCTATCATATTTTTGATTAAAGTTACATATAAAATACCCAGAACACCCGGAACAAATATTTGCAGATCGAACAGGAATCGAACCCGCAAGCACCTGCGTCGCAGGGGAACCTTCGCCCGCCGCAACATATCGGTCGTCAAATCGTATAAAGCGCGTTAAATATGTATGTATTATTTACGTATGACAGATTTCAAGATTAGTATCTTGGTAATATGGTGGTAAAAACTCACCAACATCATCAATAATCTGATGCATGAGGAACAGCCGAATCTTTTCAGCCTCGACTGCGAAGAACTCGACCACAACGAAAGGAGCAAACAGAAGCACGCTGATCTGAATGATGTGGATTATAATGAAGTTGAGAGATCCGTAGGGCTCCTGAAACAGGGTAATGGTACAGTCAGTTACATTCTTCATTTTATTAAAAAAAGAGAGAGTACAAAGTCTGTGCCTTTGTGCCGTTGTTGAAATGTTTAGCCGAAGATAACCGAAATCTGTTCTACAAAACTGAATGGATTGGACTGAAATACACAAAAAGATTTGGACTTGGGATAATAAAATAAACAACTTTTTCAAAAAAATTGCGTCCTAAAAGCGGGAGGCAACTATTCCTTAACTTGTTTTTTTTTGTGTTATTTTCGTAAAAAATGTAGCTTTTGTCATTTGTCACTTACCAACGTCATATGTTTTCAGTATGTCAGATAACTTGTATCAAACAATAATATGCAACGGATGGAGGCGGCGCAGGACAAAAATCAGTGGCGATTATTGTGTCGGAAACCAAGACCCACTTTGGGGTCGCGTCGATGCGCCAGGGTAATAAGTTTAAATCATTCGCAGTGCGCTATTTTGTCCCTGACTGTACTAAGGTACTTGTTTGCACTTTGTACGCTAAGTACCCTTATAAACTTATGTGGGTCAATTGCAGCATCTAGGTTAGGTCAAAGGGAAGCTTAACCTGATTTTTCAATTGAGAAAACTTTTAAAAACTTACTCAGGTTAGTATTTGTGTAGCTCTGTGAGCGATGGAGCGTTTATTTTCTACTTTTTATAGCTCTAAACCCCGTATTAAAAAGTTTTATAGGTACGTACCAGTCCTTCTAGAATTCTGAGAATGTGATACGTGTTTAAAACCATTTTTGGTAGGTTGCAGGCCACACTAACGAAAAGCTGAAAATATAATATATGTATTATTAACAACGTATGGTGAAAAACTGAAATAAAATTTGAATGATTGATTGATTGATTAATTTTAAATGAAAGAAATAACATGACAAAGTGGGAGCTTATAAAAATAAGAGCTGCGAGTAAAAGGCCCGCCCCCCCGCCTCCCCCCCACGCCTCTGGTTCATTCCCTGAGTCGCCTTTTACTCTGCAAATTTGCAATCGCTTTCTTCTGTGTATATTTAACACTTCGCTCCACTGTGACCTGTGCCCTTATTCTAATTCTAAGTGAACTGAATTCTGCACTGACATCTTGCATGGGAGTGTATTGTGCATTATCCTCTTGCCTAAACAGACCCTAACCAGCCCAGCTCCTTGAAATACCGGACCAAGACTTTTGATTTTTGACAGCTTCGTTTCAGTTTCTCTGTGGGTGTGGATGTGGTTGGAGACTCTATGAGACTCTTCAGTCCAGTCTTCTGTCTGACCTCCTCTGTGGCCGTACAGTGCACCACAACGTGTTCCACAGCTTCTTCTTCTTGCAAGCAGCCCCGACACAGGCTGCTGTCTGTGGCTCCAGTCTTGAAAGGATGATGATTCAGTTTTCAGTGACGTGTGATGATGCCCACAATCGTTCTTAAGTCCTCGCGGCTCATCTTGAGCATTGTGTTACAGGTTTTCCTATCTTTGGAAGGGAATAATGATTTAATATGCTTGCAGTGTGCTCAAAGCTCCTATACGCC
Organism: Eupithecia insigniata; assembly: GCA_947859395.1. Lineage (NCBI taxonomy): Eukaryota > Metazoa > Arthropoda > Insecta > Lepidoptera > Geometridae > Eupithecia > Eupithecia insigniata. The sequence goes on from OX402013.1 coordinate 10,694,992, forward strand.
TGCCAAACGTGGTGATTATAGCCAACCTTACACCCTACATTAGGCGTCATATGGGATGATAATGATGATGTTCTGGTGATACTCACAGAGGCATGCAGCTCAGGTGATACTAACTCAACCAAATCCGCGATACTCCTGTACAGTTTCAAGCAAAACTTCATTTTATTCTCCCTTACCGACTTCTTATCCTTAATATACAAGTAAAAATTATCCCTAGGACTTTCTTCCAATCGCATCCTCAAAATTTTCAACCTGTACCTCACTGTATCGAATAAAATACACCTCCAAACACGATTTAAATCCAAAGCTAAAGGAGTCAATTGACTCACTATATAAAGTGAAAAGTCGTTGTAGCAAACATAGTAACGACAGAATGAAAAAGTGTAATAGACTCTTGCAATCCAAATCATGATGGTTATGACGGAAATTCGGGATAAATCTTGGTAATAATGCCTTCTATTTATTCTAAGGTAAGTGTCCACTTCGCTGAGCTTCTGTAAGAATAACCTTATTTGGCTTTTGAATACTAAAATAATAAGAACCGAAGCATTGTACTCTAGTAACGACCACCCTTGAGAGATTTCTTGCGCAGAGCAGCAACTTAAAGTGGCGTATGAAATTATGGCCACCAAAATGAGACAGTAAGTTTTTGATGCAAGTTTTACCAAAACACTTTCATCGTAGAAGTCGAAATTATAACCGAAAATAAGAAGTAGTACTATGATTGGTTCGTATAGTTTGAAAATACTTTTGCTGTCCATGGGTCCGACTTTTATTCTGTTTTTGAAAATCATGTTTATATTTACGTAATAACATGGGCTTGAAATGAGTTTTCAGACGCGTATGAAATGTTGGATGGTTCTGATTAAATAGTAACAGGATTGACTCCCGTTAAAAACGTTGCATTAGATACCTTAGCTCTTTTCAATATAAAAGACAGTATAATGAAGAGGACTTTCTAAATGGTATTTATATGAAATTATATAACAATTAGTATAACAATATATTATTAGTATAACAATCAGTAGGTTATAGTTTTTAGTGATAACATTCAGTTACTGTTAGATAGATATTATACATGATCAGAAATAAATAATGTTGGACAATACACACAACACTATCTATCCCCAAGCTAAGCAGAGCTTGTGTTATGGGTACTAGATGACTGATATACAGAATACAATATATTAAATAAATATATATTTTTTATTATACATAGAAAATACCCAGAAAACATGCAAGAATTTTTTTCAGGTCGTACAAACATTTGTCCCAAGGCGGGAATCGAACCTGCGATCTCCTGCGTCGCAGGCGGACCTTCGACCGCTGCGCCACACCGGTCGTCATAAAATTACTTTATGTTTTTTTTACTTGCGTCATATTACAGAATCTTTACACTGTTTATTTTAATTATACAGGGCAAATAATTGATGTATTCTCGTTTAGAGCACCGATTCCAAGGGCACCACAGTTAGGGCACCGATTTCGTTCCCATTTAGGGCACCCGCAAACAAGTTGTTGCTAGTGATGGGGTTTTGAAATAACTAGCGGTTGGTAATTTTTGCAATTTATACCTCGGGAACACTCGGGAATATTTTTTTATGACACAACATCTGGATCATTATTTATACAATCATATATATATAATATATTTGTGGTCAAACAAAGGTCTATTGACTACGAAATAAACTTATTCTAAATAAATGCACAATAATCTTTCTCAAGACTATGAAACTAATGAGAAACGAATTTCTGCCCGCGTCTTTGCACGCGTTGTTTACCTATGCGAAAACGTTTAAAGGATTCCTAGTGACAAATGGATATCTGTTAACTGTCCGATATCCAGTCTATTCAGCCTAAATTTTAAATCTGCCATATACCGGATGGTAAAGTAGTATCCGCCTGAATACAGAATAAAACAAATACGACCTTTTTCCCTTGGAAGAAATTCTACATAACAAATAAAATCATTATTTTTATTTCGTAATAATATTAAATAATAATAAGATAGATTGCATATGTGCAAAAGGAAATAAATTCATATAATTTTCTGCATAAGGATTGAATTCAGTGACATCAATGAAACTCACGACTTCGTGTCAAAGCTTATCGAGTTTCAGCGTGAAATGAAACGTGGTCAGCGCTAACAAAGGCTTCATTTACTGACGCGACAATGTGGTCAGTTACAAAGGTGTTGATGGTGCTGATAATGAGACAAACGAATTTATGTGAAAAATATTTCAATAATAAATCATCAACGAAAAGAAGGTCACAAACAAATTATAAGATATTTGTTCAGAAATAAATTATAAGATCATAAATAGCAACTGTTCAGGAGACATTGTACCCAAATGAAACTCCCGAAATGTTCAAATAACTTGTCAAATAAATTTACAGTGTTTTAGGGATATAGGTGTGCGGAGGTCCAGTGGTTTGCCTCGTGAAAGAATTTTGACTGTGTTCTGACAATTAATTCAATTTTCAAATTTAAAAGTTCTTTATGAATTAAAAATAGTAACAAGAAATTTCCAGTGTGAGTTAATGACCTAGAAACAATCTTACTAATATTATAAATGTCAAAGTTTTTATGGATGGATGTATCGATATTTGTTCCTCTTTCATGCAAAAACTGCTTAACGGAATGGGCTGAAATTTGGTATGGGTATAGTTTTGGACCTGGAATAAGATAAGCTATTTTATATCCCGATAAAACGCCGGCGAAGGCGCGGGCATGAGTAAGTATGTACAACATAAAAAAACATTTATAGCGTTTTATAAGACATAGACTTTTTATAATATTTAAGGTGTGGCCATGTATGGCATATTTCGATAGATGGCCGTGCGATCGCTGACCGATCAATTTAACTGCAATATTGCCCAGCCAGTTCTATTGTTGTTTCAGTCGCTCCCTATTGTAATGGCATAGTGCATCTTTTTCTACCGACGACATAAAGTTCGTTATGCTTTGACTAATTGCTATGTTCTGTACTTTGTTGTATTTAATAGGTAATTATAAAATAAATAAATAATTTTTCATCGAGGCTTATTTCCAGACTTAAAATGTCTAAAGTTTCACGGCTATTTAGGTAAGGTCGAATCCACAATATATCTTTTACTTTTTTTGATTTTAAAAATAATGCGACAAGTGTGATTTTGTCAGCCATTGTTGCCGATTTGTGTAGCCCGTTTATATAGAAAGATTGCTCGGACATCAGTGTCCCAGCAATATTTTTGTAATGACCGGGTAATTAGTTGCCAATAGTGCAGCGGGGATACCCCCCGTATTGCCCATAATCCCCACGCTAGGCATGGGGGTTAAGGATCGCACTTCGGAGAACAAATTGAGCATATTCTATAAACGCCTCTTACGATACACAACAACACCTATTAACCAATAAAAAAGTCTACTGTGGTTCTTAGAAAAAGTAAAAACAAAATCACTTCCAATAAAAACAACAATAGAGGAAAACCCGGTGGAAAAAGCGAAGTAATTGTTTAAGACGAGCATTAGTCGAGTCGACAATCAACGGGCATATTAAGTTGTTATAGCTTCGTGAATCTTTTACGTTGGGTGTGCGAAACGTGGATGTGGCAAAATGAAAAACCGCCCAACAACTTGTATTCTTATTTATTTATTTTTTATATCACAAAGTAGCAGTCAAGCGTGCGGTCCACCTAATGGGAAGCGGTTACCGCTGCCTATGGACACCTGCAACGTCAGGGACGTTAAACGCGCGCTGCCGACCCCGTAAATGCTTTAGAATGCCCTGTTTAAAAGACCTCATACTATAGTCCATTGGGAAAACCTCATAAAAATTTACTTAATTTCGCCACAGGAATAATTAACACAGCATTATGTATTATATACAAAAAAAAAACATTAAATAACCCCTGACCGTTCCCGGTGCAAAGGTGCCCATAATGCTATTTATTTTAAATATAACTGTCAGGTTATTATTTACCTCGTTACTTTGGTTGGTTCCCTTTAATTTTTGGCTAGGAATACAAAATTGTATGTACCTATAACTTTACCTTATGTATGGTGTGATACTTTTATGCTGTTGCTTTTACAAAGAAGAATGATTAGAAGACATCGTTTGAAAATTCGTTTGAAAGCAAAAATTGTTTAAATTGTATTTTTTTTTTCTATTAGATAACAAAGAAAGAAGCGCGATTAATTATTATGTTTGTCAGATAATAATTATGAAGTAGGTTGTGTCCGCGGCTTCGCACACCTTTTTTAGAATAAAAAGTAGCCTACGTGCAGATTTTATGTGTAGAAATTTTGAGCCTGACCCTATCAGTAGTTTTGACTTTCATTGTATTCGGTCAAAATATTTATAACGGCTCAAACTATTGCGTCTATAATATTAGTAGGATAATCGAAACAAAATAATTTTATTGTTTTGAGATAGTACTCAGAATATTTTTGTTACCTTAATCTTTACAGTCCCCCATTACAAAAGTTCTTCTGACATCTGTGATCTACCCTCTTCTCGATTGTCGTTAAGTTGAATGATTGAGAACTTACGCTTTCAACTTCATTGCTTTCAATTTGTTTCGGCTACAGGGTGTTGAAAGTTCTTGTTTATAATATGTCGTGGATTGGTTTCGTTAAGAAGTTTTTTTTACAAGAAAAAAATATATATTAAATATATAATATATATAATAAATATATATTATAAGTTAATATACAATAACTAAATGAATTCGTGGACTCCCGAACTAGCATAAATTGTATTTCAGGAGTCATTTGTTCACCCACGTAAAGAGTGGGATAAAAAATTAATGCTACATAGAGTTCATATAGATTTTTCATTCTATGGTAAGATAATGTTTCAACTGTAAATAGAAATAATATTTAGTCACTTTAGTTATTTTCCAGTAACAATCAAACGAACAACGATTAAGTGTATCTTATTCAAAATTGTTTTAGCGTTCGTTACTTTGATTTAGTCAAATTCGTCAATTGTAGACTAATAGACCATCACCAAAAAAAGTCATGGTCAATTTGTTAAATTTTAAAAGTAAATCCTTTATTGGCCGTAGGTTCTGTGAATAAGTAGTTATGTCAATTTTAGTATTGAAGGTCTGTGGGTTTTTTTGAATAAATAAATAAAAAATTTCACTATTTTAAAAGTTTATAGCAGAGCATCCTGTATTTTGCGGAAATCATCGCAAGAAAATCGCAGGTCGTCGTGCTCAATGGAGTGGGCGCCTCTAGCTCTAAATAATAATGTATTTCTTTATTGCATTATTTTCAACACACTTGTTTACCGTCACTTATGTATTTACTTGAACTTAATGGCGACGAAAGCGAGCTATTACAATGTCGACAGCTTACATAAAGGCACTTACATTTACTTATAAAAATGAATATAATGCTGGACAATACACACAGCATAATCTAGCCCCAAGCTAAGCAGAGCCTGTGTTATGGATACTAGATAAACGTACTAACTTAATACAACTGATATATTTCATACACAATACATTACATAGATGTATATTTTTTATTATACATAGAAAATATCCAGATAACACGAAACAAAATATTTGCAAACGCACAAACGTTTGTTCCAAGGTGGGAATCGAACTCTAAGCAAATTGCCATAATGATAGATAGATAAATACATGGTTTATTTGCTTCACATATGCCATGTTTTTCACACAAGAAAAGCAATGTCTAAGAGAAGGAAACAAACGACTCCCAGCTATTGCTTGTTGATAGAGGGTTAAAGCAGCCACACCGCTGCGCTCGGCTATAAGGAAATTCAATTTATTTCAAAGTATTTTTTTCAACCAGAATCAATACAATAATAAACACAAATTAGCACTAGAATTTAGAATTCAAATGTTGAGCTAACTGCAGAATGTTGAAAACAAGGTACAACAGATTTATTGTATTTGGCCATTTGGACATTATTGAAAAACAGGAAATTCTACGACTTTTCGTGAGACGCTCCAGCTAGGCAACGTCTCACATGAGACGTTGGGAATACTTTTCGTGAGACTGCGACTGAGCCCGTCTCACGCGATACGTCGGGAATAACCCCGCACTAGTACCTTCGCTTTACGAGAAAATATAGAATTAATGTTGCTACACGCGTGGCTTGCTCGAATATGGCACCCACGCAACTCAACGCTATGCACGCGGTACACGCGTGCGTATACCTTCACTACGAGAAATGGGACGACAAAACTGTGCTGTGCTCTGTGTACATAGTCGTGGGTTAATTTATATGTCAAGTGTATGCTGCAGTGGAAACGTAGCCTACGTTGTCAAATAAACGAACCCAAGCAGCTAAAATGGTCCGCGCGGCCATGCACAACGTGCGCTGCGGTGGGACAGCGGCTTAATATGATAATGTTTGTACACACTCGTGTTAAATCCCTAGGTCTTATTTATTTCCATAGATATTATTACTATTAAAAAAAATGCTGGAAAATTCACACCGCATTATATAGCCCCAAGCTAAGCAGAGCTTGTGTTATGGGTACTATGTAGATAACTGATATACATAATACAATATATTACATAGATAGATATTTTTTATTATACGACTAATATATAGCATTTATAGAAAAACGACCAAAACACCCTGAACAAATATTTGCAGATTGTACAAATATTTGTCCCGAGGCGGGAATCGAACCCGCAACCTCCTGCATCGCAGGCGGACCTTCGCTCACCGTGCCACATCGGTCGTCTATACTATAGTACAGATACTATTAAATATAACATTATCATAAACAAAATCGTCGTTCCTTAGTAGAACTAATTCAGCCACTATGTATAGCGTGGCGACTTTCAAACCGTAATCGCATCACTACATATACATATTATAAAACAAAGTCCTCCACCGCATCTGTCTGTATGTCTTTCTGTTCGCGATAAACTCAAAAAGTACTGTAAAGATTTTCATGCAGTTTTCACCAATCGATAGAATGATTCATGAGGAACACACTTCCGACACTTCAAACAATTATCGTTATATTTCAACCAATTTCACAAAACATTGTAAATTGGTTAAAATATAACGATAATTGTTTGAAGTGTCGGAAAAATTCTAGCCGCCTACGCCTGGGAGCTTTAATCGAAAACGCTACCGAATTAATCCCTTTGTTTTAACAAAATAATTTAAGTTGGGATATTCCTCGTTCATAGATCTACTTATTAATGGCGTGTTTTAAAAAACGATAAACCGGCTTCAAATTCCCTTACTTTTAAACTAATTTTAAGTTTTGCGGGATAAATACTATCTCCTGGGGATAAAAATTTTATGGGACCCGTTTGGGATCATTTTCTATACAATAGTGAAATAATTTTCAAAATTGGTTCATAATTGGCAGAGATATCGTGTAACATTTCACGCAAAAACTACTGAACCGATTAGGCTGAAATTTGGTATGGGTATAGTTTAGGACCTGGAATAACATATAGGCAATTTTTTAACCAGATAAAACGCGGGCGAAGGCGCGGGAAGCAGCTATTAAATATAATTTGGCGGTCAGAGCGAGCTAGAAAGTAATAATAAAATTGAATTTCCCGTCAAAGCTTTAAAACTTTTTACCTCACAAACGTTTCGGTACAACTTTTTTGTTACACAAAGCGAAATCTAAAATGATAAAGTCAAACAAAAGGCAGCGTGTAGCCGACAGATTACAGGTTTTCTAAGTTTTTTTGTTTTAGATTCCACCGATCCAACGCTTTGTCGTAACTTCGTGTACTGTCATTGACTAGTGTAAAAATTAGGAATTGCGAATGGAATAAAATGGATATGACACATTGAGTACCATTGTTTCTTCAAACAGCGGAAAAATGGAGTGAGCGTCTTGAGGACGCTTCCAATTGGTGTTGATATGGATCATTTGAGCTACGTCTAGATTGTTTGCTACACAAGACAACTGCAGTTAGCTCAGCTGATTCAATTGTTTTTATATATTCTAGTACGTCTGATAAAAAAAAAATATTGTGAAAGATCTGTGATACGATAAACAAAACTTAACTTTCATTCCGACAACCGATGGGGTAAACGCATTTTTAGTGGAGATCTCAACTCGACAAACGAAGTGCCTTCTGCCCAGATGAGATAACGGTGTGTGACTGTTGGCAGGACGTTGGATCAGGAGGCCTATCTCTATCTAGCTCTGGACTGTTGCACTGATCTGATGATGATGAAGGAATTTCATTAAAATTCAGTATTGCCAACGGAGACATCTTATGATTCAACTTTGAATTTGCCAAAAGCCACGTGTTGCCAACGTGAATGAGATTTGTCTTTCTACCAAATGTTTTAATATAAATCTGCAACGTGCCCGTAAGGCATACGTTTACCACATATGGCGATCTGCAAATATTCGTCTCGGGTGTTTTGGGTATTTTCTAGGTATAATAAAAAATATCCATGTACATATAATGTATTATGTATATCAGTCATCTAGTATACACATAACAAAAGCTTGACTTAGCTTGGGGCTAGTTGATACTGTGTGTATTGTCAAGCATTTTGTATAGGCCGCCCTTTCAGCCTGATCAACATGCCTTTATTCTCATTAAAAACTTTACAGTTTGCTTATAATGAGACTACTTAAGTTCATTATGAATGTAAGCGGGTTAACTACGAACCTAGTTTGTGTTGGAAGAACCGCTTAACCCGCTTACATTCATAATGAATTTATCAAACTACGAAAGTTTTTATAGTAAAATAGACTACTTAAGGTTACTTGTTTCTTAAGGTACGTTAGTTCTCTAAAGTTATTCTGTGGTTAAGGTCTTAGTGTGCCACATCAAAATATTCAATCTCACAAACTTAATCCAGCTTTTCTCCCTGAAGTATAAAATTGCAGCCTAGTATTGTGTTGTCTGTGGTTCCGGCTAACTTCTTTGTCCATTGACCGGTTGGTTTCTGCTAAATTCACTGAAAAGCATAAAGAGGTAAGTGCTCCCGTGGCATTATGTAGTACTACACAGTTGGGAAGTTCTGTTGGTCGGGTTCGACACATTGATCTTTGTTACGTCACTGCAGACGCTGGTCAAATGTAGAAAGCGGAATCAGATTAATAGCTGTTTTAAGATAAATTATTGCGCTAAGTAATCAGCAGTTCACTGGAAAAACAAAAATCCACGTCGATTCAGATTTATTCCGGGTGTTCTGGGTGTTTTATATACTAAAACTAAAATTATAATCAAATTATAGAAACTTAGAACTAGTATTTACAATTGTAAATATTAGTTCTAAGTTCTTGTTATTGTTGTTGTTGTTCGCTCAATCGTTTCAATTAAAACGATTGAGCGAGCTGCAGACTGTTACAAATAATCTACAGGTAGATAATATAATAAAAAAATATCTATCGTGGACGTAAACAAAATAAAAATGTTATAAAATTTTATATATCCATTAAAAAAAGAAAATAACAATTAATTTCGTTTTTATAATGCATTTATAAAATTTTATAAACGTCTATCTATCAAATTACCTGATCAGGTAAGATAAGCACAGGTACAAGTACTTACTTTCTTATTTAAATCCTATCCTACTAATATTATATATGTCCAAGTTTGTATGGATGAATGTATGATATTGATTACTCTTTCACGCGAAAACTACTGAACCGATGAGGCTGAAATTTGGTATGGATATAGTTTGGGACTTGGAATAACATATAGGCTATATATATTTTATCCCCATAAAACGCGGGCAGCAGCTAGTTCATAATATACGCAGCTAAAGGTTCCTCCACAGCTTGCCATACTGCATCCAGTATTATTGCCGTAATTTGGTAGTACTCGTTCTTTTGGCAAAAATACGAGTAGGAAGGTACCTATACAAGTAGGTTGGTATCTCAGTTTTGAGTCCGCTGAAGTGGGGATTGTCTCAAGTGGTGGGGAAAAAAATAGTTCTTTTGTGCAAAAAGTACTTTGATAGTCCGTTACGTTTTGATGAGGTTTTAAGTAAGAACGGGGGTTTTAAGTAAGGAGGGGGTTAAATGTTGCAGCGGATTTTGTAACGAAACAAATCAAAAGGATTTATGTACAGGACGCAGAAGCGTAGCGATGAATTTTTCTTTTAGTCCCGCGCGGGCTGTACGCGTGTTTATTATAAATAAATGTATTTAATAATGCTGGACAAGACGCACTGTATCATCTAGCCACAAGCTAAGCAGAGTTTGTGTTATGGGTACTAGATGACTGATATACATACATAGATACCTAAAGAATTAATTACATAGATATTTTTTATTATATTATGCATGGAAAATAACCAGAATACCCGGCACAAAGATTTGCAGATCATTTTGCAGAACATTTTTCCCAAAGCAGGAATCGAACCCGCAACCTCCAGCGTCGCAGGCGGACCTTCGCCCGCCTTGCCACAGAGGTCGCCAATGGTGAATGTTCTCCATGGTTTTTTTTCCTATTTTATATTCATGCTATTAGAATTTGAGTTAAATTACCTAAAAGAGTTGAGTTCCGTACATACGTAGGTACTTAATTGTTATTTAGTCCACATAATTCGGCATATACAATACATATTATGTATAGTTGGAAAAGCCAAGAACAGTGTTCCTAATTTTATAAATCAAATCGGGACAAATATTTGTACGATCTGCAGATATTTGTTCAGGGTGTTCTGGTCGTTTTATATGTATAATAAAAAATATCTATCTACGTATGTATTGTATTATGTATATCATTCATCTAGTACCCATAACACAAGCTCTGCTTAGCTTGGGGCTAGATGATGCTGTGTGGATTGTCCAGTATTATTTATTTATTTATTATTAAGTAGGAATGTAAATATAATTTATATACTAATAAATCCTGAGGAGGAGCAATTTTTTAATCTTGGTTGAATGGAAAGAATTAATCCCGGGAATCTAAGCATAAATAAATAAAACTTTTGAAACTTTCCCTATTGGTTAACATATTATAGGTGATCCGACTGTACTGCAGTCGGACACGGTCAGTGTTGTGCGTCGTAATGTGAACTTGGACATTCCTGATTCCGAAGACGAATTGAGGGTAGTAGTGGATCATCGTATTAACCCATACACGTCCACTGCTGGACATAAGCCTCCCCCTTACGACGCCACAAATAGCGGTCCCGAGCCGCCGCCATCCATCGACTCCCAGAGACCGCTACGATGTCGTCGGTCCATCGAGTGGATGGTCTCCCATGTAGGTCCATGTCCCATGGGTTTTGCCATAATCACCACGCTTGGCAGGCGGATTGGTGATCGCAGTGTTGGTGTTGAAAAATACTCTGTAGGAAGCTTCTGCCCTTCCTCTGTAGGTTCTCTTAGTCAGCTCTTACGACATCCGCGGGTTGAGTTGGAGAGGTACATACGCCGCGGCCTCACGGCCCTGGAGTCGTGGATACTGCCGTCAATTCTCGGCGGTAAATCCGAGTACATCCAGTGGCCCTGTGACCACGATCGTTATAACGCGATGGAAACTTAGGGCAAAATATAACACACGGTACGCGATACATAACCGATAAATAACCTTTAATAGATAAAAAATAAACAATTTTCCTTCTTCTATCAATGAAGAATAAAGTAAAGCAACAATAAGTAGCCACCAATAGGCGATCATTACGATACCATAACTTAAAACGTGTCGGCAAACATCCGACTAAGATGGATGCGGCACCGGAACCGGAAATGGTGCCAGATCGGCGCAGGATCTACCCGTAACAGATTCATTTTTCACTTGCAATCTGTGAATTCGCGCCTAGTCTATGCATATTTAGCGGAGAACATGTCCGCTGTTTTCCGCTAAGGATTTTAGAGCCCGTTTATACTAAGCACTTCAACATTATCACCACCATGTCAAACAGAGGAAGAGCAGAGCGCTTCAAAGATAATAAAATAAAAGGTAATAAATAAGAAATCTTATGGTAACAGTCTTTTTTAGCTATGTAAGTACTGTACGTAATATTTTTCAGTCAACCGGATGGAGAGCATTATGAAACTGAGTATCGATATTTTTTATGTATTACGCGCAATGTTCTATCCCGAATCTATGTATTCATATAGAACTGAAATCATCCAATAACTGCCTTGCTTTCTTTCTCAGTCCCACTGTCCGCTGGAAAGAGAAGTTGCTGGTCCGCTGGTTGGTATTCAAAATGAAACAGCGCAGTGGCCCTTGTCCGCTGAATGTTCGCTCAAAGTCTAACAGATTCATTTGCCCTGAATGACGTGAACGCGCCCTCAGAAAGCCCTAATGTTGCACCGAGTGTTTGTAATACGATACATCATTGTCGCAGGGTCAGAGTTAACTAATATTACTTTGTTGTTGTCATAGGTATCCCTATGACAACAACAAAGTAATATTAGTACGTCTGTTTATCTTGGTCTATTTAATATTATTTCTTCCACTAGTGGACAAAAAATTGAAGTGAAGAGAATATAAGAAATAATAACACCTTCTTTCTTATTTGATAATAATAACTATATGCAGCTCTTGCCTTTAGATTCATTCTATTAAAGTGCCTCTGTGCTGTTGGTTCGGCCCCACACATGCCTCCCAAAGGACCGGGTCACTATATGGCCCGTGATCATGGAAATGACTATGTTTATAGTATAAAATTTTACTTGTCTAAGTGTTTTTTTGTAAGCCTAAAGAAATATAGTTATTGATTCTGATTCTGGATTTAAAATTGTCAGAAATTTTGTAGAAATCTTCAAGTCCGTTTTCAAGAATGAAGTTAGTCGTCATTGTATGCATTAAATGTTCAAGTGAAGTGATCAAGTCATGTAGGTATGCTGTAATTAGTCGTGATCTTTATAAATTACTGGAGGCTGCACCTTCGCCCGCATTTTATCGGGATAAAAAATAGCCTATATGATATTCCAGGTCCCAAACTATACGAATACCACATTTCAGCCTAATCGGTTCAGTAGTTTTTGCGTGAAAGAGTAACAAATATCCATACATCCATCCAATTTATAATATTAGTAGGATAGTTTCAGAATGCCACCCTAAATTTACTGTACTTATACGAAAAATTAAAGTATATAATGTACCCTGCAAATTACCAAATCAAAAAGTTTTTGAGAACTATACACAACCCATATGTATGTACGAGTATAATAAGGATTCTGAAAAATACAATTTGGCTATTCTCCGTAGTAATAAGCATAATGTGATGTGACATGTCTTTTTACGAGCCACTTCTTTCCCACTCCTGATTGTTCAGGAGTGGGAAAGAAGTGGCTTTGTACCAAAAGCCAAATTTAGCGTAGGTTACCTTAAATTTGGCCAATTTCAGCTAGCTTCGTTGCGTAGGTACTACATCACAAAGTACCGACAGAGAATCTCTTATAGAAATAAATATACTTTCAGAAACACTACAAGAGTATAAATAAATATAAGACAACAATTCTGTCACAAACACGAATAAAACAGTGAAAAACTATGAAAACATCCTTCAACGTAATATCCGCTAGGTCATAATTTCCACCAATTTTCACACGAAATAAACAGTTTCAAGACGATTCCAGTAAAACAATGAATGAACCGAGACGTGGCACTGCCGTGTAATCTGTGACGGGGTTAATGACCCGTAGAATTAAATGAGCTGAGCTAACCTAAGTTTTGGTGAATGATGAAGTGATTTAGATATCAGTAACTAATAGTAAGTAGAAATATATACCTTTAAGTTATTTCATAATAGAAGGAAGTTTGGCAAGGCGGGTGTTTCTCAAACAATCTCAAACCAATATTCCTTATATCCCATGTTTTATACGTATTTTCGTTGCTGACTCTTCCTAACACTAAAACCGTTCTAACCTCTTCTAAATTTTTTGAAGATTGACTCAGCTCAGTTCATCGACTTCGTCGTTGAACCGCAAATTGATGCTCTCGCAGGCAGACTTAACTAAGTTCGAACTGCATAGGCTGCTGAACTCAGCAGCCTATGCAGTTCGAACAATTAGATATATTACCGATGAAGATACAGCTAGGTTAGTTTATTTCAGTTACTTTCATAGTATTATGTCTTATGGTATTTTGCTTTGGGGACAGGCAGCTGACATCCAGACTATCTTTGTTCTCCAGAAAAGAGCGGTACGCGCAATTTACAAATTAAAGCCACGCGACTCTTTGAGGGAATTATTTAAAGAAATAAATATTTTGACAGTAATATCGCAGTACATCTATGAAAATCTTATGTATACGCACAAAAATAGAGATAGCTTTTTGAAAAAGTGTGATGTTCACAATCACAAGAAACCAGAACAAATTACACATCCCAGCATATAGATTACGAAAAGTAGGGACAACATTTATGGGCAATTGCGTGCGCTTTTATAATAAGCTTCCATCTGAAGCAACTGAACTCCCTATTCGTAAATTTAAACAGTACATTAAACAAAATCTTATCAGGAAGGCCTTTTACTCCATAGATGATTACATCAATGATGTTAATGCTTGGCCAGATGTCGCTCCGTTCCGCACTGTCAGTAGTATGTAAGAAATTCAATGTTCTGTTTAGGTTTAAAGAAATATTGACATGTATCTAAATTGCATTAAATTTATATTTAGATAGGCAAAATAAACATGTATTAGACACATAAGTGATATTATAATGTGCTAGTGGTTTCTTTTTCACTTCTTCCACTAGTGGACAAAAAATTGAAGTGAAGAGAATATTAATAACACCTTATTTCTTATTTGATAATAATAACTATGTTTATAGTATACAATTTGACTTGTCTAAGTGCTTATTTTGCAAGCCTAAAGAAATAAAGTTATTGATTCTGATTCTATTGATTCTGAACTATCTCAAAATGATGAAGTGATTTAGATATCAGTAACTAATAGTAAGTACAAATATATACCTTTAAGTTATTTCATAATAGGAGGAAGTTCGGCAAGGCGGGTATTTCTCAAACAATCTCAAACCAATATTCCTTATATCCCATGTTTTATACGTATTTTCGTTGTTGACTCTTCCTAACCCTAAAACCGTTCTAACCTCTTCTACATTTTTGGAAGATTGACCCAGCTCAGTTCATCGACTTCGTCGTTGAACTATTTCAAAATTTTCCATGTTTTATACGTATTTTCGTTGTTGACTCTTCCTAACCCTAAAACCGTTCAATCAACACAGCCTCTGCAATTAGCACTGATACAAAAGGGAGGTAAAATTATACTTAAATCCACAACATAAATCAGCGACGATACTTAGCACTCGATTAGCATCGAACAAGTGAGTGTAAATCATCCTGACGTTTGTTCCGCCCTGTACACGGCATGAGATATACGCCGATGTACCTTGTCATAGTAAAGTGTGCCTATTGACAGAGGATAAAAAGTTGTGGAGTAAGAAAAGTTAACAGTGACAAGGTACTAAATGTGTGTGCAACTTAGCGTAGTATAAAGCGTGAATTATAGGATGACAAGAGCCTACTTATGATAATGATGCTATCTTGCTACAAATAAGTGGTAATATTTGATACGTATATCAGCCCCCGGCTTTACATGCTATTTGTAGGATAAAAGTCGGTTAGAGGATACGTTATCCCAAGTCAACAAAGATCAAACTATTTTATCTGTTCTATGGAAAAGTTTTAGGGTTATGTCTATCTCGCGGACTTGATTTTATGATATTTGTTATTATTTTAGAATGAGCAAAATTTCAAAACATCCGTTCAGTAATTTATGCGTGAAGAAAGCTTTTGAATAACGTGATGTGATTCTATCCTACAAATGAGAAATTATTCTATGATCCATCTCATAAATGATACAACTTACATACAAACAAAATCTGTGAAGTAAGATAAACACAAAACTAGAAAATTCTATAAAGTTGCCTATATATGTATATTTGACAGATCGTTCTCACTGATTTTAAGGATTTTTGGAATTTTTGAAATGCAACGTACCACAGACCTGTGGTCTTCTAAAAACTGTCCAAATCCTTTGGTCCTTAAGTTACTTGCTCAATTTATAACGATTCAATAGACTTCTAGAAAGTCTATTGGCAAATTATTAGCAAAATGCTTAGCAATTATCCTCCCCACTTAATTCTCCAAGTATTTATATTCATATTTTATTGTTTAAGATCAGTGTGACTATAAACTCCCCGAAGCAAACTTGCGCTAACCCTTTATAGTCTTTACTTATAAAGTTTAGTTTAACTTATTCAGTAGCACTAAAGTTAGTGTGAAGAATGACTTCAGTAATTTAAGTTTTTCACGACTACACTAAAACAAAGTCATTATAAAAACTAATAAGTTTGCAGTGCAAGTAAGAGCTTGTAAAACTCATGTAGAGCTTGGAACTTTTAGAGGGGTCTGGTTTTAATCGGAAGAACGTGTTGTCATTAACTAGAAGTCAGAAGGCGAAACGAAACTATATACACTATAGAAATAAATTATATCAGTGGTAATTTTATAGATACTAAGAGTGTAGATACAGACTGCAAAAAAGGGTGAGACAGGGAGACGTCAGTTCTCCGAAACTGTTCACCTCTGCATTGGAGGATATTTTTAAGCTTGACTGGGACGGATATGGCATCAATATCAACGGCGATTACATCGCTCACCTTCGGTTTGCCGACGATATAGTCATTATGGCAGAATCACTGGAAGACCTTAGCAGGATGCTCAGAGACCTCAACACCGTTTCCCGCCAAGTGGGTCTTAAAATGAATGAACCCATGTGTTAGACAAATATCATGTCTAATGCCCATGTCGCACCCTTACCGGTCTATGTGGGGAACGATGTTATCGAAGTTGTTGATCATTATGTCTACCTAGTCTAAATGGTCCAACTAGGTAAATCCAACTTCGATAAAGAGGTCACCCGATCCAACTAGGATGGGATCATTATCCTTACAATAAGAAATAATAACGATGAAGGAACGAAAGAATTTTCCAAATCAGTCCATGTAAATATCGATGAATATTCATAAAAAAAAATACAAACAGCCGAATTTAGAACGTCCTACACTTTTGTTTTTCGTCGGTAAAAAAATTTAATTTTCTTCCCAAATTCATCTTTACTGCTCGGATTGCACCTGGGTAATTCTACACGTTCTATCCACGCGTCAGCTCGCGGCAGTGTTGTGTTGTGAGCAATCAGCCATTTTACTGCCCTTTGTCTTCTTAAATCGCAGCGCAGAGACAACCAGGGGTCTATCCCTGTTGCGAGCTTTGCATTTGACAGTACTGAACAATTGAATACTGACTGAAAAGCTCCAGGTTAAAAAAGTAGCTAAAATTCAGCTATCCTTCAACATTACTTCAAGATAATATGAAGGTAGCGGGAATAGAAAATCGTCGTTGTGGGAAGATCTACCACTTTACGATTTCAAACTAATCGTAAGTACAGATATTTTTTTATTTAGGTACGTTCTTGTGGTACCTTCTAACTTAAACCTCTACGAGCAAATGTTGTACAGCAGCAACTGATCGACTCGATTTTTATAGACATTTGGACTTTATTCTCTGAAAAATTAATAAAGCGTGCGAAAGTCTACAAGTTGTTAGTTTCAAATTGATATTGGATCTGTTTTAAAAAGTAGTTAATGTGGTCTAAGGCACCTAATGCGGTGTACTAACCTAGAGTCCCAAAAGGTGGACACGGACAGTATCAGATTTTTGCCGCTCGTAAAGTCAGTGTGTCGCAAACAGTCGTATCGCGCGGTAATGGCGTGGAACGGTCAGCTTTAGTCACTGGCTCAGATCCTGGGCTAGATTGCGGAAGATATTTATTCTGGTAATGTCTGGCAATGTCTAGTAATGTCTGGAAAGCATGAAGATGCCAGTTAGGTTCGGAATTGGTGACTAAGGGAGAGATAATAGAATTTGTTGGAACTAGGAAAATAACCTTCACTCTTCGAAATAAAACTGCTGTTCGCTGTATTTAATGTTACAAAAAAAGCTTTCGAAAACAGGTGACAGATAAAATCAAAGTTGTATTTTATTTCATTTATTTCCACCGTAGGTATTTCATAATATACACTTGATGTCGTTAATTTCTAAAATATGACTCCTATCCTATTACATTATTCCACAATTTATAATCAAAACAGGAAAAAGAAAGTACCATAAGGGATTGTACACAGAAAGAAAACAGACAGTCAAATATTAAGTACACTAAAATTTTAATTTTATAAGAGTTGGCTGTAAAAGGGCTGTATCTATTTATAAAATTACAATAATTAATAAAATTATGTCAGAAATTTAACAAATTAAATATATTACATGTCAAGAAATGTCATGAAATCTGTTGTATAGAGGTATTGTCAAAGTAAAACTAAAATAAAGGTAGGTACAATAAGATGCAAAATGATAAAATTAAAAAAAAAATTATGTCATACTTATAAAAATAATAAAAATATACTACCTTTATATAAGTATTTTTACAGCTGATGACATTATCGCGATCGTATGGAATCGATGGACGGAGGCGGCTCAGGACTGCTATTTGTGGCATCGTATGGGGGAGGCCTATGTCCAGCAGTGGACGTGTGCGGGAAGGGAAGGCACATAGCTTGATTCTTATACAAATCAAACAAATATTCTATAATTTTATTCGACGAACGTTTTGGTGCAAAAATCTTTTTTTGGGAAATTATAAATTAAACTTAAAAAAAAAAAAAATTTACATTCCAATCACACAACATGGTTTCAAAACCTATTCAACAGACAATAATGGAGCCTACCGTTTTAATCATATGCATCACTTTGCATTAAGCTACCCCAAAGTCCTTATTTGTTTCAATTACACAAGAGCACTATTTTCGATTATCGTCCCTATAGAGTCACACAAACTAGCAACTAACGGGGTCAACCACTTTTAGTAGAGCCACAAATTACTAAAAAGTTGCTACGACAAATAAAGTGGTCACCTTGTGTGACAGGTCAATATGTCTAGAATTCACAGTCACACAATAATGTTTAGGAAACATTTTAAAAGCTGGGCGATCGTCGTTTTTTCGTTTACTGGAGGCTTGGATTTATGACGTCAGCGTGGATAATTGTAAGAAAAAACAAAAGAAAATCTCGATAGCTTTTAAAAATTTACCTGTAGAAGGCGTGAAGATGCTTTGAATGCCCAGTATAGAATGGTAATAATTGAAGAATTCTAGAGATCCAATAATATCCAGATAACGTTATGACAAAATCACGTTTGAATAGGTTATACTCGGTAACTATGTATGTTAAAACTTTGTTGCAGCTTTAATCATCTAATTGAGAATTTAGTGGTGCCTTCGAGAACGCATTGAAAATAGCTCATCATCTGCATGCTATCGAAATGGACCTTAACAAAAGTAAAATACAAGTCACATTTCTGGGACAATCCGCACCTTGTAGGTCCGTGCCTTCTACTAATAAAGTATTGGCCTCGTTCGACATGAGGTTGACATATTCAGTGGCCCGTTTGCTACGATCTAGGCACAGGCTAGTGAATTGGTTTGCGTCTGGCCTATCAGCAAGACAATTATTTTCAGCTGGGCCTAAAGGGACCGTCGAAACGCATCAATGTTGCCCGGTTGGATGGTGTTATGCAATATTTACATTTTTAATACTATGCAGAAGACACGGAAGTATAAATAAACGAATATTGCTGACATCATATAAAATAAATCAATATAATAAATAACATAATGTGAGACTGTTTGCAATTCATCATTGGAAGCATTGGCCAGACTGCCTTAAGTATTTTTAAATCGCTAAATAATTATATATAAAATCAGTGTTAGATACCTAGTAAAAATCTAACTAACTTAGATACTTCTCTTCCTTTTATGGAATAGCTCACACAGAGTCATGTTTTTAAGTGAGGGTGTAAAAGTTAAGATTTTTTGGGAGAAATAACTGTATATAGAACAAGAGGTCTACCGAGATTAAGAACATTAAAAAGAAAAGGAACCATTAAGAGCCATGTAAGACGAAGTTCAGTCTAAAGTTTGCGTCTTCGATTAGCATCACATCTTCTCAGGCTTATCTTGAAATATATAAGTACTAACTGCTGCCCGTGCCTTTGCTCGCGTTATATTGAGTAAAAACATTGCCTATTTGATATGCCAGGTCCCAATCTATACCCATACCAAATTTCAGCCCAATCAGTTCAGTAGAAAGAGGAACAAATATCCATACATCCATCCTTACAAACTTTGACATTTATAATATTAGTAGGATAAAAATATGTAAGTTAGCTTTTATTGTAAAATCTCATTACGAAACACAAACTAGGCTTACTTTGATATGTAAAATGCATTATTTATTTATTCTTGCCTACCACTTGCATAACCACATCCTGCAAAGCCAGCTAAATGCAAATCGCTGATAATCCATTAGTGCCAGCATTGTGTACTCTACAATGTACTGCATACTACTGTACAATACGTATATAATATGTATTGTACGGTCAACAATGTAGACCTCGCTAATGACCCTTTCTACCCTGGTGCAGGAAAAACAATCAATCTGTTCCATCGGTATGGAAATTGGAACTGTTAACACCAGTTGTAAGTAGTTATATAGATTAAAAAAAATATAGTGACTAAGTAAAACCCGACTACATAAAAGTCTTAAACAAGCGTTCACCTATTGTCCTTATCATTTTCTTTTGATACTTAGGCAGTCGGAGGCCTTTGTTTCTAATTGTACCGTAGGTATGGTAGGGTGGGTGCCTAGGGGGGTTGCTGGCAAAGAAGAAGAGAAGAAGAAGAGAAGTTTACTAACATTGAAATTTTCGTCCCCCACTATCTCGTTAGACCCCCATTTTTATCTGACGTCACATGGCCTATAACCATCGGGCTATTAAGACGAATCATATGACACCTCATTTGTTGAAATCGGACCAGTATTTTTAGCGCTACGAGGGAACATAAAAATCGGCTACATACATACATAGGGTGTCAAAATCATAACCCTCTCGTAGTCGGGTAAAAAGCAATGCATTATAGTAACTGTGATTCTGGAGATTCTCGATATCACAGAGTCCATTCACGGTAAGTTTTCCATTATAGGTAAATGGATCTTTTATGCTTGTTACAATGAAAGTATCTATTATAATTTGTGAATAATAATTTATCTTTTTTCTTTTACTTATCATGTCGTCTTAGAGAAAGGCTCAGGAAAACTGAAATTCAGAAATTAATTATTTTTGTCATTCAAAAACTGCAACGAATATTTACTACACATAGAAAGTATTAGTAGTACCCAGGTTTTTGTTACAGGTGTAACAATTACCTGCAGATCGTACAAACATTTATACCAGTTCAGAAATTGAACCCGCATCCTCGTGCATCGCAGGCGGACCTTCACCCGCCACGTTACAGAAGTCGTCAGCTTGGATTGGATCTCGATGTTAATAAAGTTTCACATAACCAAAGTCGATGATAGTAGTCAATCATCAACCCCTCAGACATCGATAAAGAGATTACGTTCCACATCGTCATCAGACAATCATTGGATGATGTCAGCCTGATGACGGTCTAACTAGATTACCCATCTATTTTACCCACTAATTAGATTTCCCATCTATTTTACCCCACCTGCCCTAATTGGTAGTGAAACTATTGAGTTAGCTACATGCTGCTACGGATGGAATAAGATTAGGGTTCCGTAATCCGTTAAACTTTAACTAAAACCCATGAACATTTAAAAATTCTGCCCTAGCATTCAGCGTTCAGGACTTGTAAATACTCTAAAAAATCCGAATCTGAAGGCTGTCGTGCCAGGCCCTATTCAAAAGCCTTCGAGATGTGCTTCTATTTCCTTTAGACCTTACAGGACTCTTAGGCACGTCACAATTGTTAACCCTGGAGTCTCTATTCACCCCGTTTTACCCGGTACGCAACGTAAGAATTTGTTACTTCTGCTTTCTATTGTGCAGCGTGCACGGGATTGATATATCAACCGATACCGGTACCACTTGTCCGGTAGAGTACAATCTAGGAGCCGTCAAATCCCAAGTGAATAATTTCCTTCTGAGAAAACATGCTCCATCTTAGGCCACACCTTCACTTTCTCCAGCGTGATAGTTGGTGGTTAAATGCTTTAATATCACTACATAGTATAAAACAAAGCCGCTTCTCGCTGTCTGTCCCTATGCATGCCTACATCTTTAAAACTACGCAACGGATTCTGTAAATAGATTTTTTTTATGTTTTTCTTTATTAGATAGATTCAAGAGGAAAGTGTGTAAAATTTAGTAGGTATCAGCACTTCAACTGCGCAAAGCTGAGGCGGGTCGCTAGTTGCCAATAAAACAATAATGAAAAAGCATATATAATTGCAAATACCGACACAGATGTATATCAAATTGGTTTTATTTTTTTCAATTTATTTTAACTACTCTAGACCCTCATATCAATTTAACGCTGACTGTACACTCCGATTTCGATACAGTGCACGCTTTTAATACTCGGTCTTTTAACCTACAGTACTCTGTGATCGTTTTAAGTGAAATCATACACAATAAACTAAAGGTAGATAAATATATATTTCGTCTTCATTTTGTTATGGCTACATAAGTACTCACTAACAGAATTTCCATTTTAAAACAAAACATTGTAATTAAATAAAGTATCGCATTTCCGATTCAAAATAAAGTTTTTTAAACATTTTCTCGCTCTTGTACAAAACGGGATAAAATTAATACAGATTTTTAAACAGGTATCGGAAATGTAATTAAACGTACGTTTTAATTAAATCAGAATAGTTTGAGGGTAGGGTTTTACGGTTTTACAGATTTGCTGAAGCCAGATTTATTCAATAATTCGTTTAATTTCAGGGTACTTTTAGTTTTACCTAACGTTTAACTATCTATACCGAACAAGGGATGTTCGGTTTAGGTCCGATTCTGTATAGATAGTAAAACGTTAGGTGAAACTTTAGGCCATATTGTTTTCAGAAAACTCTTTTTGATAATTTCATTCGCTTCCGGTCCGGACGGAATTGCTATTGCAAGAGATAGATGTGTCATCTTGGATGACAGGATATTTTTAAATACGATTAATGGAAATAAAATTAGGTACTCACGCTTTAGTACCAACCTATACTTTTACTCGTCTCTGACATAAACATAGATCCATGACTGAGCAAATTTTAATAATACAGGCTTATCGCGGTTTCCTAGTATCCGAGCGAGAGATTGCGAAGCGACGCGACATTTTTTGAATTTAGATTCGTACATCGAAAAATTTAGTCTTACTAGGACACCGCGTTAGTTTTCACACATAAAAATATTATTAGTCCTGGTCATTGCAAAGGCTCCTCCAAAGTATTAAACATTTTTTATTATATTTCGATTATTTCTTATCTATACTTATAATAAAACTGTAACAGGTCCAATTCTGTGCATTGACGATATTTAGAAATTTTTTTTTGGAGGACACTCTATTATCGATACTGATGCCAAAAATGCAATTTTTTTCCATCATGTCTGTCTGTCTTTCTGTATCTTGGCCGCGCATAGCGCCGAAACTACTGAAGGTATTCAAATAAAACTTAGCATGATTTAAGTTCATATTACGACAAAGGGTATAGGATACTTTTCATCCCGGATTTTAATAGGATCCGTTGGGAGAGGGGATGAAAGTAAAATTTTTTGGCTGCGCGTAGCGTCGAAACTACTAAATGTATTCAAATTAAATTTCGCAGGATTTGAGTTCATACTATGAGGAAGGACATGGATACTTTTCATCCCGGATTTTAATAGGGTTACGTTGGGAAAGGGGATGAAAGTAAAATTTTTTGGCTGCACGTAGCGTCGAAACTACTTAATGTATTCAAATGAAACTTGACAGGATTTGAGTTCATACTATGAGGAAGGACATGGATACTTTTTATCCCGGATTTCAATAGAACAAATTTTACTTTCAACCCAACGAAAACCCAGGTCATCGTAATCGGCAGCTCACGAATGGTATCAAAGATTGATTGGGTTCATCTTCCACCAGTCCTTTTCGACAATATACAAATTGAGATTAGTAAAACGGTAAAAAATCTTGGGATTCTTATCGACAATCAGCTGAATTGGGGACCGCAATTGGCGGAAGTTAGCCGTAAAACGTTTGCATCGGCGGCTTCGTTGAAACGGTTACAAAACTTTTTACCGACATCAACCAAAATTGCGCTAGCTCAATCACTTCTGCTCCGTATTCTCGACTACGCCGACGCCAGCTACCCTGATTTAACCCAAGTACAGCTTGATAAGCTTGAGTGGCTTCAAAACTTCTGCATACGCTTCATCTTCGGTCTACGCAAGTATGATCATATCACAGAGTACCGCAATAAGCTAAAATGGCTACCAATCCGTCTTCGCCGGGACGCTCACTTCCTCTCCATCCTGTATTCCATCGTCTTCATCCCAAATACTCCTCGGTACCTCAAGGAACGGTTCAAGTACCTGCACCAAACCCATACTTTTTGCCTTCGCTCCACTGAAATCCTTCCGCTGCAAACTCCCCGCCCCTTCCATGCCTACAGTTCATCCTTCACCGTTCATGCCACCAAACTATGGAATGCCTTACCTACCCCAATAAGACAAGCTAAATCTCTCCCTATATTTAAAAATATGGTCTATGAACACTTTCTTAATTCGATTTCAAATAGTTAATATTATATATAAATTTATGTAAACTCTTTAAACTTAGTAGATATTTATTGACATTTATATATCAGTAGGTAATTGTTTATGTATTTTCTGTATAGTATACATCAGTATTTAATACGCCACCGTCTATACCTATACAATAATTACGTGTCCATCCAAAGGTTGCCTGGAAGAAATCGCTATTAGCGATAAGTCCGCCCATTGTGCAACTATTTCTGTGTTTGTGTTTTCCTGTCTTGTTATTCTATCTTGGTGTTCAATAAAGAGTATTTCTATTCTATTCTGTTCTATAAATATAAGTAAAATTTCTTGGCTGCGCATAGCGCCGAAACTACTGAAGGTATTCAAATGAAATTTGGCATGATTTAAGTTCATATTACAAGAAAGGGCATAGGATACTTTTTTTCCCGGAACTCAGTAGGGTTCCCTTATGAGAGAGGATGGAAGTGAAATTTTGCGCGTTGCAGGATGGCGCGCGGGGCAAGGGTGGCATAGAGCGATAGCCCCCCACTGTGGGGGGCACTGGCAGTGGGGCCCCAGGCAGTGGGGCCCCTCGTGCAACCGGACCCTCCCAGTAGCCCCCCGCAGTGGGGCCCCGGAAGTGGGGGCCGCAGGCAGATGGCCCCCCACATTGCCCCGCAGTGGTACACCCTCATTAGCAGTGGAGCGTCGGCAGTGGGGCTCTCGGCAGTGGGACCCCCACATTTCCTCGCAGTGGGACCCCCAGTAGCCCCCACTCAGTAGGCCCCCACAATGAAGGGCACCTGCAGTGGGAGCCCCGGCAGTTTACCTCCGCAGTGGGCGCCCCACATTACCCCGCAGTGGGACCCCCAGTAGCCCCCCGTAGTGGCCCTCCCGCAGTAGGGTAAAATTTCTTGGCTGCGCATAGCGCTGAAACTACTGAATGTATTAAAATGAAACTTGGCATGATTTAAGTTCATACTACGAAGAAGGTCATGTAATACTTTTTATCCTGGAATTCGTTAAGGTTCCCTTGGGAGTGGGGATGGAAGTGATATTTCTCGGCCTGAAATAGCGCAAAAACTACTGAATGGATTCGAATGATACTTAGCATGATTTGAGTTCATACTACGAGGAAGGACATAAAATACGAGTCTATACCCCAAAGCCAACAAAATGATTACAAAATTGTTATTAGTGCCGATAAACGACCTACTGGACAGCATCCGGTTGGTACAAAGCTCTCGCTACCAATGATGTTGCCGTTGTCCTGGTAGATCAGCACTGTGACAGGCGGGACATTATGCTGCGTACCTGGGATGACCGCTTGCAATGCATTGGCGAAACGCACCAGGCATTTGATGCTCTTCAGTCTACTCGCTTATATACCTACTGTCGAGACTCACGGTTCGGTTCGGTTCACTACAAATGTTTACCGCCCAACGAAGTGGGCACGGGTCAGCTAGTTAGTTAATAAAATAGTTATTATATAAGTCAGACCATTGCTTATTTTATAAGGTGAGTACTTGTAGTTTTCCCCCTTACGAACGACTTAACGATTTTAAAATTACTCTAAAAAGCAATATCACTACCCTGTTATTTCACTCAATCTAATTCCTAAGTTAAATCAATCGAGTGGTTAATACGCTTAAAAATCAAAATCATAGGTCTTATTTCTTTTGCAATAGAGTTGATTTTGTGATAAGGGTGAATGATAATGACTTTATTTCGTGTGTTACTAATGATACGAGTTGAAAATGATAGCACCTTTTTAAATAAGTTTTTGATGACTGTATCAATTGTAATGAACGGAAATTACTAGTTGGGTGTTGTTACATTCGATTTTTAAAACACTTTTTAAAGTGTATGAAAATGTTGTGTAGCGAAACTTGTCGAAAGTAGCGAAGACTTACGTTAACATGTCGACTTACGTGAGCAAGCCAAAGTTAATCTATTAGCATCATGGTTCAGTTCAATAAAATGAAGCTCTAAGATCGTTCGAGAGGAGTTTTTAGATCTATTTATATTTTTCGATTCTCGAAAATCGATCGATAATCGATTAAATCCTCGATTTTTAACCAAATCTTAAATGTAATTGTGGATCATGAAGTCATTCATTAAGTACGCCATATGAACTTTTACTGTTTTTGCGTTTGTAATGGTTATATCTGCGACCCGTGCTTTGTGTCTCTATAGCGATAAGATTTTTATATGCACATAAGTTTATTATTTTTTATGTTTCATTATTTTAAGTGTTAAGTGTCGAGAGTGACATGGATAAAATTGTTTAAAAAAATTGTAGATCTAAAATTGGAATAATTTAATGTAACAGTTTAAGTTACTATTGAATTTTTTTTTTTAAATATATGCATGGTATGTTATTATTTGCAATCGAATAAACATACTCCAAATCACAAAACTTTAAACGCGATTTAACAAAAGTTGTGTTTTATGGATTACTCCTTTTTGTTTTTGAACGTGCGACATAAAGTTTTATATATTCTTTCTTCCTAGACAAGTGGTAATTTGAAAAATACTTCACCATTAAGAACATCTTTGAAAGTAATCTCAAGAACAAAATCGTCTCATCACCCCCATTCAATAGGTACTAACAACTGTCATTTCTTCAAAAACTCTTCACAGCTGAAGAGTATAAACGCAAGAAGAATGTAAGACAGATCTCGACAAATTGGAGACGGTCCCGATAAGTGGCCGACAGCGGGGCATTATACTGCCAAATTGTACGCCCTTGGCTTTGGCTTGAGATTTTAGGATATAGAGATAATGGAACGGTTTTAATTTTCTTGTAGAATTGAAGTTTTGCCACATAGATTTGTTTATGGTCATAGGTTTGTTGTGCTCCGTTGAGTGGGATGACTGAACTGAAATATGTATAATATGTATTATCTTAGTTCTAGCCATGCCTCATCCATCATCGTAGATATAGGAAATATCCTATAGTCTAAAAAAACAAAATTCATGTATTTATCAATAGAAAAATGCTTATACAATAATAATAATAATTGTTGAATGAAGGGCCAGATTTAAAAAGCGGTACTCCTGGACTCGGCGCGTATCGTCAGGAAGTTCCTCTTTCTGCAGCCCTAGTCACCGGCCGCTTGAGCCTAGCTTCGGGCCGGTGATCCACCGTTTTGATATATTTTTTACTGTAGAATAGTTTTATAATATTTTACTGTGAGTACATAATATTTTCTAATATAAAAAAAATCACGAGATTTAAAAAAAATTAAGTGTCATAATAATAATAATTATCGTCAGAATTAGATATAATCTCTCTCTACACGTTATTTACGAAGGTACGATTGAAAAAGAAACCAAATTATCAACGTCCGCTCCATACCCCACGCTAGCTTCTATTCGTCTCTATTGTGTATTTTTCTTCCACCTTCCTATATCAGCCGTTATATTCACATGAATAAGTATAATAAAAGCAAAATAAAAAATTTTGATTAACACGCGCCGGATAATTTTTAATCGAAAAATAAAGCGTTCTTGAGATAAATGAGAACATTGGTGAAACATGGTTTTCGCAAAATACACACACTACAGCGCCCCCTAGCGAGTGAGACACATAATACCTAGCTAAGAACCATTGCCAGTATTTCGAACCCAATATAGAAAACAGTATCTGAATCGGTTGAGCCGTTTTGGAGATAATTGGGGACATTGCAAATGTGCACACACGCACGCATTCACACAGCCAAACCAACAACATCTCACCAAACGCATATACCGTCTCCGTTCCATCGCGGGACAAATAAACAAAATATGTCTTTAGCACATTTTTGTGTACCATTGAATGAGGATTCGTAACGTTTTTAGTTGAGAATGCAGATTTATAGAGCTAAAAAATCCTTAACATACAGTGCAAAAATTTTTGTTCTACGACAAAAATTAATTGTGGTTTTAAAACAAATTCAGTGTCCAATTTGTGTACGAATCACCTTAATTACTATGTATAAGTATTGTATAGTGCCAAAATGTACAAACACTTCTATTAAAACGCCAGGAAAACTATTTTTTTGCGTACCGAGGGACCCAAAACTACGCAAAAAATTGAATTTCGTTGTAAAATGAGATAATAAAACTCCACGACATTGCTGTGAAGATCATTTTGATGTACATACCTACATAATAATATTACCCCCCTTCCCCCCAAAAAACTCTCCCCCTTTTAGTATCTCCCAAGCGGAGAAACTTTTAAGATTTTTCTTTTTTGGGTCATGTAGGGCATAACAATAATTTTGAATGCAAAAAAAAATATTTCCCCCTCTCCCCCTCTAGACCCCCCTTTTTATAAAAATATCTAAATTTGGCCTAATTTTGACCTTTTTTTTCTGGTTTATTGCGCAACCAAGCCGCAATGCTACGACGGGGAACAGCACGGTGGCGAACGAAGCGAGCCGTGCTGTGACCCCCACTTCTTCCCCCCCCCCCCCCCCCTAATGGGGCCCCCGAGCAAAGCCTTGATTAACATTTTTTGTAGTGGTGTATAGAGGATATCAAGTGATTCTGAATGCAATAAAAATCACCCCCCTTTTCCCACCAAAAAACAGAGTATTGCGGCGAGCGAAGCGAGCCGCAATGCGACTACGTACTGTGACCCTTCCTTACGCCCCCCAAGAACCCCCTCTACCTGAACCCAGGGGAGCATTGCGGCGAGCGAAGCGAGCCGTAATACGCCCCAGGGAACAGCACGGTGAGCGAAGCGAGCCGTGCTGTGACCCTCAAACGCCCCCAGTCCCCACGAACCCCCTCTCCCACCAAAAAACTGATATGGGTATCGTTTTCGAATAAGTCAAACCCGTAGATTACAAAAAAGATGTCCATTTCTAAATCCAAGATGGCTGACATTTTTTTATCGCAGATTTTACTCTTGGATTTTGATTTTGACAAAATCTAAAACGTAGGTTACGGTTAAAAGGGAACTAAATAAAAAAATAAACAATAAACACAACCGCTGCGAGCAGCTTACGCTTGCGCACTCCTAAAAAACTAGTTACTCTATAAAATTGTACTTATATAGAGCAAGGTGAAAACATATATTGGCGGATCGGTCACTGTAATTTTTGTAGTTTCCAACCACGGATTTCGGCGCTGGTGAACTTGGAATGATTACCCAGGTAATCTTGAGGTAATCAAAAACCATGAACAAATCAACTTTTGGAAGGTTATCTGATTGAGCTTGCACAAAACCAGCTTCTACTTTATTAGTACGCACTCATATTTAAGTACGTTTTAACTGAAATATTACAAAATTACACTCTAACCAATCTAAACAACACTCTAAGTAAATAATTTGCCAAGATAATGACCAACCGCGTCGCCGCTCCGTACCGGCTGCGCTGGGTTCGGGCGAAGTGACGTCACACGCACCCGCGTACATTGATTTTACCGGCAGGAACGACGTAATGTTTATTACTTAATATCTTCATACGTAATGGTCCGATTTTGATAATTCAAAAAGATATATAATTCTTATGTCATAAAGAATAACGTGGATAATAGTTTTAATGAATTTGCTTTAACTTTACTGATCCTCATTTATGGTATTGTCATAAAGTCGTGATAAAGTCTCCATTGGTGTTACCATTGTGTGTCCACCTAAAAGTGCATTATGCAAAAACGCAAGGTATAATTACTATTTTCCGCCATCGAAAATTGAATCACTATTTCAGGATACCAACACAGTCCAATACTAAACCATCAAAACACAAAAAAAATCTCTTCCAGTTTCTCTAATTCTCAACCCAGCATCCAATAGTCACAAGAAAGCAACCTGCTATAATCTCTGGAATGCGCCCTTGTGTAATACAGTCCCCTATGCTGGGTGATAACGATAAGGTAGCTAATGCACGATGGTACTTTTCAAGTGTTATAGCAAAGATCTGGGTTGGGATTTTGTTGACTGGAATAATAATGTTTAAGATACAGTGCGCGTCAGAATTAAGTATCCCTTGCCTACAAAACATTGAGATAATTGGGGGGGTAATTATTTAATTTTGGAAGAAAGAAGAAAGATAATAAATTTATTTACAACTACAATCATATACTAAGACGTACAACAAGTAGCAGGTAGCTTAAAAGTATTCCTGATTGTAATTATGAATTAGGAAATGGTTGGAAATGGTTTACCAGCAAAACACCAGCAAAACCAGCAAACGCACGCAGCACTGATCTTCTGCCGTTTCCTACACACATTAGCAGGTAGTACACACTGACAATGTGCTCACACAGCTCACAGTTTAAACTCAGGTACTTAGGTTATTACTTGGCTTATTTGAGACGCCCACTGTACATAAAGATATATAGATAGAACATGCTTTATTGCACACTTTACAAAAATTAATAATACAAACAAATTGGTATAAAAAATGTGACAATTGGCGGTCTTATCGCTCACGAGCGATCTATACTAGACACTCGTGGATGGATAGGATCGTTCGATTGAACCTGGTGATCTGTGTGCATTATTATTACAAGTTAATACAAATGACAAAAATATAAGCAATTTAACATATCTAACATATGGAGATTCAGTATAAACGAGTATATTTATACTGGATCTCTATAAAATGAAATAATTTTTAGGCTAATGCCTAAATAAATTTTTATATTGGTTTATGGGTAATTATTATAATCGGTGACTGTCCTGATGAATATGTGGCTTTCAAATTACTACACAATAACTACTACATAACTTACTAAAATATCAAAACAACGAGATAATTACCACCTACTCAAGCATAGCAAAAATACGAAAAAGTCACGTACGCCCTTCTGCCCTAAGAAAGCTAAAAGAGAATTCATTAGGTCCTTTCATACCACTTCAGCCTCTCGGACTTTTGATTGAGGAAATAAAATGCGAACGGGAAAAATACCCCGAATTTCGGGAAATGCGAAACGTTGGCTACACTGGCTAATTCAAGAGGAGGCTCTTGAGAATGTGACAGTAATGTTTTCGGGAACTTTATTGAAATGGTGTTGGCTTTTATTAGATAAGGAATTGTTGGTAACATCAGTGTAAAAGAAAAAAGTGATGATCGTAGACAGACGAAAAAATCACATTCAGATACTGTTTGTATTTTTAACTTTTGATAAATTTTTAACTAAGTACGTGCTACCCGTTAGATTGTTTGTAACAGGCTGCTCAATTGTTTCTATTGTAAATAGAAAATAGAAATAAATTAGAACTAGCTAATTTATTTCTATTTTTGATTGTAATTTTCTTTGTTAATAAATTCTTAATACCTATGCCAAATATAAATACAATAATTATATTGATAATAATATTGCTATTTGATAATAATATTGCTATTTGATAATAATATTGCTATTTGATAATAATATTGCATTTTAATTGGCTCCTGATGAACCTCCTAGCTGAATTAGTAATCCAAAGTGGCAGTGGGTAGGTGATATAGCTCGCAGAACTGATAACTGCTGGGGAGTAAAGGTTATTGAGTGGCGGCCACGATGCAACGCGAAACGGAGTATTGGGAGACATTCGCTCGATGGACCGACGATATCGTAGCGGTCGCAGGGAGTCGATGGATGGAGGCGGCTCAGGACCGCTATTTGTGGTGTCATATGGGGGAGACCTGTATGTCCAGTAGTGGACGTGTATGGGCTGATATGATGATGATGATGATGATGAACCTCCTAGGCTGGTACCCACTAATTTATCATTTGAGGTTAGTAGATAAACGTTGTTTGGGTTAGCTAAATAAAAAGATTTTGGCTGTTTTCTATGACCATCAGAGTTGGATCGATTTATGCAAAAATGGTCCAACCTTCATAAGTTGAATCATTTTTATATAAAGGCTCATATCTTTGATATGTTAATATATACATACCTTATACTGATAACATAGGTTACAAAAGCGAAATTGAAGAGGTTGTGGGTTGGATCATTTGTGCATAAAAGGATCCAGTTAATCCACCAGAGACTTGAATCTGATTCAAAATAATGACGCTACTGTATCTACATGACATAAATTACTTCCCCACTTCGCTCTAAGACATAAAGAGGTATTGGATGGCATCACCTGCTTTGAATAACCGATCAATTCCTCGAACACGCCCCATAAAGTAGAACTTAGAGTTGGAACACTGAATATATTCGCAAGGTAATAAAAATGAAGAAAAATAAATGTTTATAAGAGAGTGTTGAAAATATTTGTCAGTGGGTTCTGTAGCAATAACTTTGAGTAAAGAAGGATTATAGGCTATTTTTCGATGGACAGCGAAAACCTATCTTAACGCAATCACCGCCCAGCCTAGACGGAGCGATACGCAATGGCGCTGGCCCCGGCGCCCCATAGAGATGCAGATGGGCATGTGGCAAAGGTCTCATAAGACCGAGGTCTTCGTGGGCAATGAGAGTCTTAGTATAATTATAGGCTATCTTTCGATGGGCAGTGTAAGCCTATAGTAGCGTGCAGTCACCGCCTATCCTCGGCTGACTCACAGGGGCGCAACGGCACCGCATGGAGATGCAGATAGGCATGAGGCAACGGTCTTATGAGACTGTTGCCGCAGGCAATGATAGTGATAGTATAATACAGTTAAAGAAGTGGCAGAGACTTACTTTCAGCTAGCTGTTGCCCGCGCCTCCGCCCGCGTTTTATCGGAATAAAAAATATAATATACGCCTATATAATAATCAAGGTCCCAAACTACATATACTGATACCAAATTTCAGGCCAATCATTTCAGTAGTTTTTGCGTGAAAGAGGAACAAATATCCATACGTGCATACACACAAACTTTGATATTAGTAGGATTTTCACCTAGATATAGTTAGTACATTGCATTTTTAGTCCGTATAGAACTAGGTATGTGTCATCCCTAGTTCCCAGCTGGAATTGGTCCAAGTCCACACACGGATCAGGGATGAAGGAGATGTGAAGCAATACCCATAAAGATTTTACTGCGAGTGACGATGTTGGATTGTATTTGCGACGTGGTAACAGCATTGTTTGTAGGAAAATCAAACTTGCAAATCAGAAGAAGGGCTTGTGTACCAAAAAGAACATTGTTTAAAAAATCAGAAATGCAAATAGTTGATTTATTTAGTATTCCAAATTTCGGATCACCCGATATAAAACATTTGATTGCATTAACTCAGTAGGAAGATGTCATCGTCATTTCCAAATGAAGAACCCGAGTCATTTTCGAAATATTTGTTTCATGAATTACTAAGTCTCTTTGTTCAAGTGGTTTCTATCCGGAACCAGAAGACAGAGCTGTCTGGAAATTAAAATCTAAATCTTATTCAATTGAGGATTTATTATTTATTCTTGCCTTATACAACCAATACTTAATTGAAACATGACATTCGTAACAACTAGTTCTATAAAAATGAAGTACTAGCTGCTGCTTGCGCCTTCGTCCGCGTTTTATTGGGATAAAAAATAGCCTATATGTTATTCCAGGTCCCAAACTATACCCATATTAAAATTTTAGCCTTATCAGTTCAGTAGTTTTTGCGTGAACGAGCAACAAATATCCATATATCCATACCATCCATACAAACTTTGACAATTATAATATTAGTAGGATAGGATCAAAGTTATCAATGTAACAAGAGCGAACCAAAACTAATTGTTCCGCCCTCACAGGGTTTTACAGAAAAATACCTATATGAATATTATTTATTATTCATCTATATATAGTCTACGCGTGTTATCTAGTATAGGTTCTAAGTAGTCTTTTATTTCTTTGTTTGTGTGGTATCTGATACATAAATTTCATTTGTTTTTTTATTGTGCGTACCTAACTACCTAAATTGTCAAAATGTATAATGTTACCCACCTTTAGTAATAGTGCTAGTAAATAAGCAGAGTTCACTCTCACGTGCCTGCCTGAAAACCAGCGCAGTATTGGGCAAATGCTCCAATACTGCAACATGCTGAGGCAGGGACCCATTTTACCCTGATCATCTCATATTTTTTTCTGTGTTACCTACTATTTAGATTTAAGTATTGTTTATTTAATAAGTTATCTATGTTTTCTTTATGGGTAAATAAATAATATATTTCTCTCTCTTCTTCTTTTTTCTTTCTATGCATAATCTAATAATGCATAATAAGTAGATACATATATTTATAAAAGTTTAAACTGGGTGACTCATCAAAATATCTCTGAAACTACAAGAGCTGCGAAGCTCAAATTTTACACGATTTTTTTTAGTACGTAGGCAGGCGCTAAGAACGGTTTTTTGGAAATTCATTATTCTAAGGGGGTCAACGGTCATTTATATAATAAATTCCGAACCGTAACTGTTGGCCCTTCAAAATTTGTGGCGTAGAAAGATGATTTAAAATAAACAGACACGTGTTTCAGGGTTTTTTGAAATTCAAACTCTAACAATAAGGTGTGAAGCCAAAGGCTGACGTATCACGAAATGTCAGGAACTACAAGATCTACGAGGCTGAAGTTTTGTATTTATCTATAGTTTACATGGAAACCAACATTCGGTACTTGGGTAAAACTAAAGACCACGCGAATGTAATTGCGTGCGGGTCAGCTAGTATCACAATAACCCTGTTTTATCATTTGGCGAAAAACAAAAGACACATTATTTCATCAAGAAAGGTATTTTTTCTGGGTTTGTTTGCTCACGTGGTGTTCAACCCATCCTCCGTAAACGTGAAATATTCAAGCACTATGGATTATGAGACAATGGGTAATGATTTTAGAGATCCTCGCTATTCTCAAGACGTTGAATATTGGATGGGGTTCCATACATAAAGCTGGAGGATTCTTGAGCGCTTTATGAGTTTTACAGATTCTTTAGTTTTTAATGAGGTTTGTGTACTTTTCGGCCCGGAGCACGTAAATAATTTTATTTTATTACGATTTTGTATATTCCAATGTCTGAACAAACTTATTCTATCGCTACTGGAAATTGAATATCTAAAACATTCATCGAAAATTCATTGTCACGCAAATCAACTCACAAAGGCCACTCAAAAACACTTCCAACAAAACATTGCTTTTCAAAAACCACTCTTAGCAGTACACAAATATGACTTAGAATCATTTAAAGGAGAAAAAGTCACAAAATTTTCCCATGTAAAAGAAAATAGTACTTGCTGGTCAGGGAATAAAGGTTGGAGTCGCCTTTGACCAGTTTTAAAAGACCTTTTTGCACGGAAAATTTGTTGCGATAGTCGTAAATATTGAGGTCGGTAAAGGGTTCTCAACGTTGTGGCCGCAAGGTCCATTTGAGTGGTCGCTCCGGTGGACATCTTGTTTAGGTCTCGTGGTCGTGGCATGTGCCTTGCATAATTCAAGGGGTTTTCTCTGGTATGTTTAGAGAATGGGTATTTTTGCCAGTTGTTTTGGGTTTTTGGTTGAGGTGATATAATATAAAGTAAAGACTCTAGAATAGACTAAGGTCCAACTTCACCAATCCACTTTTGCGATAGAACGCAATCAACATTATTAAGTTGGCCTTTTTGCTATTAATTTTTAACTTTATTTATGTATATAAAATGTAATGCTTAACTAAAGCTTGCATGAAGCCCAAATAAGATAGTGTTTTAAAAGGTTCAATAACTGATGTATGATACCTACCTATTCTTTCCTTTATATAAGTTTGAAAAAGCGTACAGCGCTTATAAACGTGTTTAAATTTATGTTCAATATTGTCTAGGATTAATGTACACCGGATTTGTATTACTTTTATATGCTAAGTTCATTAATAAAGATCTTTTAAAATTGAATTGAATTTGAATCAACATAATTAACCCTAGAAAGATAACGTGTGCCTCAGAGGTGCACACGCGACAAACATTCTGATGTATCTTTTTATCCGACGCGTATAATAACTTGTTCTTATCAACCAACTCAGTAGTCATTCTACTATATCCTGGGAAGTCTGTTCCTTTGCGGTACATAGCATACTTTAGTAGTTAATGAGAGTTGATGTTTATCTTTTGTGTAAGTTTTAGCCTCAGTTAGCAAATAAGATTTACTGGTATAAAATTATTTTATTATTATTTTTATTTAGTAATTATAAACTTTACTAAGCTACCACGAATAGTAAATGCATTCTGGTCCAAGATGAAAATACGATATTTGTTAGCTCGAAAATTGAAAAGCAACAGTGATGAAACACTGAAAACTGCCAGTGAGATATAAGATAAAAAAACATGCAGACTTTGAAAATGTGTAATATAAATATTACTGCAATAGTAGAATCGCTTGATGTATGAAATGATGATGATTTGTCACAGTCTGCATTTTCGGAGCCTACTGGAAGTTCGGGACTTGATATGCATAATTTTTTGAACCGGAAGAGTCTTCAGAGGTCAGAATAATTATTGTTGGTCGGCTGCTAAGGGTCGTAGTCATAGAAGAATATCTGTTGCCATTATAATTCGAACTTATACGTACTTTTTGCACTCTCCTCTCAGAACTCAGCTAGCCTACACCTTGAATGACAAATGCATAGAGGCTCTCACTTTGCCAAGGCATTTCGATTAAAATTTCCTACTAAAACCTAATGTACCCCTGACTGTAGAAAAAGTGATAAGATAGTTACTAAATGGGTAAAAAAAAATATGTCCATGATGACCTGAGCCGAATGCAGACGGGCGAGCACAAGAATTACGTTTGTCATTCCCGTCTCTAAATCAAATTATTAGGGTTTTCAATTATTTTTCTCAAACGAATACATTATAATTAAATAATTTTTCTAAAAATTATATCAATATTGCTGATAATATACGGAATTTGAACCGATAAACAAAACACAGTTGATTCTTGTTATTTTTATATCTAGGTCTTCTCGATTTGCTTTAAACTACTCAAAATAAATGAAATTAACTATGATAGTTTTATTTTATTTACACGAATCACATTGTTTGCAATGACGAGGAAAATTGTTATATAAATTACTTATTTATCAAAATTATAGCATTTGAAAATCGTGCGCCTCTCAGGCGCTAGTTTATCTTTTCGGTACAATAAAATAACGTAATAAAAAATCTCTAGAGTTAAGATATACTCAGTTAAGCGCACGTTGATCTGATTCAAGATAAACTTAGTTTTACAAACAGTGTAATTGGACCTAAGGACTCTTATTGCTATTGCTATGGATCAATTGATCTACCTCTAGATTGTTTGCAATATACTATAATTAACTCACTCAGTTGAGCGAGCTAACTGTAGACTGTTGCGAACAATAAATTAGTTCTTATTTTGTTTCATTTTTCTTATTGTATTTTCTTTGTCATTAAGTGCTCTTATCCGACCTTAACCCGTCCCGCGCGGAATACCGCGGTACGTGTGAATCAAGGTGCTTAACATTTAGTATAATTGTTGTTTATTTTTGTTCAATTTATTATTAGGATTGCTATAATAGCACCTAAACATTGCAAAAGTTGCTACGAAATGTAGAAGCTCGCGAACTACCGTAGACCCTCTACGAACAACTAAGGCTCTACAAAGATTAGTTTGGTGGCACCCTAGCTCGTAGCACCTCTACAATGAAGCACGCTACGAAACTTCTACAAGCTGTAGAAGCTCAACACATAATGGTTAATATTTGAATGTTTTTTTTTTGTTCCGGGCGTTCTAGGTGTTTTATACATATATCGTATACTATAGCTGACCCGGCAAACGTTGTTTTGCCATCGACCACTGAGGGTTGAAGATTATTACAGTTAATTAAGGTTATTTAAACCACTTACTTTGATGAATACTATCAGAGTAGATTATAAGCGGAATTGTTACTAAATATTTTTTCCGTCTAATAATTTGATTATTACAGTACAAACTAATATCGCTATTAAACGGTTAAGCCGTTTCGGAGGAGTTTGATAACAAACACTGTGACACGATATTTTTATATAAATAATAAAGATTAAAGTAACATGAAATGTATTATTTATCAGATATCAAGTACCTATAACACCAGCTCTTACTTTGAGGCCATTTGATGCTGTGTGGGTTAACATTCTTTAATTATTAAATTATTCAAATGATTATAACACGACATATACTTATTCATCCTGACATAAGACAAAAATGTCACTATGACATATTCTTGACTCTTCGATTCTGGATTCTAGTATACACAGAATCGCCATTTTTGTATAAAAATTCATGTGGAAGGGCCACATGAATTTCTTTATCGAATTCTGTCCGGGTGGAGTATATCTCACACTAAAACACTCTAAAATATAATGTTACGTTAGCATAAATCTTTATCAATAAGCGTTTTTATATTTATACATATACTGTTAAATTTATATAGTTTTGCTTAGAGTATATATAGACTTACGTAAGTTTAAGCTTTTGTATTTTGTATTTATAGTTTGTATTGTTATAATGTATAAGAACCTAGTATTATTCTATATTCATCTTTTATTGTTATGTTGTAGGTATTTTTGCACTTCTAGAGGGTCGCAAACCAGCGTTGGGTGCATATATCAGTGTGTATCCAGCACAATGCTGAGCGGAGCCACGTTTGCCTTGCGCTCTGCTACGCACAAAATCAAAACCACTTAACCTTGTATTAAATATTTTAGAGTTATTTTGTAGTAGTTCGTAAGGTGAATAAAAATCTTTCATTCTTTTCATTCTATATTAAACAACATTTTGTCTTTTTTACTTTAAACGTATATAAAATTCCTCTTAAAATTAAAATATCAAATCTGAATGTCGTTTTAGTTCGGTAAAATTGGCGCTGGAGGAGATTATGTTCACAAACTGTTGGGAGAAGTTCATCACGACAACCAATCAAAAACAAATCCAATCCATTACCAACCAAACTCCAGCATTTTTCATTCCCAAAAAAAACATCGGCACACTAATCAAACGTAACAAGAAAAAACCTGTCCCATTTGTAAGTTCGCCCACATTTGTCTGTCTGTCAGTCCAATAAATAAGGCAAGAGAAACTGCCGGCCAATCCTGTCTGTGCCTTATCTGGTCTCATCAGGGAGGATCGATGGAGACAGCGGTGGCAACCGGTTCTTGGAGCTTATAAAGAGGATGATACCGCATTTAAAGTATTTATACTTTTTTAGAGAGTTTTTTACCGTGTTTAACACGTTAAAAAATCGCAGCCTGATCCATTTCTTCGTATAGAAAACGACATGATTTGATCTGAATGCGGTTCCACTTTATCGAAGAGAGCTGATACAGGCATGCGCGTAATTTAACTTTTTAGCTCTTTGTACGACAATGCGTCGTCATTTAGTTAGATAATGGGTTTTTGGCTTTGGTCAAGTGTGTCATATTTGAGAGTTTCTTCCACGTATAAGCCGTAAGGTAAGTTTTACAGCTCATAATAAATTTTAGTAAACAAATAAAAAAAATAAAAAATTATCTGAGCGCCTGGTCGAAGCAACACATGACCCGAGAGCTGGTGAGTGTCTGGCGCAGAGCATCAGCATTGCCATACAGCGGGGCAATGCAGCCAGC
Organism: Eupithecia insigniata; assembly: GCA_947859395.1. Lineage (NCBI taxonomy): Eukaryota > Metazoa > Arthropoda > Insecta > Lepidoptera > Geometridae > Eupithecia > Eupithecia insigniata. Next base: position 10,735,003 of record OX402013.1, read on the forward strand.
GTCTTGGGGACGCTTCCGACTGGTATTGATATGGACCAGTTGAGCTTTCTGTAGATTGTTTGCAACAGTCTGCAGTTAGCTCAATTGTTTCAATAGTAAATATAAATATTAGTATAAATGTCATATTTATTAATTGTTAAGACTAATCGATTTGTTTAATTAAAATCCCGAAGTCAAAGACACAAAGCAGAGGGTTGGTGCAAAGTATACATAATTTTTTGACGGCCAAGTTGTAAGCTACTCGTTTAGACCAGTTTGTTCGGATGTATCAACTCTCTACACATCCTCTCGAAGTGAAACATTCATTGGAGCTGTTCGGGATCATTACTCTCTGCCCTCATTGTCTTTATTTCACTTTATTTATTGGAAGTTCACTTCACCTCTGGGGCAGTGTTGTGACGTCACTTTGTTGGTTCTTTCATTTGCTGATGGCGACTGTACCTTAATATCACTTTGGGTAATCCAAGCGGTTATAGTTTGGAACCAGCTAGATGATGAAGGATAACTGATTGCCTAAATCAAAATCAATCTAAAATTTGTAAAATAGAATGAATCGTTATTAAAACATTTGTTTCGACACAAGTCGACACCAAATAATATGATGTTTTTGTACAAACACTGAAAACTGACTTCATATTTTAATTAACACTGTTTTTTAAGCTTTACACATGTTAATACTTCGAGATTATTCGGAGTGATTTTCTAAATAAAAATGAAAGAGTCATCAAAACCGGATAACATTTGGCGAAGATTTACAAAATAAAAATGAAAGAATCATCAAAGCCGGATAATATTTGGCGAAGATTCACTGAATAAAAATGAAAGAATCATCAAAATATTTGGGGAATCAGTTGACTAGGCGAAACTCTGCGGGGCGAATGTGGAACAAATCAAATAAATCTATGTTTAAAAACTGTCATAAATCTCAATTTCGCTTTATTCACACCGTCTTCGCAAATCAAACCCGCTTCACTCAACTCTCGTTATAAAACGTCTTGATTCCCCTTGGAGACCATCATCCGTCAACCGCGACAACAGCTTAATTGGACCACCTCTGTTTCCAATTTAAATGCGAAATTGAGTTGTGAGGTTTTAAATTTCAGAAGATTGATGGTTAGGTAACGATAGAAATCTAATCTGGTAGTGGTATACATATGTATAGTGGTCTAGTGGTGGTATTATGGAAATCTCGGAAACAGCTATATCTAAAGAGTTAAGGTCCGAAGGGACAGTCGTTTCTTGGAGTTATATGTGATAGGTAATAATAATAAATAAATAATGCTGGACAATACACATAGCATCTAGCCCCAAGCTAAGCAGAGCTTGTGTTATGGGTACTAGATGACTGATATAGGTACATAATACAATATATTACATAGATAGACTTCTTTTCATTATTAGGCTATGCAATGTCCTAAAATATTGATTCGTCTTCTGTAACCATAAACACAGTATTGCGGAATCACAGACAGCGCTCGATTACTTAATTACTTATGTTCCACGCAAGAGAGCGACTACTCGAAGGTTAAACTTTGCTATTTACTTATACTGGACTTTTAAACACATGATCTATCTACGGTATGAGTCGAAAAAGTGATTGACTTTCGGTTTTATAAATAGAAAAATGTATTATTCCTTTTATATTAGAGTCTGGCATTACAGCAACATTAATTAAACAGTCATTAAAATAAAGAAAAAGTTCAAAAATAAAGCATTTAATCCGGGGAGGAGCTGTCAAAAGATAATTACTTCTAATCCCAGAGGCGCCTCGCGAGACACCTACCTAATTAAAACCTTGTGAAAATAGCATAGCATGAGACGGAATGGTACTCACTGCTTCTCATTTATACAGGATAATTTTAAAGTCAAGTTTAGAAACGAAAAAGAAAAGGTGAAACGACTCCATAAAAATTATGAATAGACATTAAATAATTTTTTTTAAATAAATGACAATCATATCATATAAACAAATTAAACAAGTATTTACAATTGAAACAGTTGAGATAACTGCAGACTGTTGCTAACAATCTACAGGTAGCTCAACTATTCCATATCAATTCCAGTCGGAAGCGTCCCCAAAACGCTGGCTGCATTGCCTCGCTGTATGGCAATGATAATTCGCTGTGCCAGATACTCACCAGCTCTCGGGTCACGCGTCGCTTCGACCAGGCGCTCTGATATTTTTTTGAAAATCCTGAGAGTCTCGGTACCCCACGGACCTAGGGTGTCGACTCCAAGGGGAGGAAATGCGAAATGAATAACTAAAACTTATAGAGGGCATGATCCAAGAAAACAGGTCTGCTCTTCCGGGATTGGCGACAGGTGACGTGACTGTCCAGTTGCCACTGTATTTCAACAAAATGTAGAAGTTGGGAAACAAATCTGATAAGGATCAATTTAAAAATCAATAAAAAATTACTATCGTCAATTATGTTTGTTAAATCAGTCAAAACAGCGTTAGTTAAATACAAGTCAATGTGTTGAATAATTGCTAAATACAAAACCACATAGTTTTATCAGATTCATACAGGAGCTCGAGGAGTTACGATTTTACGCTACTGGTAACACCAGGAAACAGAGTCGTCTTCTCATTCACCGATGGCGTCGATGACGTAGCCTGTTGACACCCACGTGACCATCGTGTCTCGGAAGAGCATACCTTGTTTTGTTATACCATGATAGAGGGCACCAGCATCTAGCTCATGCTGAGACAGAGACCGTTCTATAACTCAATGCAGAAATAAGTCCATCTGTACTAACTTTTGTATGCTTAAAGTATGTTTAATAAGAGTACCAGTTATACTTAATTGGCTATGTTTTATTCTGGCAAGCTGTGCGAAACCGCGAGCAGAAACAAATATGTAAATACAATGGAACGCCTCCATGCGCGAATTCCATTATTATAACTAATATTATAAATGCGAAATTGTGTTTGTTTGTTTGTTTTTATTTCCTTCACTAAGCAACCAATCGACTTGATTTTTTGGCATATAGTTACATAGTTGAAAGAATGGAGGCGGGTAACAGCTAGTAGTGAATAAATGGTAATCAGCGATGATTTTGGAGTTACAATTACATTTATAAAATTATTTATTGTACACCACGATGAAAACATTAAAAATAGACATTACGTAAAACATGAACAATGGACGGCCTTATCGCTTAGAAGCGATCTCTTCCGGGCAACCTTTGGATGAAGTTCCACCTAAAGACGAAATGAGTTGAAAACATTCGTATTACTCGATGAAATGTTTGTATATTAGGTTGCAAAGTAAGCAGTAGGTTATGTAATTACTAGCTATTCTCCGCGGTTTCATCCGCGTTAAATTCGAATTTCACATTTTTAAACGGATGAAAAGGTCTTTCGTGCCCCCGTAAATCTCCCATGGGAATTAAATGTTTTATCAGGACAAAAGTAGCCTATGTTACTCTCCATCCTCCTAACTCTATGCCAAAAATGAAGTCGATTGGTTGCTTATTGGTTGCTTAGTTAAGGCATGAAGAAAGGACAAACAAACACACTTTTGCGTTTATGATATTAGTTAGGATTTCACAATTCATCATCATAATCATCATCATCAGCCCATACACGTACACTGCTGGACATTGGCCTCCCCCGTACGACGCCACAAATAGCGGTCCTGAGCCGCCTCCATCCATCGACTCCCTGCGACCGCTACGATGTCGTCGGTCCATCGAGTGGATGGTCTCCCATGTAGGGAGTATTTGCCATAATCACCACGCTTGGCAGGCGGATTGGTGATCGGTGTGTAAAAATACTCAGACGGAAGCTGCTGCCCTTCCTCTGGTAGGTTTCAAAATTACACATAATATCATAAAATACTTGTAAAAACTTAAAGCGCTTACGTACTAAGCATAACAAAACCTTTCTTTATATTTCCTCCCTGAAACAAAAACTATAACAATAATCTCACTAGTACGGGGCACGGGGGATATTTCAGTGCATTCCTGCATTTTTAGTGCAGTTTAGTTCCTTTTTAGTGCATTTTAGTGCCGCGCTCAAAATATAAAACACGCTGAGAATTGTTAATTCTGAGCTGAGTATTTTTGATTATATCTCATTCAGGGACACAGTGAGAAATTAACCGACTCTCAGGGGAAAGTTAGTTATGGATGAGGCAAACTAGTACCTATCTCATCTTGCTTCGGGTTTTTTGTATCTCATAAAGTATGCCGCTTACATCATCCTATATAAATATTATAAATTTGAAGGTAACTCTGTCTATCTGTCTTTATGTTACCTTTTCACTCCTAAACGGCTGAGTGATATCCCGGGATGGTATCCCGAGGACGGTCATAGGGTACATGAAAAGCCGTGCAAAGCCGCGGGCAGCAGCTAGTTTTATATAAAGTAGTAAGAAAAAGCCACAGATAAATAAGTAAAATAAATAAATGAATAATGCCGGACAATTCAGACAGAATCATCACTGATAATGATTTGGAATGGAAAATCGAGATTTAGCAAACTTTTGCTTTCCTCTGAATAAAATCATAAGTTAGAAATGATACTGTGGGATAATAAACAATCTTTAGATATAACTTGCTGACAGTATAACGGTTCTTGATTTTGACAAAAAAAATTACAAATTAGAGAATGGTGATGAGAGAAAGTAATTCTGCTGGTGTTGAGGAAGCAATAAATAAATTCAAAGAAACTATCAATCATACCCTTTGTAAAAAGGCTTATTACAGAATATCAGATTATCTAGAGGATAAAAAAGCATGGGACGACTTTTGCTCCAACTCGAAAACTAACAACCTAACAAGGTACAGGTTTCTTGTTCGCTTCTTTACTTTACCTTAAAAAGATTGAAGTGAACAAAAAATCAAAGTGATCACTTTATTTCCCTGTTTTACTTATGTAATTTTGATTTTGTGACGTGTCCAAGAGTCCTGTAAGGTCTAATGGCCGGTTTACATTATTCCAGTCCAGCGATCCAGTCCAGTACTGGATTGTTTTCTGGAAAAATGTAAACCGGCACTGGAATGAACTGAATTCAGTAAGCATTCCAGTACAGTAACTGGATTCGCGGTCTACTTTTGAATCCAGTGCGATCAATCCAGTGCAACTGGAATAATGTAGACGGCCAATCCAGTGCCATTCCAGTGCTGACGAAGTACACACGTGATGGTTGTTTTTGCGGACTTTTTTTGCGAAGAAAAAAGATTTAACAATGGTGAAGAAGTTATCTGAAGACGAAACTGTAAAGTTTGTCACTATATACAGAGAAAATCCGTGTTTATGGGATATAACATCAGAACATTATAAAAACAAAGCTATGCGCCAAGCTGCTTTGCAAAATCTGTGCATTGGTATGGAAATTGAAGGATTCACATTGGAAGATGTGAAAAACAAAATAAAAAGTATTCGTTCGACATACTACCTTGAACTAGACAAGATTAAGAAGTCATCCACATCTGGTGCTAGTGGCAATGTTTACCAACCCAAAGTGAAATGGTTCGCCGAATTCAATTCATTTATTAAAAATGTGATGGTGAAGCGTAAAACACACGTATGTACAATATTTTAAGATTTTTATTTTAGTAGCATATTATTTGTTAAAACACACAAATTTATCAATGTATCATATGATTTTGCCATGGTACTTTTCCTTCGTTCACAAAATAATTAGTAAATTGAGTTCTTTCTTCCCTGGCATGTGTTGCTGAGTTGTTACTGCCCTGCTTAATAACCTCTTTAGATGGTGTATGATGGTATCATACACCATCTAAAGAGGTTATTTCGGATCTCCACGTTCCATTAATCAAATGATGGTCGTTGTGATCTTCATGGTCTACACAGGTAGTAGACATATAATTGCTTGACTTTTTTTTCTCAACCAATTGTGTACAGAGCAAGCTGCATACACAATGTGATCCACAGTATCTAACTTAGTTGAAATAGATTTTTCGAAAATTCTGAATCGACTTACTAATATTCCAAAAGCGTTTTCTACAATGCGTCTAGCACGGGACAGCCTGTAATTATATATTTTTTGTTCAAAAGTAAAATTAGCCCCAGGATATGGTTTCATTAAGTAAGTTTTTAGTGAAAATGCTGCATCAGCCACAATCACTCCATCTTCTGGAATAAAACTGACATTTTCTAATTCAGTAAAAATGGAACAGTTTTCGAAAATGCCACCATCCGAAGCGCTTCCATTTGCGCCCACATTGATATACGTAAAACAGTAATCATGGTCAACAAGAGCCATCAATACTATGCTGTTTTCTTTTTTATAATTAAAGTTCGTACTTCCATATTCATAGGAGCCAGTAATTTTTATATGTTTTCCGTCTAACGCTCCGTAGCACAAAGCAAAGTTCCACTTATTCCGAAAGCCTTTCTGGACTTGTTTCCATTGTTCCGCAGTGGGTATCTGCAAAAATAAAGTAAAAATATTTTATTTTCAGGAAAATACTGATGATGCTCAAAATAAAGAAAATACTGACAATACTCAACCTAGTGCCCAATGTGGGAACCCTACCCATACAAACCCAGAACCAAGTCTATCAGAACCGCGAAAGAAAAGAAGTAAAATTTCACAGCTGTCTACAATAGTCAGTAGCATGAAAGATATGCAATACGATTTATCCAAATCAGAAACAGTGGAAGATGAATTTGACATCTTCGGGAAACACATTGCGAAGCAATTAAGAACCCTTACAGAACAGGCCAACAAGAAATTCAGAGTGTGATAACAAAATGTCGACTACACGATTTGAAATACGGAAAAATGACAATTCTATATTCTGCAAACACACATGCTAGTGACAATTCGTCAAGACCAAGTAACAATTATGCGTCAAGACCAAGTACGAGTAGTAGTACTTATATGCCATTGAATAGTTCAGCGTCTGTAGATACACAAACCACTGAGGACTCGTTAAATGTAGTAAGCGATGACCCAGAATACATTAATATGATCATGAATGCTTTCAATAATGCTTAATTGTCATAGATATGATACTTAATAAAAAAATATTACCTTGATGTGGTCTGTGGACTTCTGGTATAATTTTTGAAATTGTTGGTTTTGGCAATCGAAACATACGACTGAGGCTTCTGTAACTATCTCCAGTAGTTAAAAAAGAAAGAGTGACTTCTAATTTTATTTTTGCGGGTATAGCATCTGAACAACGTATTCTTACGCTGGATATTAATCGAAATTAATAATAACAGTTCTTCAAAGTTTTCTGCTGTCATTCTCAGTGCCAGTCTATATTCATTGGGATCTTCTACCTTCAGTTGTTGCAAAAGCATTACTTACCCTCCTTTTTGATCTCTTTCGCTGATCCAATTTCTCACCCAAATCCGTTCCTTTTTTTTAAGTTCCTTATCAACCTCATTAATAACTTCTTGTAGCAAGAGTGATTGAGCACGTTTGAAACATTTTCGAAACTGATCTCTTCTTGAAATCATTGTCACTGTAGTGTTCACACTTCAACGGCTTCTAAATAACTGGAATAATGTAGACGTTACAGATCCAGTCCAGCACTGGACTGGAATCTCGCTAGATCACTGGACTGGAATAATGTAAACCGAGCATAAAGGAAATAAAGCACTTTGATAATTGATATTTATTTGAAGCAACACCCCACCTACCTGGTAGTGACTATTACAGGCGACACAACTAACAAATCGGGACATCAGGTATCTTCTAGCTGGATGGTTGGCTTTTTGGGAGTCACACACAACACTCAAGGGCACTAGCAGAATTTTACAGTTTGTTGATAGAACGTATATCTTGAGAATTGAACACGGGCATTTATCACATTTCCGTTGCATTTGGAAAATTGGTGTTCATCGATTTTTGTAACCGTACAACAACAAGAAAATTTCGTAGTTTAGTTTTCTTGTCTTCAATTATGGAACGGTTTAGTGTCTAGATGTTCAAGGAATTTCGTTGCCTTGTGTTATTATTCCCCTCCGTTTCAAACGCATTACAGCTTTAAGTTAACAAATCAAGAAAGATTGAAAAGTGTTATTTTAATACGGTTAATACCGATACAACAGAATGCAGACTCATCCTATGGTCGAGATAAACCTAACTTAGGATTTAAGATGCTCTTTACTTCAAATTTTCAAAAAGTTGTTTTAATATATATATGTATATCTATCAGTGTGCAAAACGGGTGTGTTAAGCCATTCCTAGTTTTTTTAATGCTTGGCAGTGCAATCCTTAACTTTTCTGTTAATTATCAACAGAATCGAACACTGATACTGCGATCAATCATTAACATCATATTCACGGTAACAACGTGGTGTGCCGATAGGAGGTAAATAATAGTTTGGGCTTATTGTGCGAGCAACTTTAACCCACTCCTTCGGACTCCGCGCATACAAACCGTAAAACCAACAGAGATAAAACAGTATAAAATATTTAATTATATTTTATCACCACTAAAGGCGTGTAAATGAAAAACCGGTTTCTGTACTTTATGAAATCGTAAAAAACTTGTCTTTTCTGTGATTTCAATGGAACTTTTCATGGTTTTGCATTGTTGGAATTTCATTAAATATTTTTTATGGGATGGCTTTGTGGGAATTTTATGGGTTTTATAGCCAGTTAATTAAGATATTGGGACCTTTTGTGTGTTTTGAATAAAGTCTCTGAGACTTCGGATAGGTTTATTTTTACCTACCTTTAGGCTAAGGCCAGATCGCAGGTGGCCCGCTTAGTGGCAAGAGGTTAGCTGATCGCTTCGATGACTCATCCTGGTGAACCAATACAAGGCACGTTATGTAAGCGGCCACACCACTCCCGCTGGGCTACTATCGACGCGCCAAGCGACACACTCAGCGAGCGGTGTGGCCGCGTGGTTGGTTCACTAGATGAGTCATCGAAGCGATCAGCAAACCTCTTGCCACTAAGCGTGCCACCTGCGGTCTGTCCTTAGGCTTAGATAAGTCTCGCATGTAACTTATGATCCGTCTACATGTTGGCCAGCCTAGTACAAGCTGTCAAATAATGTCATTACAAAGTATGTACTTTTCCGGTGACTTGGCCTACATGTGGGCGAATCTTCCAGTACGACAGCAGTCCATAAGAGTTGGATTCTAAATAGATGTCAAATTGAGATCAAGACGGAAATCGGCATTATCAAAATCATCACACGCGATGCTACAAACACGCGCAGCTAGTAAGCTGTCTACGGTATCACACAGACTGGCTAAGTCTGACGGGCTCACGCACGTGCAGGACCCGCGTTTTACAAGAACTTACCGGACCAGGAAAGTCATTGCGCCTAGCCTCTCCTTTAAGCGGAGACTTAAATCGTGGCTGGTCGAGAAGGCGTTCTATAATGTTGAAGAATTTGTGCCGAAAATACAATGATATTTTCATTATTCATTATTTTATACAATATGACAATATTATTCTTTCTAATTATTTTAATTTTATGTAATTTATATATATAGTTAATATAATTTTATTATTATGTTATAATTTGTAAATTGACCGACCTGTTATAACTATTTACCAATAAATTGATTCTTCTGATTATTCAAAACCCGTTTTAATCAGCTAACAAGAAAAAGACGAGTAACAACTATTTTCCCTATTAGTACCTTTTAACCATAAAGTCTGTGAGTAAACTCTTTTTATAAACTATCAAAGATTTCACACCGAATAGCAAATTTATGTATCGTAGAAGAAAAAAGAACTGGGTATATGGTTTTTACCATTAATAAATCAGTGACGCACACAGTTTATAAATACACCTCACTTAAGACAACCCATTCTAATTACCAAATTATAATTTTAAGATCCCCAAAACACGGTTCATTTACCACATTAACCATTTAAAAATGCCATCTTCAAAGGTAACACTTACAAAGGAAGTTCTTACGCGTTAATTGTAAACGTGGCAGTTGCAGCACTCTACTAATTTCACACCTGACTACCCCCTTTAAGGTAAAGGGTGGAGATGAAGTGAATTTTTAATCGCGTCTTTACCAGATTCACGGTTTGTTGGATAGTGGTAATTTTTTAACTGGATAAAGGATTTTCTGGCCGAAAATTCCATTTCCGATTAATGATTTTCAAAGCCATTTTTATTGCCAATCAAAGTGTAACAAGAATGTTCCGGATTTTCATTCCCAGATGTTTTTTTGCTGGTGTTCTTTAATTATTGGGTGCAAGGTGCAATACATGTAAACGTAACTGAACGTACCTTAATTTAAAGTAGGTGTCCCTAAATTAATTACCTATTTCATAATTTATTAATGGTTCATATTATTAAATAGCTATTACTGAATGTAATTTGTAAGCCTTTAAGACAAATTTCTAGTTTTGGTGGGATAGTAGGTAACAAACTTCCTTGATTTCAGATTTCAATAGCTTTATTTCTTTAGGCTTACAAAATAAGCACAAAGACCAGTTACATTTTATACCAGAAACAGCTATAAAATATAAAGTGGAGACCAGTGGTTATTATTATCAGGTAAGAAATAATTATCAGGTAAGAAATAATTATTGTTATTGATTTTATTTTAAGTTTAAATTGATAAAATTTTAAGTATCGTTATTGATTTTCTCGTAACTTATTTTTTTGTCCACTAGTGGAAGATGAGTTTTGACTATTTATAAGTATTATTCCTAGAGACGTGTAGATAAAGTGATAACAACGTTTGAATGGGTTCGCTTGTTATTTTTAATTATCGTCGCAGTTTTTTCTAGAATTATTAATTTCAATAAAACTCATACGAAGCAGCGGCCGTCTGGCGTGACCAGACGACCGCTCCTAGAAAACTGTCACCGTTAAATTAGACTGCAGCGTGGTAGATGCTAATGCAACGTCACTTCTTATAATAAACAGGGCATTAGTTTGAACGTACGTTCGCGTTCGTCAAAACGAAGGGTGACCATGCGAATTCTGAAATTCGAGATTTTTGGCATTTGACTAAGCGTATCTCGTAAAGTATTTTTTATAAAGAATATTTTTACTGTCTGCCCAGGCTTGAAACAAAGGTAAATTGGCAAAACTTGCTTAGTACCCGTTTAGACATAATATATTAGGTGCAAGTAATGCCTACTCCACAAAGGATGACTAAAGGAGATAGGTATCTCTCTGTCGGAAGACCATCGTTGATTGTGACGTGTTGATAACTAACTCATGCTGAGACAGAGACCGATTTGTGAATCAAGGCAAAAATTTGTCTGTTTTGTCTTTTACTGTTAAATCATTGAATATATAAATCATTGTATACATTGCAAATAAAATATTCTCATTCAGATAGCCCTGATCATCCTACTGTTAGGCTGAGGTCTCCCCCATCCCTTCCAGTTATCGCACCTTGGTCCATCACTGACCACTCCACTTCCACGCGGAATTTTGCCAACTTGTAGCACCTTCTTCCACTAGGTCAGTCGCGCAACTTAGCACAGAGTAGCAGAGCTCCTAATTTTGACCATCTCGTAATTTCCGTTATAAATAGTTCAGTATACTTACTTACCATTAATAAAACCTTCGATTTTTTTAAATTTTATCCGAAAAATTACAATTGCGTGGCCGCATTACAATATCTAGGTGATGAATGCAATCGCTACATTGGGGCTTGCCTAGTCTTGCCTAATACATCCGCGCTTGTGGTGTGCCACACCCAACCACAGTAAATGTAGTTTACAGTAGCCTTTCTGTAATTTTCACAATATGGTGGTCTTGACTTGGGCTTTCGAAACCTTTTGCACAGCAGAGATATTCTTTTGAGCTGCCATAAATTAGTGGACCCAATCTTGAACCAATAATAAAACGAAACGTTGACGTGACAAACATTTTGACATTGGAATTGAAAATGTCGTTTTCTTCTCGTTAAAACTATGGCTGCCTGGAAGAAATCGCTTTAAGCGATAAGGCTGCCAGTTTTTTTACCTTTTTACCAAACTGTTTAGTTATAACTATAACTTTTTCTGAATAAAGCATATCTATCTATCTTCACGTGACCTTCTGCATTTTAATACACTGTGTCCCTGAAACCCGTCGTATTTTGCTGTTTTGCAAATGGCGCGAATGACGTTACACTGATAGGTGCATTACTATGAGTTGTACGACAAACACTTTGCTGTGTTATTAAAGTTTTCCAGGTCGTTCACCTTTTCATTTGAGCTTTTCAAGGATACTACTATCATCTACTTTAGGTAATATTTGAATATATATACTATGTATTTTATGACTCCTAAGGTTATCGACCCCTCCAACTCAACCCGTGGATGTCGTAAGAGCCGACTAAGGGAACCTACCAGAGGAAGGGCAGCAGCTTCCGTCTGAGTATTTTTAAACACCAACACTGCGATCACTAATCCGCCTGCCAAGCGTGGTGATTATGGCAAATCCCCCCCTACATGGGAGACCATCCACTCGATGGACCGATGACATCGTAGCGGTCGCAGGGAGTCGATGGATGGAGGCGGCTCAGGACCGCTATTTGTGGCGTCGTACGAGGGACACCTATGTCCAGCAGTGGACGTGTATGGGCTGATGATGATGATGGTGGTGGTTTTGTTTCATAAATGTAATAAAATGGAGGAAGACGGGGGTTATGTAGAATCATTTTAAATAATAGTACCGTAGATTGACGGTATTTACTTGTCTGGAATGATTTGGGTAACTAACGGCCGAATACTCAAACGCAACTCAGATGTAAGTACGTCTTATGTCGCAATATTTTGACAGTTTTCAATGAAAATCTGTCAAAAAATCGTCACTTGAGTCGTGCTTAAATCTGAGATTCGTTTGAGTATTCGGGGGTAAAGGCGTTTACCCCCGAATACTCAAACGAAGATCAGTAATTTTTGACAGATTTTCATTGAAAACTGTCAAAATATCGCAACATAAGACGTACTTAGATCTGAATTGCGTTTGAGTATTCGGCCGTTAGTTTTCTAAAGATCGGACTGAAAAGAGTGCTATTGAGTTTGAATCTGTGAAAATAAAAATGGCATTGACCCTACCTGACGCCGGTTGCTCATTTTATTCATTTAATTTTTCGGATGGGCTGAGAAAAAAAATCTATTCAGACAAATTCTATACTTTTGAAGGTGATCGCTATCTCGAAGGCGAAAGGAAGTTTCAATTCTTGATTTTAGAACTTGTGCTTTCTGCGAATCTTCGGTTTTAAACTTCTTCCAATAGAGGATAAAATATTGAAGTGAAAAAAAAAACAATGGATACCTTTTTTCTAATTTGATAATAAATAATGGGTTAAAATTTGACTTGTCTATTATAATGTAAGGAGAAAAAATTCACGTTACCTTTTGATTACTCCCCTTCGACAAGCGGTACAGTCATTCATAGATGTGGGGCCGCGTCCCATATGAGAAATGTGTGGCTGACAGTACTAAAACCTGCCTTTGAAAAGTGGGATGAATGCGGAATAGAATCACCACTGGGTTTGATTTTCCGCGTTCGGGCTAGTTTGGGCCGAGGCCCTAGGATTACTATTTCGATTTAGTACAGAAATCTACAAGTAGGTACCATTCTCACTTTTATTACCATTCCCAATCAAACTACCCACCTTACCCATTCAAGTAAATTGAATCAAGACACATGTACATCGCCACTAAACGCCACCCTTCGAAGTAAAATCTACCAATTTAATATCTACAGGCGGAAAAATTTGGAACTAATATCGTCACTTCAAGATTACATCCCAAGGCTGTAATAAAATGCGATGCCAGCGCCACTGTCAAGTGACGGAATAAGTTGGGGTAGGCTGGAAGCTGTCGTAAAACTTTACGAACTGGCGCGTCCTCTATCGGATATCTGTGACAATCATCTTGGAAGGTAGAGTAGTCTGGAATCAGAGATGGTTGAATAATTTTCAAACTCGAAGGGAGTTTCAGAAAGCAGAGGTGCGGGAAGAATGGCGCCGGATTGTGAAGCGTGCGACCATCCCTGATATGACGACCACGACCACTCTGTCAAGAGTGTAGCGAATAAGAAGGAGGGAGTCTTGGACCACAGGATTCTTATGGTCTAACAATAAGTAGATAGTTGACGTCAGTACTCTAAAAATAAAAAAAATATGTTGGACAGTGCACACAACATCATCTAGCCCCAAGCTAAGCAGATCTTGTATTATGGGTACTAAATGACAAAGAAAATAACAATCAAATAATATAAACAAATTAAACTAGTATTTACAATTGAAACAATTGAGCTAACTGCAGACTGTTGCAAACAATCTACAGATAGCTCAACTCGTCCATATCAATACCAGTCGGAAGCGTCCCCAAGACGCTGCTGGCTGCATTACTAGATGACTGATATACATAATATAATATATTACATAGATAGATATTTTTTATTATACATAGAAAATACCCAGAACACCCGATACATATTATATTCGTAGATCGTACAAACATTTGTCCCAAGGTGGGAATCGAACCCGCAACCTTCTGCTTCGCAGTCCGCCGCGACAAATCGGTCGATTTACAATCAATGTTTTATCCGTCATTACTTTTAAAATACTATTCGTATATCTTTTCTAATAGTAAAACATACTCGTAAAACCAAATTATGTTTACACAACAAAGATAAAAGGGCGCTTTCATCGCAGATAGCTTTACATACTAAAAACGTATTTTCTAAAAAAAAACCCTCAAAGATGTGGACGTTACTTGACCCCAGATTTGATCCGCACCACAGCTTTCAATCGGAAAATCGGATATAAATAAATTGTTGAAAGACAAATCATACAGCATCATCTAGCCCCAGTAGTAACATTACCTAATCTGTGCCCAAGATAAGCAGAGCTTGTAGTAAAATTCGCAAACCTTTGTACTATATATTTGATAAATATTTTCTGATATATATTTGATAAGTATTTTCTGTTGCTCTACCTACCTGGAAACCCTTTTCCAGGTAGGTAGAGCAACTGATCCTCCCTAAGATCAATAAAAAATCTACTGAAAGATCTTCTAAATTCTGTTAAATGAAAATTATATTGATAAATTGGTTATTTTCGATGCATCTCTGAATCTAACTACTCTATTCTAAAAGGCTGAGATTTCAATAACGCGTGACGCCTGATTGCGTCGTCTTGCACTCGGCATGTCTTCGTTAAATGGGACAGACATACCGACAGTTATTTTATTGTATTTGGAATGATATTTTGCCGGTGGTTTAGTTTTCCACGCTTAAAGTACTTTAAGTTTTAATCTGCCTTGTGCAGTATTGCTCTGAGGTTCACATTAGGTCTGATCGACTATGCGACGGTTTTACCGGAACAAAAAAGTAGAGAGAGTGTAGAATGCTTTATGGTATAAGTATTTCAATAGCGCTACTCACATTAGAGCGACCCGATAGTTTTATTATTCCATATATTTCATAATTAGCTTCTGCCTGCGGGTTTGCACGCATTTTTTTAATAATTAGATTTTATTATATGTTATTTCAGGTCTGACCGGATCATCATCAGATTGAATGGATTGGAGAATTTTTGTCCAATCCATTCAGTAGGTTTAGCGTTGTCTTTGGCCAGGACCTATAGGAATGAAAAATTTCAGCCCGATCAATTCAGTAGTTTGGCGTTTTCTTCGGCCAAACATCTTCACAACGACACAAGCTTTCGCCTAATATTAGTAGAATATTTTCGTTCCATCAAAACTCTCGGTACGACCTAATGTAACCTGCTCTTAGGCGATATGGTTGTACGAAGGAGTTAGTCTCACTTCGGACGACAAACAGTTGATCGCGCGAGCCCAAGTGAAAATTCTAAATAAATCAACATTTCTAGTAGATCTTCGGCCCACTCGTCGTTTGTTATAAAACTCAGCTTGATTTTGTACATTCGTCAAGCAGATATTATTAAGAGAAAATGTAAGACCATGGTATCCTTTTTCTATCAATAAGTTGAAGTATTGATGCTGTAGGATAATTAATGATGATAAAAATGAGTAGTTTTCTATCTTTGGGGCTGAACCCGGTTCTGTAGCATTTGTACTAACGTATGCTCAGCTACTTTGGTCACATAGCTAGTAGAAATCTAGATAACCTAGAGAAACTAGTTGTTGTGGGCAAGGTAGATGGGAGAAGACCACCAAGCTGCTGGTCTGACATTGTGAAAGAGATTACCGGACTTCCAGTGACCACTAACTAAGATAAGGGTAAGATAAGGGTGGTATGGAAGCATATGGTCAAGTCCTCAATAAAGGCTTTTCAGGGCGGGCACGACCTTCAGTAATGAAGAACACGATGAAGAAGATCTTTGGGGTCTTTAGTACTCCCAACTCCCGATATAAAATTAATGTTTGAGAAGCCTAGTACTAAGTCCAGCCATGTCTTGGCTGCGATGATGATGCGGTATATAGATTGTTAATTGAAACAAATAAGTAGTATAATATACATATAGCTAGATGTCGCTGCTAATTATGGCGATAATAATATATTTATAACGATTTAGATCGCGCTAATGAAGCGTTTCGGGTCTTTTAGGGGTAAAAATTATGGTTCTCGTATAAATTGGTTTTCACCATTCATAATTCACGGTGTTGTTATTTGAACCAACTGTACCGAGTAATTAGTACATAAGTCGACTTCAAAATATTAATTACTAGATGACCCGATAGACATTGTCCTGTCTTTCAATTCAAAATTCTTTATTCAAACGTGCTTAGAAAAGAGCATGCAAAGAGTATATAACGCTGGGGCTAAGGTTACATGAAAAAAGTTTATAATAATGGTAGTTGTTAAGATTTCTCAAATTTGCTAAGATCTTGTGCAATTGATATGGTGCTAGGTGATGCTGAAGAAACAATTACCACTGTAGAGATTGATGAGGAAACGTATGAAGAAGTATAAAGAACAACAAAGAAAAACATTCCCATGTTATTTGTAAGAGGAGATGGCGTAATACTAGCATCTTCACCTGTGGTGGGTATATAGATCTAAGTTACACTTATTTTAAATAAAACAGCCAAATTTTCGCCAAACCTTCTACGACATATTTGAAAACATTTCAATTAAGAAGAAATAAATCGGTAAAGCTGTTCTCAAGTTAAAGCGTGACCGGGAGATGTAGGGGTTATTTTTTATATATAGACTAGGTAGTTTTAAAAGCCGTGACATTTATTCGGACAAAGTTTATGAATATTCTAGTTAATGAGACGGAAACTTTAAATCCTTTTAATTGATAGTAGCTGGTTCGTATTCTGTGGCAGGCAACAACTCGTGAAAGGGTAAGATTAATTACTGGCCTTTTTGCTGATGATGGAGTGTTTTGGTAATTTTTGGATATTTCTGATGAAGGTTGAAAAGCTTTGTTTATTTATTTTAAGTCACTTAAATAAAGTTATAATGTGGACCTGATACTACCAAACATTCAAAAAATAATGTAGCAAACTTGTACTTACCTTCCTAAAATGAAGTGAGCTCCTAAGAACTCCTCTGTAGCGTAGCGGGCAAAGGTCGAGGTTACGGGTTCGATTCTCGCCTCCGGACAAATGTATGAAGTTTGAACAATCTAAAAATATTTGTTCCGGGTTTTCTAGATGTTTTCGATGGAAACTCAAAAAATATCTATCTATTTAGTATATGTATATATCAGTTATACATATAGTACCCATAACACAAGTTCTGCTGAGCTTGGGGCTAGACTAGACGACGCTATGTCCAAAAAAAACTCATTTTATGAACATGTAGTTCGGTTACCTCCTGTTTCAAACAAATACACTTACCCAATTTTACACCCTAAACATATTTGTACCTACATTTTCAATAATTTTTATTCATATTTTTAAATTTATTTCGTGTTTTGTCTACATTGGAATGAATTAGGTAAATAACTATTTATAACACCTAGCTCTAAGCTTCTCTAAAATCTTTATTGACAAAGAAAATAACAATCAAACAATATAAAGAAATTAAACTAGTATTTACAATTGAAACAATTGTGCTAACTGCAGACTGTTGCAAACAATCTACAGATAGCTCAACTGGTCCATATCAATACCAGTCGGTCCCCAAGACGCTGGCTGCATTGCCCCGCTGTATGGCAATGCTAATGCGCTGCGCCAGATACTCACCAGCTCTCGAGTCACGCGTCGCTTCGAACAGGCGCTCAGATAATTTTTTAAAAACCCGGAGGGCCTCGGTACCCCACGGTCTCTTAAATTTTGAAAATAAGATACATAATATTGTCTGTACTGTTGAATTCCTTAGAATATTCGCTGTTCTGGTTAATTATAATAAGACATTAAATTTCAATAAAAGCTGCCATTTTCCTAAACATTTTACTGAAAATAACGTCCATCGTAAAAGGTATTCCGTTGGCATAAGAACAAATACATAATTCTGCCATTTATTACCGTTTTCATCCAACGCTAATAAACTGAGAATCGAGATTTATTAAAATTCAAAGGGAAGATTTTCATAGGATACATTAAAATCTGTTTCTACCGCTCCGTTTTTGATAGGGTATGAGATAAGCACTGTAGCGAGTAAAAGAGGTAGAATACTCTAAAGTTAACGGGATATTTACCATGATTTGAGTTTTGAGTTCTCCAATATACCATGATAGTATATAATAACCATGATAGTTTCAAAAGTTTTATAGGTAGAATACTGTTTTTTTTTTGGGAAGTTGACCTAAATTTATCGTTTGTTACCCCGGTTTCGATTCCCTGCGTGGTGACTTCCCTCGGTATCGACCAAAATCGTTTTGACATGTCTTAGAGTACAGTTAGTGATACAAGTAAGTGTTTTAGTTTTACTATAATTTAACGTCAATAAATTTAACAGTCTTCATTCCTTTTGTTATTACTTATTTTATTAGGTGCTACTTAATCATAAAATTGCTTAATCAAAAAATAAGAACGACATTTTAAAATCCAGTAGCACTTTGTAGACGATGCGGCCGTGAGGCTTTGAATACGTCCTCCACGCCGCCAAAAAAATTACAATTCTATGTCAACTGCCTTGACTGTTGATTATCGAACCAAGGGGATGGAGAGAGGCACATAACATAAAACTGACACGATGAGACCACGGAAACGCGGACGAAGGCGCGGGTAGCAGCTTGTGGAAAATAATACCGATATGGCCCTATAAAAAAAAATCCCGAGGGACTAGTATTTGTTCAGAAAAACTGAAAAGAAAATTGTAAATAGAAATTTGAAGTCTTTTTTTTTTAAAACAATCAAATTATTGATAGAATTTTCCTAGATGCTGGTATGTATACAAGCATGGATCTAATCCTTCATTATCTCGTTGAATTTATTAATTAATACAGATATCTAATGTTAATGTAGTAGCTACAGTAGGTACTAACGATTGTTACATGACTAATCAACAAAAGAAAACGAGCTGCCAAAGAGATGTGGTACTACAAGCAGCATGGGTCTGATCCTTCTGATCCTAATATCGCAATACATCTATGAAAATCTTATGTACACACACAAAAATAGAGATAGCTTTTAGAAAAATTGTGATGTTCACAATAGAAATACAAGAAACAAGAACAAATTACACATCCCAGCATATAGATTACGAAAGGTAGGGAAATCATTTATGGGCAATTGCGTGCGGTTCTATAATAAGCGTCCATCTGAAGCAACTGAACTCCCTATACGTAAATTTAAACAGTACATTAAACAAAATCTTATCAGGAAGGCCTTTTACTCCATAGATGATTGCATAAATGTTGTTAATGCTTGGCCAGATGTCGCTCCGTTCCGCACTGACAGTAGTATGTAAGAAATTCAATGTTCTGTTTAGCTTTATGGAAATATTTGACGTGTAACTAAATCGTATTAAATTTAGATTTACAAAACATGTATTAGACACATAAGTGATATTATAATGTGCTAGTGGTTTCTTTTTCACTTCTTCCACTAGTGAACAAAAAATTTAAGTGAAGAGAATATCAATAACACCTTATTTCTTATTTGATAATAATAACTATGTTCATAGTATAAATTTGACTTGTCTAAGTGCTTATTTTGTAAGCCTAAAGAAAGAAAGTTATTGATTCTGATTCTTCATTATCTCGTGGTATTTATTTATTCAGATAGCAGGACTCGATGCCTAGGTTTCCTAGGTTTCAGCAAAACAACTGATTGTTCTGTCCCTTGTCCCACAAGACAGGTCCACAGGGATGGCAATAACAAGTCCATAAACCGTTTTTACTGCCTTTGTTCGTGCAAATGTATGTTGGTTTTGACTTCTTAAACAATGACCGTATTTTTGTATGGAAGGATAATTCTAAGGTTCTCAATGGACGCACGAAATGGCTTTCTTAAAGTCGTTAAAGTGGGAATCTGACCAGAGCGTGAGTATTTTGATGGGTTTGGGTTGGAAAAGGAGGAAAATTATGTTATACTTCAAGTGAAGAAATACTCGATTGTCCAGTTGAAACTACTTTAAACTAAATCAAATAGAAAGGGTGGGTAAATACATCCAGGTTATTAGAAAATTGCTGGCAAACTACATAATGTATATTGGTTAGTTAAAGATGCTGGATACGCCAGATAACTTCTAAGTGAGGAATACTTTTTGCGTTTAATTCTTATTAATATCAAAGAAATTTCATAAGATCACAAAAACATTTCGACTTCGACGGGACTTGAACTCGCAACCCTCCCTTAGTACGGGATGCGCTACCAATTGCGCCACGAGGTCAAGTGACGTAGGAGTCGAAAAACATGGGATCTTATTAATTACCCCCAGCACCTGAAGCTTACGCACTTTAATAGCAAAAAAACTTATTCATATCATTTATTGCAATTTTATCCATACAGGTCTCAAGTGTCGGTAGTCTTATTGGATAACATCCTGTCAGGGCACAACAATTATTTTGGTTTCAATCTTGTTAGATTGATAACATTGATACAATATATAGAGTTAATTAGTATAGAAATGTCATTTTTCGTGTATAACCTTAGTATGTGTGCAACCTTAGTTACATTTAGCAGCTATCTAAGTAATATGATATTTTCAGGGGATAAATTATAGAGATTTGACTTATCAACCGATATTATGTCGACTTCAGTTAGGTTAATATTTATATTTTGTGTACAAATAAATTTCCTACGAAGATGACACACTTTTATAACGACGTCGCCGGTCACTCTTATTCAGGTCAAATGTTTTAGTTGGTCAGTTGTCCTAATTGAAACAGGTACAATGTATCATGTTCTTCTTGGAGATGGGAATTTATCCTATTAAACCAAAATTACCAAATTAAAGCAGAAGTATGAGTGTCTAGAATCGACCTCTAAAGTATTTTAATGGATTAACATTCATTTCTATCCAAATGGGATCAAATTCTTCAATCATTTCCTGTACGAATATGGAACCCTAATAACTTGTAACCATAACGTTCGAAAATTGCAGAGATCTCTGTTTCTGAAGGATAGAGCAGTAGATTTATTTTTATTTTAGCGTTATAATAATGAATATACTAAGCTATGCGTTAATAATAAAATAAAAAACATTTTTTTCGAAAATGACCCTTTAAATAGAGTCGTAAAGTTAGTATCAAAGATTTAATTCCTTGGTTTGATTCGCTCAAAACTGGATACGCGGGCAAAGCCGCGGAGCGTAGCTAGTAAATAATACTGGCTAATCCATATAGCGCCATCTTCTCCCAAGCTATGAAAGTGCAATGAACTATAAATTTGCCCTGTCTACAAATATGTAACTCTACAATCCTACATCCTAAATCCTGCCATCATTTCATTCACACATCATCCAACCATCGTCAACCCACCATGTATTTCCTTCTACTCCTACTAGCATGTACCCTAGTAAGGTCCGAACATTTTAACAAGTCCTGTGATGGGTTCCAGGCCACTATCAACCTTAAGGATGTACTGGGGACTTGGCACGTAGTGGCTATAATCCCGGAGAAGCTGTTCCCGGATAGAGATGTCAACTGTTATAGAGTGGAGTTTTGTGAGACTGATGAGGTAAGATTCTTTTTTTGATCACATTATTGAGTGAACGAAATACGAGTAAAGTGCCTAAGAAATTATATGGCGTGTTTTAAAAACCATAAACCGACTTCAAATTCTTATTTACACACTATTTATTACACACATTACACTTATTTTAAGTTTTGCTGGATAAATACTAATCCCCTGGGGATGAAAAACTTATGGACCTCCTAGGGATCATTTTCGATACAATAGTGAAATAATTTAAAAACATCGGTCCATAATTGGCGGAGATATCGCGTAACATATGTAAATACAAAAAAAAACATACAGACGAATTGAGAACCTCCTCCTTTTGAAGTCTGTTAATAAAGGGAAAGAGGGGAAGGAGACCTTTGCTTGCAGTTTACACTTTTAGCCTTTGCCCTTTAGGCAAAAATTATCATTCAAAACACAGGTCCAACTACTAATATTAATAAATCACTAGAAAGCTCTATTATTTGCGATTGATAACATTTACGATTTATCCAGGAAATATTTTGTTCGAAGCTGCGGTCAGAGGCTATGTGTAACAAAAGTGCTTTCAAATAAACACAAACACTGCTTTAATCATCCTTGGATTAATGGATGTGGCAAAAATAATAGAAAATAATATGTTTTTATTTGTAACTCATACAAAAACATGCTGTTAAAATAAAAAGTTAGTACAGACAAATAGACAAAAAACACTTATAAAAAGATCAAATAAAAAATATAATGATGAACTATGGCGATGGGAAGCCTATGTCTAGCAGACTAGCCGTAACTAAGATATAGCCCTCGCACTAGGGGAAATCTTACAGAAATTAAATAATATCCCAAAAATTTACGATTTTGGCGGGATTTGAACCCGCGACCTTCCCCTCAATACGGAACTGCGCTAACCAACTGCGCCACGAAATCAAGTAACCGACGAGTCGAAAATCTTTTGGAGTTCCTCCGGTTCTAGCGCCGTTAGCTCCCTGCATTAAACATTGAAGTTTATCCAATCCTGCTCAAAGTCTAACCTTAACTAATGTAGATGTAGAAGTTACAGTACTGACAATTGTTACAGGGTGGTCTCCGCTGGCTAATCAATAAAACCAAACGTGCTGCAAAAGAGAAGCCCAATAAAGAACTTCAAACTCATATCCGATCCAAGCGCACTCCAGGAAGCATCGTCAGGTTGAGATACCACACTGAGCAACCCTTCGATGTGTGGTCTAAGTCTGTTGATGGCGTGACTGGCTGCTTTATACAGGTGCTGTCTTTGGATGTTGGAGTTAATGATACACGTGAGTAAAAAAACAATATATACTATTCTGCTAATCCATGCTTTAGTATTATAAAAGCGAAAGTTACTCGTTCTGTCAGTCTGTTATCTTTACACGCCTAAACGGCTGAACGAATCTTAAAGAAATTTGGCAGAGAAATAATATCCTGAAGATGGACATAGGTTACTTGAAAATTGCGTGCAAGGCCTGGGCAGAAGCAAGTACACTAATGAAATACCAAGTTATAATTACCCACCACAGTTTTCACCACAGGGGGCTTACTCTGTAAACGAAAATCGAAGTTGCGAAAATCGAAGTTGCTTGCATAGGATTAGCGTTTGCATGAAAACGAATAAGAAACTTCGATTTCGTTTTAGGTTAAGTACGGGCCCAGATCTCTTAACATTTACCACCAATATCTATATATTTATCTACCTACTTAGAAACTTAAGTCCAGCTTAAAAAAAAGCAGAAACTGAGGCAAACTCTTAGACGGAGACTTATTTATGACTATTTTTCACTCCTAGAGTCATCATCATCACCAACAGCCTATTACTTTTAGAGTATAATTGATTGTTCTTACGCGTTTTATTTTAAACCACGTTCTATTTGTGGAACAACTTTGTTTCAGAGCGTGCGAAGAACCACGACGCAATGATGCAGCTCCACATCGTGCACACGCATGGAGACGGACCGTATCTGGTGCAAATGCTGTGGGGTCGACTGATATCCGCTGTCATATACCGTCCACAACCGGTAATCTCTTTACATCCATCATACTAGCCCAGTTCTTAGACTTAGGGCTCCCCTGATAAACGCCAGACCGCCCTTTCTTCAGCTTGTCATCCACGCTACAGTCTTTTGTAGGTCGTCATTCCACGTCCTACCTACACTTCGTTTGTCGAGTCGCAATATTCACTCAAGAACATGTTTATCAAACCTAACGTATAGATAACCGGTAACCTCTTAGCATCCGTATCCATACTTAACCACGACGCTATAATTCTACTTACACATCGTGGACACGCATGGCGATGGACCGTATCTGTTATAGATGATGTGGGGGCAGCTGATATCCGCTGTCATATACCGACGACAACCGGTAACCTTTTACATCCTTCATACTAGGTCCACAGCTGAACATAGGTCTCCTCTGGTGAGTGCTAGAATGCCCTGTGTTCTGGCCCGTCCAAAATCTGCCGGCAGTTTTTCGCAGGTCGTTATTCAACATGGCTATAGGCGTTCTGCTACCACTATATTTGCCGAGTCGCGGTCTTTAAGATCACATTTATGTATCCTAGCAGCTGCTGTACAACAGATTACCTTTTAGATTCTGATAGAAGCGCGTATTTGGGTGTGTGTGTGTGTGTATGGATGTAGGGAACCAGACGGTTCTTAAAACGCGTGTTACCAAAGCTAAGAAAGTAAACGATTCAAAACGCCTGATGTGTACATACTCTAAAGGTGCAAAACGACTATCCGATTCAGTCCAATAAAAATAATAAATAAATAATGCTAGACAATTCACACAGTATTATCTAGCCCCAAGCTAAGCAGAGCTTATGTTATTAGTTAGAGCTTAGGTATTAGTTAACTGATATCCATAAAACAATAAATAACTTAAATAGATATTTTTTTATTATAAATAGAAAAGGACAAGAACACCCTGAACAAATATCTGCAGATGGTACAAATATTTGTCTCGAGGCAGGAATCGAACCCACAACTTCCTGCGTCGCAGGCGGACCTTCGCCCACCGCGCCATAGAGGTCGTCAATAACTCTACAACATTATTGACCTCTGTGGTGCGTTAAAGCTACAACATTATGTTCATGTTTTCAGGGAGTCACTCAAGATCAGCTGAAGCCCGTTTTCAAGTTCTTGGAGAAGTTGCGTGGACCTCAACGGCTGCCCAAGATTTGTGACAACCCGATGCGTGATTTTTTACTTTATAATGATAGTTCTAACAAAAATATCACTATGTAGTGAAATTATGTCCCGAACAAACTAAAATATGTTTTTTTTTATCTTTTAAATATAAGAAATTGTCACTTGATTTTGTAACTTTGAGTAAAAAGCTGTTATTGTTACTAGATTTTATTTCAGCGTATATTGTTTTTTATAGTCTATAGACCTTCGTTCGACCACAATGTCACTCGATGGAAAGTGATGTGGCCGACGGTCTATCACGAAGTCTAGAAGACACCTATACCTACCTATATTAATTATTAAAAGTCCCTTGTTATCAAAATGCGAATGCAGACGGCGAAAATAGTGATAATCTCAGAAATAGTACATCTGAACCGACCAGCTCGTAGAGCCACAAGAATGGGCGAGTTAGTGCAAAATTGTAAATTCTCTTCTTTCCGTTGGAAATTCTAGAATTTATACACAGGTCTACAAACACTAGTTTCTTTTTAAACAACCTCCATCCATTACAGCTATCCAGTTAAAAAGCAATATATTTCAGTTTCAGGAGCATTATTTGCGATCGGTTCTATGTCCAGTTTCTAACAAATTGTGTGCCCTCACGCCATCATACACATAACGCGAAAGAAGCAAAATAACTGCTTTGGGACACAGATAAAGTTACAGATTGGATTATCTTGTACATAAGTTTGTCTACTCAAGCGCCTTTGCGCTTGAGTAGACGAACTTCAATTCAATTCACGTTTTCCGGATCAGCACGTAACGATGACTATTACTAGGCCAAACATTCACATTTCTGTGTAGAGCACGACCTAGATTTACAATTAGTTATTTTCGTATAAAGTAACGTAATTATACTCCATAAGATACTTTTAGATAATCAGTCATCATCAGGCATACATAGGCCCTAACGACGCCATGAATAGCGTTCCTGAGCCGCCTCCATCCATCGACTCCCTGCTACCCTGTTTATTTTGTAACACAATTATACAAAATAAACCACAAAAAAATGTTAAGCAGATGAGAAATATGTTAGCTAATTATTTTACTTAAAATTAAATTATAATACTTTATTAGAAAACTTCCAGAATAGATTATGAAATAGCGAAAGAATTTTTCACCCTCTTACCAATTGGCTATGCTTTGTTTGTTAAGTAGCTGATCTTTGTCAGAATTTCGTATCGCAACAGCTTTCGTGACGGTCCTTATTAACTGCCTTCTTTATCGTTCGGTCAAATGATAACTTCAAGGTTTGGTCAACTTACGATATTACACGAAATTGTGAGCATACCCACATATGCAAGTTTTTGTAGTTAAACACAAAATAAAAACCATTTTCACATGCATGAACGTTTAATAGAAACGTTAATACAAACTAGAAAGGAATTTTGAATCAAATATGTTGCACAAACAGATAAAATACGTGTAATTTATGACAGTAGTAGCTTTATATTGAGGTTGTAGGTAGAGCTAATTTCCATTTGGCAAACTTGCTGTGCCATATTTTTATACAATTAATTATTGTAGCTGAAGACAACTTGCATAAATGAAGACGTTTACGCCAAATTTTAATACGAATAAAAAACATTATAAATTCGTAATCTAGCCAGCATGAAAGAGAAAAAACATATTTTATCCATAATTTACTTAAAGTTGACAGATGTTTAAGGAAAAAATCTCTTTCTGTTTCAGTCTTACTCATTAAACTTTGTGTTCTCCACAAACATCCAGATTTTCGTCTCTAATATGTTCCCGTAGGAATATACATTGCTTTACTAAATCTCAATTACGCTGGTCACATGTCACTTCGGTTTATGCAAATGCAACAAAACAGTTCCGGATGGTGAACCGGGCATCAGGTGCCGTTGGCCTGTGATTGATTCCATTTCGTATATGTCCAGTCCATCGTGTTAGGTAATTTCAAACGTATGTTTGTTTATAAAGGCTGTTAGTGTAAATTAACAAAGAACGCTGGATAATCCTACGATCTTACCCATCTCAGCTTATATATCATCATACCTTATTTCTTATTTGATAATAATAACTATGTTTATAGTATAAAATTTTACTTGTCTGAGTGCTTATTTTGTAAGCCTAAAGAAATAAAGTTATTGATTCTGATTCAGGTTGTCTAGTAGAGATCGCTCGTGAGCGATAAGACCGCTAATTGTCACAGTTTTATTGTTTTATAAAGTGTGCAATAAAGCATTTTCTATCATCATCATCAGCCCTGTATACGCCCACTGCTGAACATAGGCCTCCTCCAGGGAGTCGTTGGATGGAGGCGGCTCAGGACTGCTATTCGTGGCATTTTCTATCTATCTATTTAATCCTTAAGTTTGCCTTGACAACTGAGACGACCTGCTGCCGCAGCGGGCGAAGGATCTGCGACTCAGGGTGCGATTCCCACTCCGGGACAAATGTTCGAGCGATCTGCAGATGTTTTTTCCGGTTGTTCTCTGATATAAAATAGCCAAAAAATCAAGATTTTTGTACTGCGCCCCTTTAATTTATACTTAAATATACGAATATTTGCTTATTTAATATTAACTTTAACTTATTTGTTGTTGCGGCAAGAGAAATACAGATTCTGTGAAAATTTTAACTGTATGCCTTTTACAGTTCATGGAATAAAGCCCGCTGAAGGACGGACGGACAGACGGACCAACGGCAGAAACTTAGTAACAGAAACTTCAGTAAGTCTCTAAAAAGTATCGGAACTCTAAAGAGTATTGAAAATACACCAGAAAGACATATTATTATCATCTAAAATATTCCCATAACCTAACATATCAACCAGATTTTAAAACTCATACAACCCTTTCGCAACTTAAAACCTTTCAAAAATAGCTGGTAGCCGGAAATTCACATTTGGAGCCCCCTGTATGTAGACAGGCGTGACGCTGACGCGGCTGAATAGAGGGTGTTCCACTTGGCTCGTTTTATATCTATTGTTTATGCGAGGGGATTGACGGAATACCTTAGATGTCAATATGGAATTTGTGTATGGTTTGTTTTGATTTGTTGAAATAATTTTCAACTTTTGCAAGATAATACAATACAATACAAAATGCTTTATTGTAAACGAACAAAAAACAATAAAAAGAGACATTATTAAAAACTACAATGGGCGGCCTTATCGTTTAGAAGCGAAGAATCTCTTCCAGGCAATCTTTTGTGGAAGATAAGGAATAGGTACAGATATGAATCTCTGATAGTGTGTTTCAAGTCAAAACCATCTGAACGGGTGTCTCGCAACGTGTCAACAAAGGTTTTCACCAGTATATTTGAAAACTGTGTTTGATTTACCGTGTACGGACAACTTTGGGGCGAAGCTAGTGGGACGAACACGGAATGACTTATTCAAACGATGCTTGTTAAGATCTGACAGCATTGATACGCGAAACAAGCTGCGACGACGTAAGAATCGACGACTCAAACTCAGGCCGACGATGTCGTAAGAACCGACTAAAGGAATCTACCAGTCTGTCCGAATTGTCACTTTGAATTTGTAATAAACTTTTTACTGACATTTCGGACAACATTAAAAAAATTAAAACTGTTTTGTTTTTGTTTGACACGTTGATATTCCATTATTTTATATAATAAATAAATAATGCTGGACAACCCACATAGCACAATCTAGCCCCAAGCTAAGCAAAGCTTGTTTTATGAGTACTAAATAATTATATATGTACTTATTTTTTATACAAAGAAAATACCTAGGACACCTGAGACCAATATTTGCAGATCGTAAAAACATTTATACAAAGACGGGAATTGAACCCACAACCTCTTGCGCACCTCGCCACATCGATTGTCTAAGATTACTATGTCGTCCATAAATTGATGAACTGAACTGAAGGCATCAGCTTCCTTTGAGCATTATTGAACACCTACACTGCGATCACCTGCCTGCCAAGGGTCGTGATGATGGCAAAACGTTCGCTGCTGATGTGAACGAGTGCTGATAAGAATACCCATGTAACAAAGCTTGCCATAATTCTGGCAACATGTATGGTCTATCTATTAGTCATAGAGATTTTTAAGATAAGATAAGATACGTTTATTTGTTCATAAAGAGCATTATACAATAACAACTTAACAACATAACTTAAGAAAATAGCTTTATTAAAACGTAGCCACAAAGGGTCTGACTCAGCTTTGTGCTGAATCACGCTCGTGCGCGGGTCAGCGCTGGCTGTTTAAGTTTAAATTAGTAATTAGATCCATCAAATTCTAACTAACAAGCCCAATCCTACTATCCTACTAATATTATAAATGTCAAAGTTTGTATGGATGGATGTATGGATATTTGTTACTCTTTCACGCAAAAACTAGTGAACCGATTAGGCTGAAATTTGGTATGGATATAGTTGGGGACCTGGAATAACATATAGGCTATGTTTATCCCGATAAAACGCGGGCGAAGGCGGGGGCAGTAGATAGTCCAGAATAAATTGAAAACTACATAAAAAATAATCTCGCGGTAACCCACGACGATCAACTTTAAATTAGTAAGACACATACAATTCTAACTAACAAGCCCAATAACCCATAAACCGTCAAAGATACCAACTTTTGATTGATCAAACTTTACTGACCGAATCCTTCATCAAATCTCCAACGCCGTGACGAAATTACGTAAAGTCGTTTAGCAATAAAATGAACATAAAGACCATTTTATAATAGGATCGTAAAACTGACTATTTCAGATGGATAAGGGTACTTGCACTTGGCCCCTCGAGGCACTTTTTCTAATTTAACGACCTTTTTGTTTGTAAGAATGAATTTTAATTTTTCAGCGCACCTGATGTTTTGAACGGGTAATTTTGGATGAAAGGGGATGAGTAATCTGATAAGAATGAAAGCTTTTATCTGAGGGTTTTCTTAATGTTTTGTAGGTTTTGTTTCTTATTTTTGTGTCCACATGATTGACCTTAGTTACTGGTTTGAGTTTGCACACTACCGACACGGAAAATGTTTTCGCTTACTTTTTTAAAAGTAAATAAATATTTATTACAGCAAAAGACATACATTATTACATTATGTGCACATTCCGCATTACTACCGCTGACTTGCACCGCCGCTGTGGACAGCAAAACGAACCAACATTATCCATTCTTGAACAACTGAAGATAAAAACCAGGTTGTCCACGACCTGCTATCAAAGAGTTCTCAGCTATTTTGGTTACATCGCTCAAACGTAACCAGACAACCTCAAAAACTAGTGGTAATAGGCAAAATAGATGGGAAAAGACCAAGAGGGCGCTCACCAACCCGCTGGTCTGACCAAATTAAGGCAATAACGGGACTCACTTTGCCTGCAGCCCTGAGATAGGCCGAAGACAGAGCAGTGTGGAAGCGCTTCATCAGTGTCTCCGTGAAGGCTTTCCAGGACGGGCACGACCTTCAGCAATGAAGAACACGACAGAGAAGAAGAACCGCTGACTTGTCGAAGTAAGGTACTACTTCGACAAGTCAGCGGTTCTTACCACAGATTAGGTAATGTTACTTCGTAGTAATCCCAAAATAGAACAAATCATTAAAATTCATACCAAAACTATAATCAAGAACGTATGAATCTATGGGATCCTCGTCTTACTAATAAATGTAGTTCCTCTCTGTATCGGTAGCCGCTGCAATAATTAAAATAAAATAGAATAAGAACATAAAATATAAATAACATTATATGCAATCATCACACATTATTTGTTTTGTTAGTGCTTCGTTTTTCTAGTCGTCTCAGGAGGTAATACTGAAAATCAGTGTTTTGCTCTTCGAGCAAAGCTTTAAGCTGAGTTATTGCCTTTTTGACAAGCTGCAGCACACACATAATTTTTACTAATCCATACCTAATTTTAGATTGTTTAGTACATACATATACACCGACTTTTTGTCTCCGAGCTTTGTTCCACCGTTAATTTCTAAGTTTTTCTGTGCTATGTATGATGTACTCAATTTAATGTGATCTTTGTATTGTGTGTTGTAGTTGAAGTGTCATATAAATATTTTATCTATCTATATTTTGCACTGCAAGACACATTTAACGTCTTGATTAATTTAAAGGTTGCGTGTTAGTTGTTCAATAAATCAATAGCTATGGAAAATAATCTTCCTTGAATATGATATTTTTGACAGCGACTGTTTAGAAGGGAACTCTATGCCCAAAAATGTGCATAAATGTACCAAATGACGCACTAATGGTTTTCACTTCTTCCGCTAATTGACTAAAAAATTAAGAGAACAAAACGCTTACACATTATACTTTATTTCTTACTTGATAATAATTGAGTGTCTTTTTTAACAAAGCATACATTGTCTTCATTAAGAAAGAAAATTACAATCGAATAAATTAGAACTAGTATTTACATTTGAAACAATTGGGCTAACTGCAGACTGTGGAACAATTTACAAGTAACTCAACTGATCCATGGCAATTAAAAATAATAATAGAAATAAATTAGAACTAGTGAATAATTCGGTTAAAATTTTACTTCTCTATTTGCTTATTTTGTAATACTAAGGAAATAATCATTTTGAAGTTTCTGCTGGCTCATGCCAGCAAACTGTTTTAATATTTTTAATGCCTAGGTAAAGGTAGATATTTATATCTTTATCTGTATCTATCGAAATAATTATCTTGGGTTACTCATTCACCCTAATCAATACCATCCACACATCCTTTATCAAACACAATACAATCAGACGACCCTTACGCTGTCGGCGACTAATTAGTCGCTCGAGCGACTTTCAATCGCGCGATTGTCGCGGTTGGGTTAATGAAAAATCGGCCGGAAAGCTCTGTGAGTTATTTGACCGTGAATTGGTTAATTAGAGAATATTTGGAAGGATTTGAAGCAAATTACGAGGTTAGGTTATTGTGCCTCTGAATAGCGAAACCAAAACCTGTATAATATAAAAAGAAAGCAAATCTAACCATCCATTATTATGAACGTGTTTGTCTATATTTGTTGTTTGAAAAATAACATAACAAGCTTTTATATTTAGTTGAAGCTGTTCATAGAAAAATCAACTTCAACTTGGACTTTATCTCTTGTTCTTCGTTCTGAAGCTCTTCTTTTTTTGGAGCATTTTCATAAAATTATGCTTGGAACTTCTGCAAACTATAAATGCCACTTTTATAGCAGTTGCGATGACGTCAAGGACGTCAATTATAGGCATACATAGACAAGTGTCTTCATGAGGAGTTTGAATAGTTTACGAAAACTTTTATAGTTTTCGTAATACGATTCGTACGATAATCAACTTATAGATTAAACATTAAATTAAATTTATGATAGACCATCCAATTAATAAAGTTTATTTATGATGCTTTTTAATGTATTTTTCTTAATTCCAATCCCATTTCTTTCCGCATTAACGACACTACTGAAATAAAATAAACTGTCCGACCAGCACTTGGCATCTTTGTCCGAGCCAATCCAGGGCCCAATGAAAGAACCGTTAAATTTAATGTACACTAACCTGCTGCTATAAAGGAAGGTTAATCTCAATACACCGATAGCGCTTATTATATTCAGTGATGGGAAAGGTGTCGAAAAACGCTTATATCGATAAATTGGAATAAAAAAGAAATGACCTAAAGGCTTAACTACAAAACCTTCGTTTGCGAATGAAGATATTGTCGAATATAGCGTGTTTTAAAAAACGATAAACCGACTTCAAATTCCCTTACTTTTACACTTTAAATTTTGCGGGATAAATACTAATCCCCTGGGGATAAAATATTTATGGGGCCTCTTCGGGATTATTTTCTATTAGTGAAAGAATTTTCAAAATCGGTTCATAATTGGCGGAGATATCGCGTAACATAAATACAAAAAAAAAATAACAATCTTTTGAAGTCGGCTAAAAACAAATATCGAGCCCCAATCTTAGGTAATCCATGGTTGGGGCTCTAAATTCGAAATAATGTTATAAAAATAAATTGTTGTTACTGAAACTTATTTATGTCCATTGCGATTTTTAAAATCTCAAGGGTTTTAAATTTGATATAGTGGTGATTTTGGTATGATTGTGATTTTTTTGACAAACTTCCATCATCAGTCAGTCATCAGTCTGTGTATGTATTTGGAAGGTACCTACATAACATAAAAACTTTCGATAGTTTCATCGACATTTTAATCCGGGTATCATCCCCATCCCTAAACCGGAAATAAAAATCGTAAATGAAGCCATTCTAGCAGAGGTCTCGCGATTAATGCTCCGGGTACAGTTTACTGTCCTTTTATTTCAGGTACAAATGCTATTTATAGGGTAGGTATATAGGTATTTATTTGTACGTAGGTTGCTGTAGGGCATTGACTTGGAAGTTTTATGAGGTTTTGTTGAGAACTTCTATGAGGTATTTTATTGACCTTTGTGGCGCAGCGGGAAAAGGTCCACCTACGACGCGTGAGGTTGCAGGTTCAATTCCCGATTCGGGATAAATGTTCTCTCCACATCATTAACACTTTTCTTCGTATGATTGTTGATTAGAAATAGTCAGAAAAGGATACAAAATCAAACCACTATTGGTGTGATGAATCCTCTGCCTATCCTCTTAAACCTGTGATAAGATTCTAATTGCAGCTTTACCTATTTTTCTTTCTAATACAGGGAAAGTTTTCGATATAAACACTTGCTTTATTTTATTTTACCACATAAAATCTGTTCCATTTTACCCCAAATCTAATAACTCATAGGTGGTGCTGGTCAAAATGGCGTAACCTGGTTTGTGGTCAGGTAATAGACCGGAAATAAAGGGCCGAAGGGTTTCTATTAGGACAAATTGAATTTCGAAATTGTAGGAAACAATTTCTGGGTTGGTAGGTACGTACTTTTTTCCGGTGACAGTTTTATAGCAGCAAAATAATAGGTGAAACGAAAGCTATAATCCACGCGCTTTGAAGATGTGTTGGAACCTTGTCAGAGTATATGTGCGTACGGAATTTCTGTTGGTTCATATGGTTGCGTCCTATTCTAATCCGGTGCGGAGTATAACTAAACTTAAGAATTACTGGATCTTTTGAATGAAGGATTAAATTAAATAAATAAATAATGCTGGACAATTCACACAGCATTATCTAGCCCCAAGCTAAGCAGAGCTTGTGTTATGGGTACTAGATAACTGATATACATAATACAATATATTACATAGATAAATATTTTTTATTATACATAGAAAAACGACCAGAACACCCTGAACAAATATTTGCAGATCGTACAAATATTTGTCCCGAGGCGGGAATCGAACCCGCAACCTCCTGCGTCGCAGGCGGAGCTTCGCTCACCGCGCCACATCGGTCGATTAAATTAAAATTGCAGTCCTCAAGACTCAAGATTACACTATAAATGCAAGCTGGCAAGCATATGGCACAATTCATTGTTAAATAACATGGTTTTTAACGAACTCTGTGGACGGGGCAGGATTTAGTAGCAAGATGCTTACTATCAGAAATACAATACAATACAAAAATTATTTATTGTACACTTGAAAAACAATATTACAGAGATTTTACATAGGACAAGCACAATGGCCTGCTATAGCAGCCTTCCAGGCAACCTTTGGAAGGAAAGAATAGTGAATTTAAGTTATGTGGAAATAATTAGTGGAAATAGTTTTTTTTTTAATTTTTACATGGCAATCTGCTATTAATACTGTGAAAAATAAAAATGTAGGCGTGATGCGATTATTTATACAGAGGTTTTATTAAGTGGCGTTATGCAACTCATTGTGTGAAAAATTTTCAAAATCGGCTAAGTCCGATAGTGGCATCTCGCTTTTAAATCACTAGTAATACAGGTTTTAAAACCTCCACCAGTTTCTCACAAACAGGTATCTATATGTATTTGCTATACCTACTACAGCTAGCTACGACAATTCTGTAAAATACCTTTTGTGAACAGAAAATGAATGAATTTTTGAAAGCTGTTTAACAAACCTTGTTTGTGTTAGAAGAATACCAACGTCTCATTCCTTAACGAGCCTGGACAGCACTAATCCTGAAGAAGTCCCTCGTTAAGGGATGAGCCATTGGCCGTCAAACACAAACAAGATTCGTAGAAAGCCGACTTACACATTCACAATGAATTCGTTAAACTAGGATAGTCAATATGGTAAAGAAAGCCGAACATCTCTCAAAAAGACCACTCGCAAACTTGGATTTGACTGCATTTACGCTGGTTGGCGGAATGGACAAGGAAAATGAGCCTTTTTACCCACTGAAAAAAGGCGCATTATTCACTTTTTCCACCGATATATATATGAATACTATGAAAATATGCCTTATACCGAACTGGTAACAATATTCAACGGTAAAATTATATTTATTCAATATGCTAAGCACGAAGATAGGTAATTGAAGCACCGTATTCATTAAACTTTCAAAGGAATCATAACAACAGAATGCACGACATCAAAAAAACATCACAATGCTACCTTTCCACGGGAAATGAGTCTAAAAGCTACAAAGATTTAAAAATATGGGAGTCCCATCTCATTAATACACTTTGACGGCTCTTTGGTACATCTCAGCGGGGGTAGCATGAGTTCCTGGTCGGAATCAAAAACCATAAATAGGTATATCAAGTATTTTTAGTAAACCAAGAGCTTTTACATTCCTCATTTATTTTTGAAAGATTTTGGAATGATTGGTTTTGAGCACTGGTAAATGGTCGTTTTTCAAAACTGCAGAAAAGCCATAAAGTTCGTGATGCCCATGTGGCTGCTTCTTTATATTTTTTTGACAAAGAACCGATTGGACGGTAATAATAAAATATAAAATAAATTTAAGAAGCATTTTATGTCTGCGTTCCTGTATTTTTGTCAGTAACGCTGAGAATAACATAGTTCATCTAGCGTTATGACGATTAGCATAATTTATTTTGGCGTATTATGTTATGACGCGCAAAATATTTGGTAATTATGCTAACCCCTCTATACCTTAGTAATATGTACCAACTGATCATTTCGCGACAAAGATTCCCAGAGGAGCTAAGGGACTCCCTGCTTACCTATGTTTGTATGGGCTCTATTGTTTATGCGGTACTTCAAAGGAGCTGCGGTTATAGAAATGGGATTGATATTGAGCTCTATTTATAACGGTTTATGATGAAAACTTATCTCAGAGTAAACTTACAACAAAATTTGTTTTTTTTTTTGGTAGGAACTTGGGGGACCTATAAAAAGCCTCCATTTTATAAAAAAACACAGTATTAAGATAATTATTATGTTTTCCGTTTCATAAAAACTTTCACTACACGAATACCTAAATAGGCTTGGCCATTAGTATCCTCCAATATAATACCTACCTACCTACATAATAGAGGTCATAAATATATAATTGAGTTGAGTAACGCCAGCAAGTGGCTCTGACGGAAGACCAGCGTTGGTTGCTAGTTTGCTAGTCAACCAACACATGCTGAGGCAGAGCCATTTTGTTACTTGACTTACACTTCAAATATTATGTGTCATCTTAGTTAAGTTTATTATGTATTCGGTGTAAGTCTTATAACAAATAAAAATTTATTCTATTCTATTCTATATGAATTGTAGAAAAAAATCTTATAAATTATTCTTAAAATAGATTTACAGATCTACACAAATAATATGATAGTACAATCTCCATATTTTGGTCCACATTTGTAACATCTAAACGAGCATTCATCAGTCACTCTATACCTCTAGTATCCCGGAATCTCATTGATCTCGCCGCCAAAGAAGCCGACTCGCTTCCGCCGGCGTCTGCTTCCGCCTGCACGCACCTTTAATGAACTAAAAAAACATTTAAAGGACCGTTCACTCCAGGACACAACCTATCTAATCTACCTAAATGTTTTCGATATCTGCGACCAGCCTGATTCTTGAGATTATTGAAATTGCATAAAATTTAGTAGGTCAGTTTTTAAAAATGTTGTAATCGGAACACGTCAACTTCACAGAAGCTTTCGCACGTATTTATAATATTCGCGAAATCCATTAAGTATATATTATATTAGGCTTTCGAATTCATTCTTTCAAGTACAAAGCTCTGGATTTCCATCTATCGACCATAGTTGCACTAAAGTATAGGAAATACATAAGTAAAAAAACCTACGAGTTTTCAGTTCTCCGACTTTTCACTTTCCATCATAGACTTCAGGTTGTACAAAAAATCCTAAGTCTATGCTTTAAATAACCTTATTTTGCTAGAGTCAGAAACCTTCCTAACCTATGTAAAAGTATGGGAAATAATCATTTGTTTTTTTATTACGTAGAAATAAGGGTGAAGATGACGCGGGAATTGAAGGCTCTTGAGGAAGACAAATGGTGATCGTATGAATATTTTATGCGTTATATCTTTTGTTTTTATGAAAAATACGTGAAAAGAGATTTGAGATTGTTTTCAATTTGTTTCAATTTTGTCTGACAAACAAAAACACTAGCGTTTGAACAAAATGTTTGACTTCTTGGTGCAGACCATAGACAAAAAAAAGGAAAAGGAAAGAAAATTCAAAGTCTATGGTGCAGACACTAGATCGTTTGATTTAAAACTCAAAAGTACCTGGATGTCCGAGCTTTGCTCGTTTTTTTATGTTTTATGTGTATGGTATATTGTGTTTTTAGAAAATATGGCCTTGCCTATCGCTATTCATCTATCGCTGACAACTTTCCTACCCCATTGTAACGTCATATCCTACTCGGATATGAGGTATGCAATAAATTTTAAAAAAAAGCTGTGATAGATTAAGGCTTTGTAGCGTTGAAATGATGTCTATGGGTGTGCCCTTTCGATAAAGCTGATTATCGAAAACATGAATAAAACGACATTTTCTAAAAATGAACCCTGGCTAGATCGATTTATCACCCGAAAACCCCTTTATACTAAATTTCATTAAAATCGTTGGAGCCGTTTTCGAGATTCACATTATATATATACAAGAATTCCTCGTTTAAAGGTATAAGATAATAAATTTTTAAAAGTACTCTAAGTAACTAAAAGAATCAATAATATACTATACCTAGTTGTTGAACAAATTGACTATTTATAAGCAGAGCAGTGATTTTAACATTCTGAGTATGTTATTTTACTATGGCACTTGTATCTATCAGCCCATACACGTGCACTGCTGGACATAGGCCTCCTAAGCCGCCTCCATCCATCAACTCCCTGCGACCGCTACAATGTCGTCGGTCCGTGTGGATGGTCTCCCAACACTCCGTTTCACGTTGCATCGTGGCTGCCACTCGAGAACCTTTACTCCCCAGCGGTTATCAGTTCTGAGAGCTATATGACCTGCCCACTACCACTTCAGCCTACTAATTCTGAGAGCTATGTCGGTGACTTTGGTTCTTCTACGGATTTCCGTATTCCGGATTCTGTCACGTAGAGAAACAAGCATAGCTCTCTCCATAGCCCGCTGAGCGACTCTGAGTTTCAGCCTAATCGGTTCTAAGTACCTACTAAACCGATTAGGCTGAAATTTGGTTTGGTTATAGTTTGAGACAATTCTAACATAATTGTTTTATTTAATTTAATGTAACTATTTAATTTATTGCAAAATTAAATAGTTACATTACACAATTAATGCAAAATAAATATTAATATCAATAAAATTATGAAAAAATTGAATACTCAAATGTTAAATTAGATCTATAGAGTATCGAAATGTTATTTAAGATTTTTTGGAAATAAATTGCTTACTTACTTATAGTTTGGGACCTGGAATAAGATATAGGCTATTTTTTTTCTCGATAAAATACGGGCGAAGTCGCGGGCAGCAGCTAGAAATTAATAAAAAAAAATAAAGGTATGTCAAAGTGCTTCTGTATAATGGAATTGACAAACTGAACTAAAAATAATGTAGTTAAAATTACATACTAAACAAAGAAAATAATAATGAGATATCACGTTATAGTGATTATTATAAGTACCTAGCTTCTAGTGAACTACCCCGTAAGGTTATTTATAACATAAATATGCAAATAGTTTTTCTATTGCAAGCAAAACCGCGGGATGAAGCTAGTTCATGATATTAGTGGCATAAATTCCCAAAATTCTGTTGAACAATTCACGGAGTCATTTCATAAGGCATAATTTTCACGTGAACGCTTCACTGAGCCCTTGACAAGAGCAGGAAAAATTGTGTTAAGGGCTCATTTACTGCACAAGCAAAGTACGCCCTTATTATTATTCAGAATAAAGACTAAATTCCCATGAACTTACAGAGTATAAAAGTTACCTCAGCCACAGATTGGGTAAGAGTAACTACTTGGTTGAGTTGCAGCGGTTATCGTTTACAAAAATTGATTTTCTTTTGGTTGAACCTAAGGTTCTTTGAGATACGGATCATTTTGTGTGAAAAAGGGGTAAAATGAGTTGGTTTGAGGAATATCTTTTTGGATGTTGAATAAGAGGATTTTTTGTGGGTTCATAGCGATTTACCTTGTTAAACTACTGTATCTACCTCAAAAGGAGGTCTGCGCCACGGAGTTTTGAGAAAGAGAAGGTTTAAATTGTTATAGAAAAGTTTGGTAGAAAACTTATTCGAATAAAATGTTTATTATTTTATTTTTTATTATCTCTTGATTGACTCAAAAGTTGCAAAAACTGCTAAATTCTCATGAATAAGACTCAAAAGAGACTTGACAACAAACTTTCAACCGATCAAATCGACAATAATTTTGGGTAAACGTGTATTCCTTCATAATATGTACCAAAAACTAATACCAAATGGTATTTATATAAGATAGTAAATTATTTCTATTCCCAACAAATACCACTCACAAACGAATACCAAAACAAGATAAATGGTATGAGATATGTGATTTTAATGTGAAATGATATTAATGACTTAATGTTATTATTGTATAAATAAAGTGAATTGAATTGTATTCTGCGGTATAGAAAAGCTTTTCAAAATGCACCAATTGCTGTATTCAATTCTTCACTAAGTTCCAGTATCTTCATTCTCATTTTGGTCACCTATGATGATTATATATGACTAGACTAGTTATAGGCGGATGATACCGGATAGTAACTTTTTAATAAAGCACCTGTTTGTAATAATTATTCACCTCCTACCCTTCTTTAACGAGCCCCATCACACCTATATAATCACCTCTCAAACAATTCAAAATTAACAGGCTCCATACAACAGATGTGCCCGAATTATCTAATTTCATTATTACGAGGACATTTTCTACTGCCAATTGGCCGCCATCTTTGTACGCTTTACAAAAACACCTGAGACTACAGTCTCCTTGCAAGTAGCGAGATTTTATCGAGATTTTAAATGAAATAAAAGCAAATGCGTACGGTAGAGAAATTGTAATTTAAAAAGCGGCTTTTAAAATATAATATTTTTATATGAATGTGACAAACAAAAAAATAGACGTCGATGTTTGTTTGCCGATGGAGGCATAAATGAAATATAGTAGTTTTCGATGCTATTATTTCAATATTTTTCTACGTGAAACAATTTCAACATTTTCGACTAGACAATATGTATTAATTTGATCCTGTTTTGTCCATCAAACAAAACAAAGCTAATTAGGCCATAAAACCACATGAAAAAATAACACTCGCATTTTTATGTAAGTACACAATGTTTTTTTTTAAACGGACGACTAAAAATCCTGCCCATTAAAGGATCAAATTCAGCAAATAAAAATAAAACTTGATCCAGGATTAACACATCATTAGCCATCGCCCATGGGATTTCTATGGGGCTCAATCGAACCTTTTTCTACTTTCCATGGTAATTAAACAGATTAAAGGCATGACCTAGTTTCACCCCGCATGAGGAATATGACCCTATGAGGTTACAATGGCACAAGAGTATTGTATCTGAACAGAGAGTACTTTAACTTATGCTCTTAATGCGCATTTAGAACGATGTAACTGTGGCGGAGAAAACTGTGTGGACAAAACGGAAAGGAAAAAGTGTGATTTAGCAAATTTATCATCATCAGCCCGCATATGCCCACTGCTGAACATAGGCCTCCCCCAAACGAAGCCACGAATATTGCTGTAACAGAATTATTGCGTGTAAAATATTGCTTTACTGGTTCTACCTATAACACAACAGGGCATAAAATGTCTGTATAACGAAAACGAAGCGATAATAGGTGTAGATATGGTAGTCTTCCCATAAACCATATTAAGAGGAACGTATACCAAGACTAGCTTGATGTACTTACTAAATCTTAAAATATTTGATTTCATGAATTGTTTACACTAAGCTAAATCACTTATCACGTGTAACCAATCGTAAAAACATCACCATAGTGGCTGACTGTTATTATCTAGCTAGGTAGATACACTATTTCTAATGTTGTTTACTAATTATGTCTTTTGTTTTAAATTTATTTCTTAAAGTCTATATCTGTATTAAAATTATTTCTTTGTTTTTTAACTTATCCTAAATTACTTACATACTTATTTTATGTAAAGATGTGTTATGTAAAACAAACGTGACGTGTTATACTTGCAATCAAGTGGCATCAAAAAAAGTAAGTGGCAGTGGGCAGGGCACATAGCTCGTAGAACCGACGGCCGCTGGGGCCGCAAGGCTCTAGAGTGGCGACCACGTACCGAAAAGCGCAGTGTGGGTAGGCCCCCCATGCGATGTACCGAGAGACCCTAGTGAAGTCGCGGGAAATCGCTGGATGCGGGCAGCATAAAATCGGTCGTTGTAGAGATCCTTAGGGAAGGCCTATGTCCAGCTGTGGACGTCGATCGGCTGATATGATTATTCTTGCAATTTACGAAATAAATTATTATTGATTTATTATTGATTAACTGTCTTTTTGGGAATAAACATCTTTAAACCTAAATATTAAAACTTTTTTCCTACTAAAACGTGCTGAAATTCGTATTTCCATTTTACAATCGCCTTGCATTTCTGTTCAGAAGAATCAAATAAATACACTCGTGTGCCATGGTACCCTCTACGGGATAACGTATGAATGATTTAAAAGAATAATGTTAATTAATTGGAGTAATATCGCTGGATTATTTAGAATAGAATTTCACATCAGTTCATATTCATATAGAGGCTATATGGGGCTACAGGTTACCAACGTTTATTTTTAAACGCGGGCGAAAGCGCAGGCAGTAGCTAGTAAGTAACATAAATTTAAATAAGCTAGTTTAGCAGGAGGATTGGTGATAGCAGTGCAGGTGTTAAAAATACTCAGAAGGAAGCTGCTGCCTTTCCTCTGGTAGGTTACCTTAGTCGGCTCTTACGACATCTACGGGTTGAAATGGAGGGATTGATTTTAAACCTGCGACCGCCATGGCATACACGTACATCAGGAGGGTTGAATTCTTATACAAGCAGAACAAGCATTCAAATATTTCTACTTCGTACTTCGTAAAATTGTACAATTGACATTGTACAA
Source organism: Eupithecia insigniata (assembly GCA_947859395.1). Classification (NCBI taxonomy): domain Eukaryota; kingdom Metazoa; phylum Arthropoda; class Insecta; order Lepidoptera; family Geometridae; genus Eupithecia; species Eupithecia insigniata. Next base: position 10,777,512 of record OX402013.1, read on the forward strand.
TTGTACAATTTAACATTTGTATCGACATTGTAAAAATGATTTTACAAGAAAATAAACAAACTAAACTCAATTTACAACCCACAAACATTTACTTACCTTCAAATAACTTATAACAACCTCAAAACGGCTTACTGTTTCATCCTTGTTAACCCTAAACTCGTACCGTAACAATAACAAAATTCAAATCTTCAAAGGGATCCTCGGATTCTAGTCGCATGAGTGGTCACATGACAAATTGCCTGTCGGCGGAAGCTAGGCAAGGGTTTTTTTGGGACGCGACTTTTCGTCGCGCATTCATCATCCAAAGGTCTTATATGATTTTACTTCTATGATTTAAAACACTATTTTCTATTAAGATTTACTGATTTCATATTTATGAATATAAACTTTCTATCCAATAGAAATAGAAACAGAAAATATTTATTTGTGTCACAAAAAACATAACATTAATTGCTTCAATCTCAGCAGTAGTAGTAATAACTTAATGTACTTGAAATTAAAATCACTCAACCAAAATAAACCTAGAAAATTCATGATTTTATTATAATTTTAAATACCGAATAATTTTAACGACTTACGTATCGACCAAGTTTTATCTTTTTGGAATAAACCCAAATTCTGTTTTCACGAACTTCATTGTCTTCTCACCCTTAATGTTGAAGTACGAATGAAACAAAAGCCGTTGGCTATTAATTGGAATCCAATTATAACTTATTAAATCGTTCATTCAAGCAAAAGCACCAATTATTTCATCATCATCATCTTATCAGCCCATAAACGTCTACTGCTGGACATAGGCCTCCCCCATACGACGCCACAAATAGCAGTCCTGAGCCGCCTCCATCCATCGACTCCCTGCGACCGCTACAATGTTGTTGGTCCATCGAGTGGATGGTCTCCCATGTAGGGGGGGATTTGCCATAATCACCACGCTTGGTAGGCGGATTGGTGAACGCAGTGTTGGTGTTGAAAAATGCTCAGAAGGAAGTTGCTGCCCTTCCTCTGGTAGGTTCCCTTATTCGGCTCTAAGGACATCCACGGGTTGAGTTGAGTTCACCAATTATTTAGCCAGTATTCATTTAGCCTTGTTGTCAAAAATGCTACTTTCACCATACATTTTTAGTCGCGTCTGAAAATCTACAAGTATTTGAACCCTTGCAATCTCAGGTAATGTATGATTTATGTGTTGCAAATAGAAAAAATATTACCAATGGGAAATAAGCTAAATTGTGTTGAATTATATTTACGAAAATAACTCATTTTCTAAATATTATAATTTATTTTGAAGTGATTTATGCTGTGTTTTTCCAGTAAGTACCGTATACTTTATTTTTAAAACGTTAATAGGTTAACGTCAAAAATGGCTGAGTACTGTCAAAATCCAAATTCAGGAAAAGGCTACATGTACATTTTTAAACGCTTTTGGAATGTTGACTCCGTTTAGCGATTTTTATCGATATTTCATTTGATTAAAAAAATACAAAAAAAATATTTAACACACAAAGAAAAAAAGAATACAAAAATAAAAACTTAGAATAGAGGAAATATAAAGAGCGGCCTTATCGCTATGCGCAATATCTTCCAGGCACAAATAATTTTAAATTCAAGTTTAACAACGATTGTATCTTTTTATTTTCGTTAACTTTCTCTAGTTATACGTTTCGTTAACTTTCTCGACGCATTTATTACAATACGTAATAATTATAATTAATGTTTATCACATTTATCATTAAGACAACACACAGGCACATACACATCCACCCACCCACACACACACACACACACTACACTGCATTTTGACACACAATATATCCCTCATGGGAATAGTAGCACAAAAAACTAATACCTACTCATTTACTACCGCAAAAAACTAAAGTGAATCCCATCATTCGATTATCTGTCTCGACTGTATTCGATTAAATCTCCCTTTCATATCAATTTACCCGAAATAGTTGCATTTACCCGCATTCTCGGGAAAATTGCGGATTATGGCGAATAGGGTGAATATTTTTGGATAATGTAACTAATTTCATTAGCATTATGTGTAATGTTTTGACCGGATAAAATCGGATTTTAAGACTGTAAGCGGTCGGTCGTAAATACATTACATCCATCTGTTGTAATTGTGTGTACCACTACCTCCCTTTATATCTTTTTCTATATTTTTCTTGGATAAATATTAGAAGAGTCATCATCATCATCATCAGCCCATACACGTCCACTGCTGGAAATAGGCCTCCCCCGTACGACGCCACAAATAGCGGTCCTGAGCCGCCTCCATCCGTCGACTCCCTGCGACCGCTACGATGTCGTCGGTCCATCGAGTGGATGGTCTCCCATGTAGGGGGGGATTTGCCATAATCACCACGCTTGGCAGGCGGATTGGTGATCGCAGTGTTGGTGTTTAAAAATACTCAGAAGGAAACTGCTGCCCTTCCTCTGGTAGGTTCCCTTAGTCGGCTTTTACGACATCCACGGGTTGAGTTGGAGGGGTCGATATTCAAACGCCGCGGCCCCACGGCCATTAGAAGAGTATGAAGTGTTAAAACGACCCGTGACCCGAGAGCTGGTGAGTATCTGGCGCAGCGCATTAGCATTACCATACAGCGGAACAATGCAGCCAGCGTCTTGGGAACGCTTCCGACTGGTATTGATATGGATTAGTTGAGCTACCTGGAGATTGTTTGCAATAGTATGCAGTTAGCTCAATGGTTTCAATTGTAAATACTAGTTCAAATTTTTTCTGTTATTTAATTGTAATTTTCTTTGTTAACAAATATGTGTGAAGTGTTTGTACGCAAACAACGCCAAAACTACTAATAAATATATAAAATAAATAATGTTGGACAATGCACACAACATCATCTAGCCCCAAGCTAAGCAGAGCTTGTGTTATGGGCACTAGATGATTGATATACTTAATACAATATATTACATAGATATATATTTTTTATTATACATAGAAAACACCCAGAACACCCGAAACAAATATTTGCAGATCGTACAAACATTTGTCCCAAGGCAACAACTTAACTAAATAAGCTGAAACTATTTTTTTAGATTAGATTATTTTATCGTGTAGCGATATTAGATAGCTGATAAGAATTACGAATTGAAATGAACAAATTTTATTTACAATCTACACTTCCATTGCATTGTATCTCTCAGGTAGACGAGTCTACAGAAATACAGATTTATTCATAAAGCCGGTTTACATGTTAATAACTTATTTATTATATATTAGTATACAAGGTGTAAGCCTTGGGGTCGCGGCGTACGAATATCGACCCCTCCAACTCAACCCGTGGATGTCGTAAAAGCCGACTAAGGCAACCTACCAGAGGAAGGGCAGCAGCTTCCTTCTGAGTATTTTTAAACACCAACACTGCGATCACCAATCCGCCTGCCAAGCGTGGTGATTATGGCAAATCCCCCCCTACATGGGAGACCATCCACTCGATGGACCGACGACATCGTAGCGGTCGCAGGGAGTTGATGGATGGAGGCGGCTCAGGACCGCTATTTGTGGCGTCGTATGGGGGAGGCCTATGTCCAGCAGTAGACGTTTATGGGCTGATGATGATGATGATGATACAAGGTGTATACAAGTTTTTAATTAATTCGAATTATACATAGAGTCAATACAGAAATTGTAATTAAATAAAAATGGGTAAATTATTAAAAGTCAAACAATTTACATAGAAAATAATAGAAAATTAGCTATCAGTACCCTCATATTTTTCGAGTAGTTCACCCGCAGAGTAGAAGTTCTGCTCGACAAGCCAACGTTTCGTCTATTTGACGTTAGTAACGAGACGCGATCGAAACGTTTCCTTTTTCTATAGAATTTGGTATAGCGTCACTATCGTGCGGACAGGGAACTAAGGAAATCCCAAAAATTTGACGTCACGATCACGTCAACGCCAAATAGACTCACCCTCAGATCTATTCGTGAGTGAATCACTCATTCGATCTTTTACGGTTATAGGAATCGTATCTATAATCCTGTGAAACTTATGTAAAATGTCAGTAAAATTACCAGCAAAAATAAATATGAGCTTGGCGTCGAGTTCAGTAAAAATAATTGCCGACAATATTTACTAAAGGTAAGATGACCAAGAAATCGACACACACACAATCGGCAAGGAATAAATCGCGTATTTAAATAAAAATAAGAATAAAATAATTTATTTGTGTAAACAGACCTACACAACCCTTTAAACAACATAAAATTACTTATATAAAGTTAGCCCGAAAGATACAAATTGGCCTTTGCTTCAGCATGGACTAGTAACCAACAAAATAATACATGCTAACAAATTTGTTATAAATAAATAATAAATAAGTTAATTTTATTGTTAAGTATAGCCTGAATGCTTACAAATATTTCACATCAAATTTAGCTGGGCTATAGAAATATAGAAAGGCAGGTTACCTTTCCACCATTCCTTCGCCAATCGTCTATCATCTCACTTGGCGCCAGCTGCAGAGCTATAAATTCTTACACTCAATAGAAACAATGATTATACCAGGGGTATTTCTGAACGAGAGGTACAATATCTGGTAGGATCCACTTATACGGGAAATGGTATACAGGGTGCTTTAACACTGCAAATAAAAATTTAGTAGATATACTATCCACTCGTACAAAGCGGTTTACCTCCACCTTCATCATTCGCACCGCTAAGGATTGGAACTCGCTGCCTGCTTCTGTTTTTCCGGCCAATTACAATCTGGGTATCTTCAAGACAAGAGTGAATAAGTGTCTTCTCGACCTTCGGCTTCTAGATACACCGTCGGTCACATCGTCACTTTCCATCAGGTGAGATTGTGATCAAACAAATAGACCTACTAATGACGATTTAAAAAAAAAGGTTACAACGCGTAGGTTTGAATCTAAATTGTGGTTTTCGGTATTGCAAGTTTGTCTATTTAATATCTGATGTTATTTAGGAAACCCGATGATCGAATTATATTTGATGTGAATGTGTCGAAATGCCAAAACATCTTTCAATTAAAATCAGTGAATCTTTTGTTAGACTGAATATAATTTCACGGCTTATTCAAAAGAAGTCAATGAAACCATTTGTTTCTTTGTGATTGAGGTATTAAACAAATCTTAATTCTAGTTTTAAGTCAGCCAGCACACACACTGTTTCTAACTAGAATCGTGGGTGCTCTACAAAACTAAAAAACTAGACTGATAGCCTATGATAGAATTACCTGTACCTATGCAAAATTTCAGCACGATCCGTTCAGTTTTGTCGTTTTAGTGTTAGCGTGAAGATATAACAAACATCCATCCATAAATCCAAACTTTCGCATATACCTAAGTGTGATATGTCATAAAATATTTCTAGTCTGGTTCTATTTTGTTTCCAAGTAAAGTTAATTCCAACCTGGTAGCATCCTGTATCTCCACATGAATGTAACATGACGTCAATAATACGGACCCCGCCATAAACTTGGGTCGGTGATGGCCACACTTGCACTAGTTTTTTGCTTGACCCTCCCCAACGCGGTAATATGTTCGGTTTTATTATGAGCATTTTATTAAATCTTGCTAACTTTATCATCTATTATTGTTTTTTTTTTGTTTCCGTGAAAATCGGGAACGCTTTTATTACTCTCTTTTTTTGGATGGGATTTCCCAAACCTTACAATCTGTGAAAACAATAGGAACCACTAAGTTCTTACTGCGATAGGTCTATTCCATTTTTTAAATAACTTACGAAATTTAAAATTCAGGTGCTAAAAAATCTCAAAAGAATTTACCACATTATAAAATCAGGATAATCCTGTATAAAATTATCAGAATAGAATATTATCTTTAGAATATTATCATCTATATAATCCTAATTTACATCAAAACCTTATAACATATTTAACCTCGATCACCACGGTAAAATCTTAATTTATCATCCAAAATTCTATCAAATATGTTTATCGTAAATACCGTAAACTATTAATATCTATTTCACATATATCTGAGCAGTAAATCACGTAATTTGAAATACGACGCCAAGAGCCCATCTGTTTTTATCCACAAGTGTTGCAGTGAAGTAGATATACTCCAATATCCCTCCTGAATATGTATTAACACAAATCTGCTACTTTGGGGAACGATTTGTACTTTTGTGGCTATATTTGGACATTTTAGGGTTTGGTTTTGATAGATTGAAATATATAAGTAGGTAAGTAAAGTACGTGAAGTCGTACGTGTGGTTTTACCATAAAATAAAACCGAAAAAGAACAGAAATTTGCTGTCAAGGTGACAACAAATTTTCTGCTCTTTGTCCTGTTATTGCTTATTTCGTCAAATCAGTTTGTTTGAAATGACAATGAACCAAAAAATGCAGAGAAAGCGCGTGCTACTTTAATCTTGACAAACTGTGATTTTTGTAATAGATCTAACAATGCTACTGAAAGCGACGTAACATTATCTAATCTGTGCTGAAAGGCACATATAAATTGGAAAGTATTTTCAAACACATTGTCATCGCCGAAATAGCTCAGTTGGGAGAGCGTTAGACTGAAGATCTAAAGGTCCCTGGTTCGATCCCGGGTTTCGGCACACAACACTTTTTTTCATCATTTCATCTGCACACAGATTCTCAGATCGGCAATAGATTTTTTTTAGAAGCTACATATTTTTTTGAACATCTTAATTGAAATAACGTACGAATCAACTTTTTTATCATTTAGTAAGTATTTTTATTTTTAACGAAGTCGTTAGCCAGGCGCGAATTGTCCCCTTTTTAGGGTTTTTAAAGTAATTAAAATAAATATTTTGGTCATAATAATAAAATTAATTGTAATTATCTTTTATTGACAAAGAAAATAACAATCAAATAACATAAACAAATTAAACTAGTATTAACAATTGAAACAATTGAGCTAACTGCAGGCTGTTGCAACTGTCACAGATAGCTCGACTGGTCCATATCAATACCAGTCGGAAGCGTCCCCAAGACGCTGGCTGCATTGTCTCGCTGTATTGTAATTACTCAAATTAATGACATCATTTTCAGCAATTACAAGAAAACTTATTTAGCAAAGATAACATCAAATCTTATCAATCATCCATCACTAAGTGATGACGACTTGGATTTACATAATATCTGCATTTGCACATGGCTGAATTAAGTTGTATATCTACGACACGTGCCTTCCGATGCTTCACGGGGCTTACATTTATTTTCAATCGCTTTGTTCACTAAATTTAATATTCATTTAACGCCGATGATTATTTGATTTCGATCTAAAACTAAGAGCATCAAGTAAAAATTAAATCAAAATTCCCGGCAGCGATAAGGCCGCCTAATTATTGTTCTTCTGTGGGCACTACAGCATGTATCTGTAAAAATTAAGTAATTATTACAGTAACTATTTTTTATTGTAATCTCTTATTAGTATTCATATCAGTAAGGCTTTGGGGCTACATTATGCTGTAAGAAACTATAGTTTAATTATTGCAATAATTATTTATTTTATAGTTAAGATAAATATCATAGTCAATTAAGTATTTTAATCAACCGAACAAATCAATTAAACAACCAACTTATCTTGTAAAATTATAATCAAACGGTGAAAAGTTTATCAAAATAATAAGCAAACGCAATCTTTACCTCAATAAACACAGAATTGGCGAACTTCTTTGAAAGGAGTTTCAAACTTACACTCCAGCGATTAAAGAGTCAAAGGGTTCCACACAAAAGGCAGAGGAATGGCTTTGGGTTGATGAGATTCGAAAAGGTAGAAAGGACAGTACAAAAAAAAGTTGATAGTTACCAAAAAAATAGTCGTCCTTAGAATTTACTTTTACTTCTGCTAATTTAATTATATTTATTGATATGCAAAAAAGTAAAGAATAAATAATATTATACAAAAAATATGCAATCGCATGCTAACATTGTATTTAATGTAAATAATTAGAAATAAACAAATAATGCCGAACAATCCACACAGCATCATCCAAACACAAATTAAGTCTTGTGTTATGGATACTAGATTACTATGTTACCGGTAAGTAGGTTCCTATAAAAACTATCGTAGTTTGACGAATTCATGGCGGATATAAGCGGAATTAGCCAAGAGCCTTTGTTTTGAAAGGTTGGTATTCTTCCAACACAAAAAAAGGATAGGTGGTATATGTACTTTATTGCCCAAAAGTAGTACATAGCATTAAATAGCATTCTCTACCTGGTAAATTTTGGGTAGCATGGACAACAATTTAGTAGGTAGTGCTATATTACAAAATTTACAGAAAACAAAAAAAAAAGTAATAATAAATAGGTACAATAAACAAGTCGTGTCTGTGTTAACATAAATAAATATACATATAAATATATTATAGTAATTAAATATACTACCACTCATAATAGATAAAAACAAAGTTAAAAATATAGCTTAAATTAGGTTTGTAGAAAACCCATTTAAATTCGTAATAGACCTAGATACCTACTTAATAATATAGTTTGAACATATCTCTGTTCCTAACCATCTGTGGAGCTCAGCATCGCTTCTTGAAAATGAATTGTTAGGTTCGTGAATGTCTCCATCAGACAAAAGCTAGTATTCCTGGGCTTTAGTTATTATATTTGGTCTCTGTGACTTTGAAGTTGATTCTCCATGTCCTATTGTCTCGCAGACGGGTTTTGATGAAACTTGTAGTAGTATATTTTCAGAAAGGATGTTGAATCTTTTGGTCAAACAACAATAAAACAGTATTCCTTTTCTCGGTAGCTCGCTATAGGCTACTATAACATTAATATAGGCCTGTAGTAGTGGGTCGATGACTGTTTTTGCGTGAGCGAAACGGAAACCGTTTTCTATATACGGTCAACTAGTTGATAAACCAATTGACGTTTAACTGGTTTTGTTCGTAGAAACTTAAACCGTAGAAACGTTTAACGTTGTAAAACCAACTGGCCAGCTGAATATAGTTATGTTTAAAAACCAGTTGACGTTTAACTGGTTAGGTTCATTGAAACGTAAAATGTAGTAAAACGAACAATGCGTTCAACGTTAAACGTTGTAAAACCAACTTGCTAACTGAAATCTGTCCATAGTTTTCCGGTACAATAAAAACAGTTAATCGTTAACTGTAGAAAAACTGTTTAAAATACGGTTCGTTAATTTAACGCTCACGACTAGGTGGGTGTCTGGTAGGTTACCTCGAGAAATCCCACGCCATCAATTCCAGTTTTCCCCCATAAGGGGGATTTCCCGGAGGCAAAACTGGAATCGACTTTTTCAATTCCAGTTTTCCCCTCTGAGAGGAATCTTCAAGGGTCAAAACTGGAATCGACTTTTTTTCAATAACTATTTTCCCCCATAAGGGTGATCTTCGAAGACGAAAACTGGAATTTATATTCTTGCATTCCAATTTTCCCGGGGATTTTAGGGGGCAAAACTGGAATAAACCCAATTCTAGACAAGATATTTCAAGTAATTGATTCAACATATCCCGAAGCAGCCTCAGGGCATCGAATTAATCGTTTTAGAATCTAAGGCAATCCGAAGGAACAGCAATTTACTTAGCCAAGCGAATGCGTCAGGACTTAGGTGACCTTAAGGCGCTACTGAACTGGAACTGGTGCTACTGTACAAGTTGCCTAATATAAAGTGTTGAATCTGCTTAGGATTGAATATCTATCATGATAAGCTTGATTCCGATTTGATTTGTTTGATTCTGGGGTGACAGAATAACAATATGTAGGCAAAGACAATGTAAAGCTATAGTTCTAGATTTATAAGTATTATAGTTTTCCGAGACAGACAAGTAAGTACATTAGTATTAGTATTCATTTTCCCAATTATAACGTTTTACGTTTTAATTTTTTATATTTTGTATATGTTAGTTTTAACCTTAAAACTAACATACATAAAATATACCAATATATTACTACTAGCTGCTGTCAGAAAATAGCCTATATGTTATTCCAGGTCCCAAACTATACCCATTCCAAATTTCAGCCTAATCGGTTCAGTAGTTTTTGCGTGAAAGAGTAACAAATATCCATACATCCATACCATCCATACAACCATAACATATCCATACAAACTTTGACATTTATAATATTAGTAGGATGGACCGTAGATTAAGTTATTAAGTTAGTAAGATCTATAACTGTCACAGATCACGGGCGATATAGTGACCCGGTCTTTTGGGAGGCATGCGTGGAGCCGAAGCACAGAGGCCCTTTAAGAGAGTTAATCTAAATGCTAGAGCTACACATAGCGGGAATCATCCTTGGTTGCACAATATGATACACCCGAAGATAATATCCGCCAGGTATAGACTATTCCCCCCTTAAGGGTTCCCGCCTTGCCGTGGCGGGGGGCCTTAGTAATCGTGGCCTGGTCACCAGCGATGAAGCTAAGAGGACCCCATGGGGCCGAGCCAACGCAGACGGCGACACGGCCGGCCCCGAGACGGACCGCTCCTCTGGGTTTTAGTTGGAGTTGGAGCCTAGTTGGAGCGGTAGTAGGTTGCAGTGTCGTATGGGAGGCACCCCAACTGAGGTGTGGCTGTGCGGTATGGGCGGCATAGCCGCAGAAAAGTGGAGGCCGCCGCGGCGGGAGAGGAGTGCCGGTATAGAGACCCTGCCTTCCGCGGCCTTGGCGGGATTGCCACCGTTTGATGGCGGACGCGGTGGGGTCACAGGGGAGGAGGAGTGTCGGTATTGCAAGGGCCGGTCTCCTTATCCTCTGTGACCGTGAGGCAGGTGGCTGGGCCACTCGACTGACCCGTCGCAAGGGGGCCTAGGGGCGTTTGGACACGGGGTCGTTTGGTGCCCATTTGGCAGGGAAAGGTCCCCAAGGCGGTCGCGGCGCATCATGTGTTTCTGGTGCGTTGCGAAGAGGAGTGCTCCACACCCCCCAGTGACAGGCCCGATATCGGGCAGCCGCAGTGGGTTCGCGGAAGAGAAAACGTTCCCATGTTCCCACCACAAGCGGCAGAAGCGGAACACCCTGAGGGTTTTAGTGGGTTAAAGTCCCACATAATACGAATGAACTCGCCTGCTTCAGTTCTTCTGGTGAATTACAATCTGAGTCTCTTCAAGTCAAGAGTGAACAGGTGTCTTCTAGACCTTCGTGATACAACATTGGCTACATCATCACTTTCCATAAGGTGAGATTGTGGTAAAACGAAGGATAATGAAAAAAAAATTGTTTCAGACATTAATCATTACAAACGAACTGCTAGGTAGGTACTGAAAGACTTGAATGTTTGAAATTTGAACCCTTAAAATTAGCTTTACCTGGCCAATTCGATGTAAGGAAAAATATAATACCAATTAGAAATTAAATTATTAAAAAACTCAATCCACCCTTGTTTTAAAAACGGTGTGTCCTTATTTTACAACGAAACCTGATGCCGGCATAATGAGGGAAAGCTATGGTTTTACAAATTAATGGTGTTTTGTTTTATTATGGCGTTTTTTATTTCCTGTATCAGTTCCTCATTCTGAGTTCATTATTTTGGTTTCCTTTGTTTGGGAGTCCAATTTTCTGTATAATACGATTTGTTTTTTGTCTGTCTGGCCCTTTTAAATTAGTTGATCTTCAAATGTTATCTAGAATCCGTTTTTTTTTAAGTTTATTTTGAAGGATGTTGATAATGAATCTGTAATAAGAACATTCTGGTTTTCCTACACTTAAATAAATAAATAGGTTAAATTAGAAACGTTTACATAAACTTTAATTTAAATTACACTCGCAATGGATGCATCGTACAATATTCACTGCTGGGAATTGGCCTTTCTTATTTATTTATTTAAAAAAGAGTATCCTACGTGGAAATCACATCATCATCATCATCATCAGCCCATACACGTCCACAGCTGGACATAGGCCTCCCCCGTACGACGCCACAAATAGCGGTCCTAAGCCGCCTCCATCCATCGACTCCCTGCGACCGCTACGATGTCGTCGGTCCATCAAGTAGATGGTCTCCCATGTAGGGGGGATTTGCCATAATCACCACGCTTGGCAGGCGGATTGGTGATCGCAGTGTTGGTGTTTAAAAAATACCCAGAAGGAAGCTGCTGCCCTTCCTCTGGTAGGTTCCCTTAGTCGGCTTTTACGACATCCACCGGTTGAGTTGGAGGGGTCGATATTCGTACGCCGCGGCCCCACGGCTTCACATTGAGGCTACTTATTACACGACAGTATCTTACGATCTATGTGTTTTCAAAGTTATGAGACGCCATGTTTCTTTATTCCTGCCAAACGCTTAGTAACACTTTGACGGACCAAGACTCACATGGTCAATGTGCAGATTTTCGTGAAGCGCCCCAGGTGGGGCGGCGGCGCGCCCTTCCAGTCCGCACCGACCAGGCTGGGCAGTTCATGCGTTAAATGCAAACTAAATCTAGTTTTTGTTTGTATTGAAGCACCTGGCATAGGAATCTTTATCTTCCATGGAATATTAGGTACGTAAGTACGTTTACTTCGCCCAGAATCTAGTTGGAACATCTGTTCCAACTAAATTCTGGGCAAAGACCAATCAATGACCATTGTCATCTGACAATGGTCATTGATTGGTCACAAATTGCCAAATACTGCAACATACAAAACATTTGCAACTGAATTTTTAGTACAAAGTAGTTTTAATATTAGTACTGCCGTCAACTACTGAAGGTTAAAAAATATCGCTATAAAAAATGGGGTTGGTGTTAGAAAGGTGAAAATTTAATGTTTTATGTATTTTTTAAAGCCAAATCATTAAAATAAAAATTACAAAAAAGAAAAAAAAATGGGGTGACTCACCCTTATCACTAAGGAGTATAAAAAAATAGATAACATCCTATACTCAGAGCTACCAAATATTACACAAAAATATTCATAAAAATCAGTCAAGCCGTTTCGGAGGATTTTTATTACAAACAATGTGACACGAGATTTTTATATAATACTAGCTGACCCGTGCCCACTTCGTTGGGCGGTAAACATTTTTAGTAGTCTATAAAACTCGCAAATAACGCCAACAAATTTTACTTTCATCCCCTCTCCCAAAGGAACCCTATTGAGCTTGGCATAAACCCAATTCTAGACAAGATATTTCAAGTAATTGATTCAACATATCCCGAAGCAGCCTCAGGGCATCGAATTAATCGTTTTAGAATCTAAGGCAATCCGAAGGAACAGCAATTTACTTAGCCAAGCGAATGCGTCAGGACTTAGGTGACCTTAAGGCGCTACTGAACTGGAACTGGTGCTACTGTACAAGTTGCCTAATATAAAGTGTTGAATCTGCTTAGGATTGAATATCTATCATGATAAGCTTGATTCCGATTTGATTTGTTTGATTCTGGGGTGACAGAATAACAATATGTAGGCAAAGACAATGTAAAGCTATAGTTCTAGATTTATAAGTATTATAGTTTTCCGAGACAGACAAGTAAGTACATTAGTATTAGTATTCATTTTCCCAATTATAACGTTTTACGTTTTAATTTTTTATATTTTGTATATGTTAGTTTTAACCTTAAAACTAACATACATAAAATATACCAATATATTACTACTAGCTGCTGTCAGAAAATAGCCTATATGTTATTCCAGGTCCCAAACTATACCCATTCCAAATTTCAGCCTAATCGGTTCAGTAGTTTTTGCGTGAAAGAGTAACAAATATCCATACATCCATACCATCCATACAACCATAACATATCCATACAAACTTTGACATTTATAATATTAGTAGGATGGACCGTAGATTAAGTTATTAAGTTAGTAAGATCTATAACTGTCACAGATCACGGGCGATATAGTGACCCGGTCTTTTGGGAGGCATGCGTGGAGCCGAAGCACAGAGGCCCTTTAAGAGAGTTAATCTAAATGCTAGAGCTACACATAGCGGGCATCATCCTTGGTTGCACAATATGATACACCCGAAGATAATATCCGCCAGGTATAGACTATTCCCCGCTTAAGGGTTCCCGCCTTGCCGTGGCGGGGGGCCTTAGTAATCGTGGCCTGGTCACCAGCGATGAAGCTAAGAGGACCCCATGGGGCCGAGCCAACGCAGACGGCGACACGGCCGGCCCCGAGACGGACCGCTCCTCTGGGTTTTAGTTGGAGTTGGAGCCTAGTTGGAGCGGTAGTAGGTTGCAGTGTCGTATGGGAGGCACCCCAACTGAGGTGTGGCTGTGCGGTATGGGCGGCATAGCCGCAGAAAAGTGGAGGCCGCCGCGGCGGGAGAGGAGTGCCGGTATAGAGACCCTGCCTTCCGCGGCCTTGGCGGGATTGCCACCGTTTGATGGCGGACGCGGTGGGGTCACAGGGGAGGAGGAGAGTCGGTATTGCAAGGGCCGGTCTCCTTATCCTCTGTGACCGTGAGGCAGGTGGCTGGGCCACTCGACTGACCCGTCGCAAGGGGACCTAGGGGCGTTTGGACACGGGGTCGTCTGGTGCCCATTTGGCAGGGAAAGGTCCCCGAGGCGGTCGCGGCGCATCATGTGTTTCTGGTGCGTTGCGAAGAGGAGTGCTCCACACCCCCCAGTAAGAGGCCCGATATCGGGCAGCCGCGGTGGGTTCGCGGAAGAGAAAACGTTCCCATGTTCCCACCACAAGCGGCAGAAGCGGAACACCCTGAGGGTTTTAGTGGGTTAAAGTCCCACATAATACGAATGAACTCGCCTGCTTCAGTTCTTCTGGTGAATTACAATCTGAGTCTCTTCAAGTCAAGAGTGAACAGGTGTCTTCTAGACCTTCGTGATACAACATTGGCTACATCATCACTTTCCATAAGGTGAGATTGTGGTAAAACGAAGGATAATGGGAAAAATAATTGTTTCAGACATTAATCATTACAAACGAACTGCTAGGTAGGTACTGAAAGACTTGAATGTTTGAAATTTGAACCCTTAAAATTAGCTTTACCTGGCCAATTCGATGTAAGAAAAAATATAATACCAATTAGAAATTAAATTATTAAAAAACTCAATCCACCCTTGTTTTAAAAACGGTGTGTCCTTATTTTACAACGAAACCTGATGCCGGCATAATGAGGGCAAGCTATGGTTTTACAAATTAATGGTGTTTTGTTTTATTATGGCGTTTTTTATTTCCTGTATCAGTTCCTCATTCTGAGTTCATTATTTTGGTTTCCTTTGTTTGGGAGTCCAATTTTCTGTATAATACGATTTGTGTTTTGTCTGTCTGGCCTTTCTAAATTAGTTGATCCTCAAATGTTATCTAGAATCCGTTTTTTTTTTAAAGTTTATTTTGAGGTATGTTGATAATGAATCTGTAATAAGAACATTCTGGTTTTCCTATACTTAAATAAATAAATAGGTTAAATTAGAAACGTTTACATAAACTTTAATTTAAATTACACTCGCAATGGATGCATCGTACAATATTCACTGATGGGAATTGGCCTTTTTTATTTATTTATTTAAAAAAGAGTATCCTACGTGGAAATCACATCATCATCATCATCATCATCATCAGCCCATACACGTCCACTGCTGGACACAGGCCTCCCCCGTACGACGCCACAAATAGCGGTCCTGAGCCGCCTCCATCCATCGACTCCCTGCGACCGCTACGATGTCATCGGTCCATCGAGTGGATGGTCTCCCATGTAGGGGGGATTTGCCATAATCACCACGCTTGGCAGGCGGATTGGTGATCGCAGTGTTGGTGTTTAAAAAATACCCAGAAGGAAGCTGCTGCTCTTCCTCTGGTAGGTTCCCTTAGTCGGCTTTTACGACATCCACGGGTTGAGTTGGAGGGGTCGATATTCGTACGCCGCGGCCCCACGGCTTCACATTGAGGCTACTTATTACACGACAGTATCTTACGATCTATGTGTTTTCAAAGTTATGAGACGCCATGTTTCTTTATTCCTGCCAAACGCTTAGTAACACTTTGACGGACCAAGACTCACATGGTCAATGTGCAGATTTTCGTGAACCGCCCCAGGTGGGGCGGCGGCGCGCCCTTCCAGTCCGCACCGACCAGGCTGGGCAGTTCATGCGTTAAATGCAAACTAAATCTAGTTTTTGTTTGTATTGAAGCACCTCGCATAGGAATCTTTATCTTCCATGGAATATAAGGTACGTAAGTACGTTTACTTCGCCCAGAATCTAGTTGGAACATCTGTTCCAACTAAATTCTGGGCAAAGACCAATCAATGACCATTGTCATCTGACAATGGTCATTGATTGGTCACAAATTGCCAAATACTGCAACATACAAAACATTTGCAACTGAATTTTTAGTACAAAGTAGTTTTAATATTAGTACTGCCGTCGACCACTGAAGGTTAAAAAATATCGCTATAAAAAATGGGGTTGGTGTTAGAAAGGTGAAAATTTAATGTTTTATGTATTTTTTAAAGCCAAATCATTAAAAAAATTACAAAAAAAATAAAAAATAAATTGGGTGACTCACCCTTATCACTAAGGAGTATAAAAAAATAGATAACATCCTATACTCAGAGCTACCAAATATTACACAAAAATATTCATAAAAATCAGTCAAGCCGTTTCGGAGGATTTTTATTACAAACAATGTGACACGAGATTTTTATATAATACTAGCTGACCCGTGCCCACTTCGTTGGGCGGTAAACATTTTTAGTAGTCTATAAAACTCGCAAATAACGCCAACAAATTTTACTTTCATCCCCTCTCCCAAAGGAACCCTATTGAAATCCGGGATAAAAGTATCCATGTCCTTCATCATAGTATGAACTCAAATCCTGCTTAGTTTCATTTGAATATATATATAGTAGTTTCGGCGGTACGCTCAGTCAAAAAATTTACTTTTATCCCCTCTCCCAAGGGAACCCTATTAAAATCCGGGATGTAAAGTATCCTATGCCCTTTCTCGTAATATGAACTTAAATCATGCTAAGTTTTATTTGAATACCTTCAGTAGTTTCGGCGCTATGCGCAGCCACGAAATTTTTCTTTCATCCCCTCTCCCAAGAAAACCCTATTGAAATCCGGGATAAAATGTATCCTATGTCCTTCTTCATAGTATGAACTCAAAACCTGCAAAGTTTTATTTGAATACATTTAGTAGTTTCGGCGCCATGCGCAGCCAACAAATTTTACTTTCATCCCCTCTCGCAAGGGAACCCTATTGAAATCCGGAATAAAAAGTATCCTCTATCCTTCTTCGTAGTATGGACTCAAATCCTGCCAAGTTTCATTTCAATACGTTGAGTAGTTTCGGCGCTACGCGCAGCCAAGAAATTTTACTTTCATCCCCTCTCCCAAAGGAAACCTATTGAAATCCGGGATAAAAAGTATCCTATGTCCTTCCTCGTACTATAAACTCAAATCCTGCCAAGTTTCATTTCAAAACGTTCAGTAGTTTCGGAGCTATGCGCGGCCAAGATACAGACAGACAGACAGAAAGACAGACAGACATGATGGAAAAAAATTTCATTTTCGGCATCAGTATCGATAATAGAGTGCCCTCTAAAAATTTTTTTCAAAATATCTTCAATGTACAGAATTGGTCCTGTTACAGTTTTATTATAAGTATAGATATGTATAAATATTGTGTTCACACACACTTCCCAGTTTCATCACTATAAAAAGACAGTTAAATCCGATCCGATCATTCAAAACTGTCACAAAGCGCCCTACGAAACCGTCATACCTAAACCAAAAACCACTCATAATACAAGTTGAAATTCAAAAGTATCAATGCACGGATGCTGCGACACTGATGTATCACTTATACAGTCCCCTGCTTTCTTGTAGTGATGGGAATTTTAACTCCAAATATTGCATAGTGCAAAAAGTTTGGACTCCAACGGGGTTTGAACCCGCACCCCGTTTCCACTTGCATCAGTAAAAAAACTCTGATATTATCATGATCCTCATTACGATAATTTTTTTTAGATACCTACTTGGTTCTATAAATTTCGTCTTGAGTCTACTCGTAGCACAACAACGGCTTCACATAATTACGAAAACAAATATGGATTTCCAGATTGGTCGATTATCAATAAAATTATCTCGAAAACCTTATTATTCTCTAGGTCAGGTACCTCATCACTAGTTCCAAGGAGTCCCCTATTATAGTGAGGGGACAAGGGCCACCGTAATCCGACGCTGGGATCTTCACAATTACTTGCCCTTACGTTCACACTCAATATTGCTTTGAACACAATAGAAGTGGCTCTGGGACTAAATTTAATGGAAGTGGCTTTTAAACAATCCTAACTAATATTATAAATGCCAAAGTGCGTTTTTTTGTTTTTCCTTCCTTCACGCCATAACTAAGCAACCAATCGACTTGATTTTTGCATATAGTTAGTTGAAAGGATGGACAGTAATATAAGCTGCTTTTTGTCCTGGTAAAACATCAAATTCCCGCGGGAGATTTAAGGCTTATACGGCTTACGAATTTAACGCGGGTGAAACCGCGGGGAACAGCGAGTAAAACATATTTGCCAGAGTTGCCAACTGGCATTCAAACGTAAGGATCGATGCTTCCAACTCAGCCTGTGGGTGCTGTATGACCATGGCTACTAGAGAGGATGTTCTGCAGCCTGAGTGAGTTCCTAGAGTTATCCTTATTTGTGGCTATTTATAGTATAAAATTTGATATATCTAAGTGTTTATTTAGTAAACCTGAAGAAATAAAGTTATTGAAAGCTACCGCAGCTAAGCTCAGTTACCGACAGGTCCTTAGACTAGTCAAATGTACTTTAAACCGTTTTATATTCAGTAAAATTATTATTAAATAAGAAATAAGGAGGTAAGTATTGATTTTCTCTTCACTTAAATTGTTTGTCTAAGCAGTTTTCTTCGTATCGGAATTGCCGGAATCAATCATGACGCAAGCATTCACGTCTATCACTAACTTACTACTAATACACCAAATAGGTGTATTAGATATGCTTTTGACTTTAGGGGACCTTTATGGGGTAAAGTCAAAAGCATATCTCATCCAGCAACCATACATCTATGTTTGTAAAACAATATCTCCCTTCGGCATTGCGATTTATCGAGTGTTGATTCAATCATAGATTCCTTTAAAATTTCATGTTTGGAAACCAATTCGGATTATGATGAGACGCAATTTATTTTAGATAAATTCCATGATAGATGGTTCAGGCAATTTTGAAGGGAATTTGGTAAATTGAGTGTTCTCTTATTAGATAAATCATGTTCGTAATTTTTTTTGATGAATTAAAATTGGAACCGTATATTTGTTACCTATTTTTTACCGTCGTTGGTTTACCATAAGTGGTACGATAGCATCTTTAGGCATCAGCTGAATTGTATATACTTATGTTCCCTTTTGATCGAGTTACCTTAAACGCGAGATGCCAAAGAGGGCAATATACCTAAACATTTGAGGGTAAATAAAACTACAAATACATTAAAAAAACTTTAGGGTGTTTGCGGTCAAGTCTAACTCTCTTTCTCTGTCTCTCTCTGAAATTAAATCATCCAGGAAAATCTTTTTGCCTAGTATTTTACGCTTAGCCACGTGACCTATAATTAATTACCTGCGTAAATTATAACGAAATATGACCACTCTTTAATTTATGACTTTGCGTGTAATATGCGCAAATAACTTATAATATAAGTCCTATTGTGACAATGGAATTGAATTTATGTGACATTTTGAAATATTAAGTTTTAAATTTTCCGGGTGATTTAAACATTTAAGTGTCGTTATACTTTGCTGACTCACTAAAAGGTTTTTATATAATTTTTTATTTAGGAATCAAGCAAAAATAATAAAATTTGTTTTTGTTTGACCCATGATTAGCAACTTTACATCTAGCTATAGTTGCTCGTGACAATTTCCATCTAGCAAATTGCTTACCTACAATCTCGCCAGTTTCCTGCAAACTTGCTACTTTAGTTCCAGTTACGAAATTGCTATTAAGACAGTATTGTTTAGTTATGAATTGTGCTATTAATGCCGTCCTTTGGTTTGACTTCCACTAATGTATTCCGCTGCCTCCGACAGGTTACAAATGCATTTGTGCTATTGTTGTGCGGTTGGTTTTGATATTATTCAAATTTGCTATGAGCTTTATAAGGATCTAATGTTACAAAAATATTGTATTCTTTGGCATAAGTCCAGAAAAAGTAAAGTACTCGCCCTTACACGCCAGTTGCGGGTACCAATTGAAAATTTAAAAATTGGAACGAAACCGCACATAACATGTGAATTACTAAAATAGTACGAGTGAGGTATTTGTAACTCTATGCTTAGACGCGAGTAGATCGACCAACAAAACTGAGTTAAAATAAAATAACAGTCTACAAAAGAAAACATTCGACATCTTTATCATAATCCGATATGGTCTAGTGGCTAGGATACCTGGCTCTCACCCAGGAGGCTCGGGTTCGATTCCCGGTATCGGAATATCATTTTGACATTTAGCTTTTTTCTATAAATTAAAAATTCTTACCAGATATGTATGTTTATACAACGTCGTACCATCACGCTAACATTTGGTATGGTCAATTTTTTCAACACTTTATTGAGAAAGAAAATAACAATCAAATAATATAAACAAATTAAATTAGTATTTACAATTGAAACAATTGAGCTAACTGCAAACTGTTGTAAACAATCTACAGATATATCAATACCAGTCGGAAGCGTCCCCAAGACGCTGGCTACATTGCCCCACTGTATGGCAATGCTAATGCGCTGCGCCAGATACTCACCAGCTCTCGGGTCACGCGTCGCTTCGACCAGGCGCTCAGATAATTTTTTGAAAACCCGGAGAGGAGAGCCTCGGTACCCTACGGACCTAGGGTCTCGACTCCAAGTCGAGCAAATGCGTATGCTCTGTCGTATGCGTATATTTGCGCCTCTTGAGATCCTCGGCCAAATCTGCCGCAATTTTTTCATGTTTTAATTCGTGTTTGTAAAGTTAAAAACTACTAAGTTAAACTTGTACTCAGGGAAATTTCACGTCATCTGCCCCCCTAGCACGGGGTTTGTTCTCTAGGGTAGAATAGACAATAATGACATCGCATAGCCATACACTGTGTACAATATTTTATTTTTAAATAAAATAAAATATTTATTCAAAAATATCTTATTTAATATCAGTATAAAAATAACTTAATTCTAGATGACGTGTGCCTGAACTAGGTAAAACCTGTATAACAGGCGAAATTAAATATATAAATAAAATTTATTCAAAAAACTCGTATACACACAAAATAATAAATAATGTTGGACAATACACACAACATCATCTAGTCCCAAGCTAAGCAGAGCTTGTGTTATGGGTACTAGATGACTGATATACATAATACAATATATTACATTGATAGATATTTTTTATTATACATAGAAAACGACCAGAACACCCTGAACAAATATTTGCAGATCGTACAAACATTTGTCCCGAAGCGGGAATCGAACCCGCAACCTCCTGCGTCACAGGCGGACCTTCGCCCGCCGCGCCACATCGGTCGTCAAAAAACATGAGTGCACCTAATAAATAAATATAGCTAAGTGTAATAATTTTGTTGTAACAGTTTTATTGAAGTTGAAGTAATGAATTTCAAATAATTTACGCATTCAATGACCCTAACTTTTCTCTATTCTACCCACATTCTACCCTAGACAACAATCCCTGTGCTAGGGGGGCGGGTGTTCCAATATAACTATTCCAAAGTAAATTAACTAAACTATAGACAAGTACCGAAGTACCTCAATCCACCCATACATATCACCCATTACTAAATTACTTGTGTTTGTCTCTAAGAACTATCAAATTTCTCCGTCCAACTGTAATCTCTCACCTAAACCGCACCGATTAGACCCTTCAAACAAATCACCAAGTTTACCTACCTAACAAATACCTCGAGGATTAGCCATAAGTCACGGTGTAAGATGGTCAAAGGCACCTTTAAGTTATTCATTTGGCTAATGGAACTGTTTGTTATGGAAACAGTCACATTTTAGATTGTGATAGTGTTCAATGTTTTTAATATTAAAGGGTTTCTAAAGGTTAGCGAAAAGACAATGCTCGCAAAAATAAATATAAAAATTAGATCGTGATTTGTTTATAACACTGTATTTCAATATATTTATTCTCTTCGAGACCTAAACTACCTTATAATATTATTGTAAATGAGACATTTCGTACCTACAGTATCAGAAGTTCCTTACATACATATGTATCAGAGTTATACTATGTATGGGACCGCTTCTGACATGAGAAGTGTGTGGCCCACGTGGCCTTTTAAAAGTGGGATGAATACGAAATGAAACCTCGCCTGAATTTGAATTCCCATGTACGTCCCACTTTGGTTCGAAGCGAGTGGGACGAACACAATAACTCTGACTTTTCTATGCAACTTTCTAAATTATTTCTACTGTATTTTTTTGGCTTTGTAGGTTATTGTCGTTATCCTATGGACCTTTATAGACTGCGATAAAGATAATAATTTGATTATTTAACGGAAATAAAAAAGATTTGATTTTAATTCGTTGTTTCTTTTAGCTTCGCTTGCCATAGCATGGTAATATTTATATCTATTGGCACGCTACGATCTACGCTATTGCTCCAAGAAAACATTTAATTTCCAATCCTCAGGGGAAACACTTAGCCATAAAACCTTTCCTACTTCGCTTCAATAAATTGTTCGACACTCGTTGACGGCAAACGGCCTGTTTTGAATTTCAGAGCATTTGCAATCGGTATCCAAAGCACTTAGATACGGTTCGGTACTCTTGATACTCACGGGAGATAAAGTTCAAAAAAAAGTTCAAACGATCAAAATATCTGTGGGGATATAAAGTAACCACTTAATTTCGACACCATTAGGTATCATGTTTTGTTGCACGTTTGGAAAACCTAACTAACTTGTATCCTATTATGAATTTTGGCTTATTTCAGTTTTCCCTCTCAGTGGCGGATTTTCGAAAATCCCCCTCTGCGGGGAAAAACAGGAATGATTTTTTAAGAGAAGCGATACAGTAAAACGGGGTGAATAGAGACTACAGGGTAAATAAAAATGGACGAAATGCTGGAGCAAGACATTACCTGGCTTGTAACAGTTGAAGTATCCTTACAAGGATACTTTTTGCTGATTTACTGCAGAGGTCAAATCCACTGACACAGGAGGTGACTCCTGTGTCAGTGGATTTGACCTCTGCAAAAGGATGTTTTTCCTCCAGTATTTTGTCCATTTCTATTCACCCTGGAGTCTCTAGTACCCCGTTTTACAGTAGGTATCGAACTGTATATAAGTTTAATGATTATAAGTGATTGTTTTAACTATCTCTACACAATTACGAAAACTTGGTGGATTTCACGAATAAACTTAAAAAATAATAACTGTTTAAAACGTATTAGTGCGTTCACTCTAAGCTTCATCGTTGCGACATTTCCGAACAGGAGCTGGAGTGGCGCGTAGCTGCTCTGCAAGCAGCTACGGCGTTTGTGTCCGTGGCAGTCAGTGCTAATGAACAACTTGTCCCTTGAGACTAAAAATCAAAATTCTATCGCTCTAATAATATTTGAAAGTATTCTTAAAATGATTGACTTCGAAAAAAAAATTACTTCGGCATTTAATTATTGTAACTATGTTCGCCAACTTATCTAACCGTGTGTCCGAAACATCTTGTAAACTCACCAAGCTAAGATCCTTACCATAACAATAAACTATAGTGAGGAGTTCATTCCAAGACATTTACATACGAAACGTCGAAATGTTTGACAGTTTTAAGCAAAGGATCAGTGTTATGATAGGCTTGCTTTGAAGACGGCTGTACCTACAGTTTGGGCTTTGCCAACCATGTCTGAATCGGATATGAGGTATTTTAGTGAAATTTGAGAATGGAGTCATGAGAATAATTCGCTCCTGACTCTATAGTCAGGGGGCCTACTCGGAAAAGGAAAATCGAAGTTTCTTTTTCGTGTTCGTGCAAAACCAACTCTTATGTCCATTGCATAAGATTAGCGTTTGCACGAAAAGAAACAGAAACTTCGATTTCGTTTTTAAAAGTACGGGCCCAGAAGTGAATATGTTGCAATGGCGTTTCAAGTGGCAATCCAAATGTACCTATTCGTGGAATTATGATAAATGTTAATTGATTTATTGATTTATTTATAATCTACAGCCCCTTAAAACTAAAATTGAGGAACTTATTCACAGAACAGACGGCAAATACAGGATTAGTTTTTTGTAAAATTAAAAAAAAATTATAAAAAAACTATTTTTCGAATTAACTAACGCTGAAACAATTTTGTATAAGATCTAATAATTTGATTATTTTGAAAAAGCTAAAAGTAATTTAGAATCTCTTAATTTTTCACTGTTCTTATGTCTTGCGGGATAAATACTAATATCTCGGGAATAAAATATGTATTTATGAGATCACTTCAGGATAATTCTCTATACAGTAGCGAAAGTCAAAATCAGATCATAAATTTAAGGAAAAATCGACAAACATACATGTGTATATAAAAAATCATATATACCTACAGCCGAGCATATAACCTCCTCCTTTTTCCGAAGTTCGTTAGAAATATTAATTTGGACCACATATTGGTTCTTTTTTGTTTTTATTCGTAACTAGCTTCCGCCCCCGGCTCCGGAAGCGTTATTCCGCGATTTTTCTAAATTGTTTATTGAACCTTATTGCACACCGATCAGAAAATAACATTTAAGTATAGGTTTATTTTAAATAGAAAATACAATTCTGTAAATAAATCATCGAACTGTCATTCATCGGAAGTGATCTTTCAAACGAAAGACGCGTGCTCTCGATTCATCAAATGAAATAAAATTCGTCGCTTTATCTGTTTGAATGATGATCTTAGAATTTTTATTCAATTTGTATTTCATATTTGTGAAATTAGTTTGAGTTTAGATTGCCTGTTTTTGTGAGAATAACAAACAATCAAAGCTTAAGTTGATCGGAAATCTATGGAGAAGGCCTTTGCCCATGAGTGGGTTTAACTGTAGTATATTTTTTTTTTTTTATAATATGGCGTGTTTTAAAAAACGAAAAACCGTCTTCAAATTCCCTTATTTTTACACTTATTTTAAATTTTGCTGGATAAATACTAATCCCCTGGGGATAAAATTTTTAGAAGACCCTGTCGGGTTCATATTCTATACAAAAAACTTTCATTTCAGTCCATAATTGGCGGAAATATCGCGTAACATACATACAAAAAAAAAAAAATACAGATGAATTGAGAACCTTTTGAAATCGGTTGAAAATGAATACAAAACAGGCTATGCAAAAACGGTTGTGATTGTGCACCAATCCAATTTGTTTCAACAGTTCAATTCAATTCAAAATTTATCAATAAACCAAAATAAACTGTCAACAACAAAATAACTGACAAACAATCAAAATACGATAATATTACGTAAACACAAAAGTACACTTGACCACATAAATCAATAATATCTAAAGAAAATTATTTTGTTCCATAATTCATAATTCTATAAATAATATAAAATAAGAATATGCTTGACCTAATAAAAAAAAATCCTTGACCCCATCTAACAATATGAAAAATAATGAGAAAAATATTCAGTTTATAACTTTTTCAGTTTGTAAATATTTATATTTTTTATTATAATTTATTTATCACAAACATAATAGACATAGACACAAAACCTAGAGAGGTTTGTCTTCGTACTAAATTTGTCATGAAAATATAATACAAAAAAAGTACAAAATTTATTATAATTATCATTAAGTCAATTCTTTGTAAACTACATTGTAGTTGACTGTACAAATCTACAAAAACAATTTGCTATAAAACACAAATACATTAGCAGTGGCCGAGTGCGGAGACTGAGAGTGATCGATCAACGTCCC
This sequence comes from Eupithecia insigniata, assembly GCA_947859395.1. NCBI lineage: Eukaryota > Metazoa > Arthropoda > Insecta > Lepidoptera > Geometridae > Eupithecia > Eupithecia insigniata. The sequence goes on from OX402013.1 coordinate 10,803,325, forward strand.
AACTAATTCCCGTAGAGATACGAAAGTTAAACGTTGTATACGTGACATCGCCGAAAAACGTGTTTTTACCCTCGAGTGTTTGCGGATTACTTTGGGTCAGACATTATTAATCGAACTTGCTCTAATTTAGTTACCGAATCACTTTTCATTCAGTTTCGGTCGGTAGGTGTATTGATAGATAAATATCTATATATATGTACATAATATATGTACATATATATAGATATTTATCTATTATATGTATTTTTATGAGTTTTGAAGTTGAAAGATTGTATTATCATCATTATCAGCCCGTACACGTCCACACTGTAGAACATAGGCCTCCCCCAAACGAGGCCACGAATAGCGGTCCTGAGCCGCCTCCATCCAATGACTCCCTGCGACCGCAACGATGTCGTCGGTCCATCGAGTAGGAGGTCTTCCCACACTCCGTTTCGCATTACATCGCGGTCGCCACTCGAGAATCTTTACTCGCCTACGGTTATCGGTTTTACGAGCTAGGCCAAGAAATATTGTATTCTTATACTTAATCAATTAAAAATAATCATTTGTTATAAATACTATGGATGTTACTTATAAATACAACAGACATTTGGGCCAGTCGCCGACCGGAGTGCCACGGCGGGTGAAGGTCCGCCTGTGACGCAGGAGGTTGCGGGTTCGATTCCCGCCTTGGGATAAATGTTTGTACGATCTGCAAGTATTTGTCTGGGGTGTTCTGGGTATTTTCTATGTATGATAAAAAGTATCTTTATATGTAATATATTGTATTATCTATATCAGTCATCTAGTCCCCATAATACATATTGGTGAAGTTAGCAGAGCATCTTCCAGCAGAGCATAAATAAATTAGAGTTCTGTTCGTATGCAGGTGAGTTCTATAGTTCCTGATACTTTACAGGAATAGTTCTGGCGTTTTTACATAAAAAAATTGAAGTGAAATTATGCTCTGCTAACTTCGCGTAGCAGAGCATATTTCAGAAATCGAAAAAAAATGAAGGATCTATGTATCTGTACATAATATAAACAGTTCCTGATAGATTAAAGAAATAGTTCCGATATATTTACTGCTATAAACTAAATTTAAAGATCTCATCATGTACAATTTCTGTTCGAGTTAGAGTCGTGAAAAAATGTCCCTTCGACCAGCGAAAACTAGTATTTTCATAGATTGCATCAAGATAAAAACGAAAACAGATCAGCTTTTTCGGTTTTGATAAGTTTTTTTACCTGAAATCCTGAAATACTCATACCTTGTAAAAATTAAAAATATTAGTGATTTTTCGTCCTATTTGAAAAGTTTCAGACACCATTATAGTAAGTTTTATCCGAGTTCTATTAAAATGGACCGCGTTTAAAAGTGAAAAACGTCTGATCAAGGGTCTAATCTTTAATTTTCCATAGATTTAAGAAGCACAACTTATGAAACTTTTATGAAAGTGGAGTTTGAACTCTGACAAAATCTGCGAATTGTGTGTTGAATTAGTAAAGATTCAAAGGCCAATAAAAATGTATTATAAGAGTTCTAGTAGCATACATTCAGTTTAAGATAAACAAAGGTCTGGTCTTATGATTTAGTGCAGTGTGTTCTGAGTTCAAATTCAGAAACAGAACTCCTGAAACTTTCATGAAATCGGACTTTGAACTCTGACGCAATCTGCGATTTGTGTGTTGAATTTGTAAAGATTCAAAGGCCTATAAAAATATTTTTATCGGTGTTCCGGTAGCATGCATTCAGTTTTAAATAACAAATGGTCTGTTCTTATGATTCAGTGCAAATGCAGAAACAGAACTCCTGAAACTTTCATGAAATCGGACTTTGAACTCTGACACAATCTGCGATTTGTGCGTTGAATTTATAAAGATTCAAAGGCCTATAAAAATATTTTTATTTGAGTTCTCGTAGCGTGCATGGAGATTAAGATAAACAATAATCTGTTCTTATGACTCAAGGCAAATTCAGAAACAGAACTCCTGAAACTTTCATGAAATCGGACTTTAAAATCTGACACAATCTGCGATATGTGCGTTGAATTTGTAAAGATTCAAAGGCCTATAAAAATATTTTAATAAGAGTTCTCATAGCATGCATGGAGATTAAGATAAACAATAGTCTGTTCTTATGATTCAGTGCAGATGCAGAAACAGAACTCCTGAAACTTTCATGAAATCGGACTTTGAACTCTGACTTAATCTGCAATTTGTGCGTTGAATTTTTAAAGATTCAAAGGCCTATAAAAATATTTTAATAAGAGTTCTCGTAGCATGCATGGAGATGAAGATAAACAATAGTCTGTTCTTATGATTCAGTGCACATGCAAAAAGAGAACTCCTGAAATTTTCTCGAAATCGGACTTTGAACTCTGACTTAATCTGAGATTTGGGTGTTGAATTTGTGAAGATTCAAAGGCCTATAAAAATATTTTTATAAGAGTTCTCGTAGCATGCATGGAGATAAAGATAAACAATGGTCTGTTCTTATGATTCAGTGCAAATGCAAAAAGAGAACTCCTGAAACTTTAATGAAATCAGACTTTGAACTCTGACTTAATCTGCGATTTAGGTGTTGAATTTGTAAAGATTCAAAGGCCTATAAAAATATTTTAATAAGAGTTCTCGTAGCATGCATAGAGATTAAGATAAACAATAATCTGTGCTTATGACTCAAGGCAAATTCAGAAACAGAACTCCTGAAACTTTCATGAAATCGGACTTTAAAATCTGACACAATCTGCGATATGTGCGTTGAATTTGTAAAGATTCAAAGGCCTATAAAAATATTTTAATAAGAGTTCTCATAGCATGCATGGAAATTAAGATAAACAATAGTCTATTCTTATGATTCAGTGCAGATGCAGAAACAGAACTCCTGAAACTTTCATGAAATCAGACTTTGAACTCTGACTTAATCTGCAATTTGTGCGTTGAATTTTTAAAGCTTCAAAGGCCTATAAAAATATTTTAATAAGAGTTCTCGTAGCATGCATGGAGACGAAGATAAACAATAATTTGTTCTTATGATTCAGGGCAAATGCAGAACCAGAACTCCTTAAACTTTCATGAAATCGGACTTTGAACTCTGACTTAATCTGAGATTTGGGTGCTGAATTTGTGAAGATTCAAAGGCCTATAAAAATATTTTTATAAGAGTTCTCGTAGCATGCATGGAGCTAAAGATAAACAATGGTCTGTTCTTATGATTCAGTGCTCTGCTGGAAGATGCTCTGCTAACTTCACAGACACGCGATGGATGCCATTTTGCAGGTGCGGGTGGCGGGGGAGTGGGTGTTTTCTTGTCACGACATCCATTTACTGCATACCTATGTATATGCTATTTATTTTATCCCGATAAAATGCGGGCAGCAGCTGGTAAAAACATAAGTGACAATTGGCAGTCTTATCGCTCAAGAGCGATCTTTGCCAGGCAACCTGGTATGGATTACTTTATTACGACACAATAAAAAAGAGTTATCTCATTACATGCAAAGAATTTTTAGGCACGGCTTCGGTTATACGTAATATATTTGTTCAGAAGTCACGTTTAGCGCCATCTATACAGCTACGGCGGAACCACTTCGCAACAACAACCCATTCATATGTTTAGAAATCGATTTTTTATTTTATTTTTAATCTGTATCCATTTCGTTCTATTTCAATCGTTTCACTCGTTCTTTGTATTCTTTCATTCACTTCATATCAAAATTCGCTGTGTAATGGTAATCGAAAACCCAATTATAACATTTATGAATCGTATAAACCAACTATTCATTGAAGTACTCCTGATTTCCTCATCCAGATAGGAACATATATTAGGCAGTACGTAACATTGATCCTTCGACCCATATAAAACGAAGAACCTGCCCTTGCCGAGTCGAGCGGCCACGCGGACACGTTTCCCGGTTCGTGATCTGGAAGCTGGTGGAGTCCTGGAGGAGGTCTGGAGTAGCGGCGAGCGCCTACAACGGTCGGTTCATCTCACCCATCCTTCCTCTCCCACTTCTCTGCAGTCTGCGTTAATATTCGTTTCGTGTTTCAGCTCTTTGTGCGTTTCGTGTCTGCGTCACCTTGTGCCTTGCATCGCCTATACCGCATAGAAACCGTAAGTATTGTACATTTAAAATGGATCAAGACAAGCTTGATCCCACTAATATTGATAGGCCAAAGTCCCCACGTGTGCTGGTCCCTAATGTCATATCAACCCGTATAACATCCCTAAAAAAGCAACGGGCTAATCTCAAATGTAGGTTAACTTTGTTTGGAAAACATATCAGTAATATTCAGCTAGAACAAGATCTCAATCCTAATAAAACAGCTAGTCAAAAAGTAGAATTTGATCTTCGTGTACAATCAAATGCTGCCATTTTCCAAAGTTTCAATGAGGTCCAAAGTGAAATAGAACAGCTGACGGATGATGAATCTGATCTTGAATCTCAAATGGAATATAGGGAATCCTTTGAAACACAATACTTTTCTCTGATGGCTACTGCGAAAGGCATATTAAACGATTACTCACAAATACCACAGGGTTCAATGGGTAGTTCTGTATCGCAAATCTCAATCAAGTTGCCACAAATAACTTTACCTGCCTTTGACGGTTCATATAACAAATGGTTAGAATTTAGAAACTCTTATGTGACTATGATTCACAATAGAACCGATTTAGGTGCGATACAGAAGTTTCACTATTTAAAATCATCATTAAGTGCCACTGCTGCTCAAGTTATTAGTGCGTTAGAGTTCACGGAATCCAACTATGCTCATGCGTGGGATTTGCTGGAACAAAGGTTTCAAAATCATAGATTACTTGTGCAAAATCATGTCAAGTCAATGTTTGCCACTCAATCGTTGCACTCAGAGTCGTGTGCACACATAAGAACACTCATAGACTCAACGTTAAGAGATCTGCGAGCCCTTAAATCCCTTGGCGAACCCACAGACTCTTGGGACACATTAATCATATACATTATTGTGTCAAAGCTCGATTCAGTCACAGAACGGGAGTGGGAATCACAAAAAGGCATCATCGGTTCAAAACGAAATGAGGTAGGTACCGAGCCCAAAATCAAGCTAGATGATTTACTTACTTTTCTCAGAAACCGGGCAGACTTGCTAGAAATGATAAATTCAAACAGTACACAAGTTTCTTCCTCATCTAAATCAAAAAATAACGAAGGGAGCAGGGCAAATTCTTATCAGCAAAATAAGAAACAAAGTAAATCGAACCCGCAACCTCAAGCGCATACATTTGTTTCAACAAACAGATCGAGCTCTGATAAGACAACACAAAAGCGTGTATGCTGTCACTGTAGCGACGATCATTATCTTTATTCTTGTGCAAAGTTTTTAAATATGTCTGTGTTAGATAGGCAAAATCTAGTTACTGCTAAAAAACTTTGTCCTAACTGTCTGCGTTCAGACAAGCATTCCGTTAATGAATGTACCTACGGCCCATGCAAGTTATGCAGCGCGAGGCATAACACGCTACTTCACGTTCCTAGTGAAACCATAAGTACAGTCGCCGCAAGTTCGTTAACCCCATCTCGTGATGACTCCCAAAAGTCAGCTGATGCGCCGAAAGACCGCGGTGAACGCACAGCACTGTCCTGTCAATCGTTTATACAGCCAGTCTTGTTGTCAACCGCGCTAGTAGACATACCTGATTCGAATAATCGGTATCACACTATTAGGGTTCTTTTGGACAACGGGTCACAGAACTGTTTCGTTACCAAATCGTTAGTAACTCGTTTACAGTTACCAATTATACAGTCCACTGTTCAGATTACAGGCGTAGGTCAAACCGTATCACAAAGTACTCACGCTTGTAAATTAAACATTCGTTCTAAAACTAGCGATTTCAACAAAGAAATCCAATGCTTGGTTCTACCTAGTATAACATCGAAGCTACCTTCGATGAACGTCAACTGCGACTCTATAGGTATACCTAGCTACATCTCGCTTGCCGATCCTACGTTTAGTATCCCATCCGAGGTAGATATACTTTTAGGCGCGGACGTATTCTGGGACCTACTCAAGGAAAACAGAATAAAACTCAGTGCAGGTCCATACCTATACGATTCGAAATTAGGATGGATCATCTCCGGACCTATTCACAATATTCAGTCGTATCTCACGAATAAAGTTCACTGTAATTTTGTTCAAATTGATTCTCAATTACGTAAATTTTGGGAGTTAGAAGAACTGACTGACTTACCTTCTGCGTTGACGAAGGAGGATAGGTATTGCGAATCGTTATTTACAGAAACTACACAGCGCGATGAGCAGGGTAGGTTTTCTGTGCGCATTCCGTTTAAGGATTCTCCTGACGTTTTAGGAGATTCTTTTACCATGGCGAAAAAACGTTTTTTATCGCTAGAAAAGAAGCTAGATTCGTCGTCGCAATATAAACAATTATATTGTGATTTCATGCGTGAATACGAGACGTTAGGTCACATGTCCCCGGTGCCAGGTAATGTCACGGACCCGAACAAACCGTACTACATCTTGCCGCATCACGGCGTGTACCGCGAATCTAGTCAAACCACTAAATTGCGAGTTGTTTTTGACGCGAGTGCCAAAACAACTACCAATAAATCGTTAAATGACATCCAACACATAGGTCCACCTCTTCAGAATAGTATATTTTCCATTCTTCTCCGTTTTAGGCAACACAAGTACGTAGCTTGTGCAGACGTGGAAAAGATGTACAGGCAAATCTTAGTACAGCCGGACTTACGTAATCTACAATTGGTAATGTGGCGGGAAAATAAAAACTTACCGTTACAGTTATTTTCATTGAATACGGTCACCTACGGTTATTCGTCTTCGCCCTACCTAAGTATACGGTGCCTGAAACAATTAGCGAAAGAATGTGATGATGAGCGTGTTTCAGAAATCATTAATTACGACTTTTACGTTGACGATGTCATTATCTCGCATAATAACGCAGATACCTTGTTAGAACTATGCAATAAAACTTCTAAGGTATTGAAATCGGGTTGTTTTCCGTTACACAAATGGACGTTCAATCACAACGTTTGTCCTGAGAGTAGTAAAGACCTAAACATAGGCGAACATCATCTGTCCAAAACTTTAGGTTTAGGTTGGTCCCCGGAGAGTGATGAATTGCATTTTACCACGAAGTTATCACCAGATGACTCACTCCTAACCAAGCGCATAATGTTATCCGTAATATCACAGATTTATGACCCGTTAGGTTTGTTATCTCCGGCAGTCATCATAGCCAAATGTCTTTTGCAAGGTTTGTGGTTGCAAAAGTTAGACTGGGACGAGCAGGTACCAGACAGTATCACAACTACATGGCGCGAATTCATTTCTAATCTGCAATGTTTACAGGAAATTCGTATTCCTCGTTATGTAACATCTGTAGATTCTCAGTACACCGAGTTACATGTGTTTACAGACGCGTCACAAAAGGCCTACGGTGCTTGTGCCTACGTTCGGTCTTGTCGCAACGATTGTGATCAGGCTCCTTCTATCTCAGTCAATCTATTGTGTGCTAAAAGCAAATTATGTCCTATCAAATGTGTCTCAATTCCGAAAGCAGAACTCTGCGGTGCGTTATTAGGTGCGAAACTATTCGTAAAAATAAAAGAATCCCTACGTATAACTTTCGATAAAGTCTATTTTTGGACGGATTCCACAATAGTGCAGGGATGGTTACGTATGTCTCCGCATCTTCTCAAAACGTTCGTACAAAATAGGGTCGTACAAATTAATGAACTAACCGATGACACGATTTGGCGGCACGTTATGGGCACGGAAAACCCTGCCGACCTTATCACCCGCGGTGCGAATTTAGATTCATTAAAATACGACACTAGTAATCGTTGGTGGTGTGGACCTAAGTTTTTAAACGAACCTAGCAGCAGCTGGTCCAGCAATAGGGAAGTTACATGTAGCGATGATTTACCGGAACGTAAATCTAACACAATTAATTTAATTTGTACGCAAACGAGTCCGTTATTTAATTGTGAACGCTTTTCCTCGTTTATTCGCTTACAGCGCACTTGTTCATACCTACTTCGGTTCATTGATAACGCGCGGCCGTCGCCGTGCGCACCTAGTCGCAAAACCGGTTTGCTAACTGCAGCCGAGCTCGATCGTTCGCTCATCACGTTGACACGCGCAGTGCAAAAGGAATTGTTTCCTAATGAGTATCATAGGCTCGTCAATAATTTACCGTTCAAAGAGAATGGTAAACTCGGAAATAAAATTGCGGGTTTAAACATATTCTTAGATAACCGCGGTCTAATTCGTGTAGGCGGCAGGCTATGCAACGCGACTGATTTTAGTTACGATAAAAAACATCCCGTGCTTTTGAGTGGTAAACATCGATTTTCAAGATTGTTGTGCGAATATGAACACAAGAAATTACTACACGCTGGGCCTCAGCTTCTAGTATATTCCATGCGTGAGCGTTGGTGGGTGCTGGGAGCTCGTAACTTGGCTAGGCAAGTGGTACATAATTGCGTTACGTGTACGCGCCTGAAAGGGAAAACTTTTACCCCAAAAATGGGAAATTTACCCCAAGAAAGATTGGAAACTGGGAGCTTCTGTTTCATGCGTTGTGGAACAGATTTTGCAGGTCCTGTCTCCATTTTAAATCGCAAAGGCAGGGGAGCTATTTTAATCAAGGCATACATATGTTTATTCGTTTGCTTCACAACTCGCGCAGTACATCTTGAGCTGGTAGGCGGTTTGTCGACACAGGACTATCTACTAGCTTTAAAACGTTTCATAGCACGACGCGGTAAGCCATTAGAAATTTTCTCTGATAATGGAAAAAACTTTGTTGGGGCACTTAAAGAAATAAATCAATTCTTCGAACATTCTGATGATGTTTCGAATTTCATGGCTAATAATAAAATTCGTTTAACTTTTATTCCTCCCTATAGTCCTCATTTCGGCGGACTTTGGGAGGCTGGAATCAAATCCTGTAAATATCACTTAAGGCGAGTATTAGGCAATGCAAGGTTAACGCACGAGGAATTCAGTACGTTATTAACGCAGATTGAAGCCGTCCTGAATTCCCGGCCTTTGTCTCCTCTTTCCTCAGATGTCCATGATTTCCTTCCCCTTACTCCGGCCCATTTCATCATTGGCCGGCCGTTGACAGCGCCAGCCTGCGAAGACCTGACGAGCGTCGCGTCTACCCGCCTGACCCGCTATCACCTGGTGGAGCAGCTGCGGCAGCATTTCTGGCAGCGCTGGTCAAAGGAGTACGTGTCGGAGCTGCAACAGCGCACGAAATGGAAGGTCGATAGCCAAGACATCGACAAGGACATCCTAGTCCTCATCAAAGAAGACAATATACCTCCCCTCAAGTGGAAGATGGGCCGGGTAACACGTTTATTCCCCGGCAACGACGGCGTTTCCCGCGTAGCGGAGATTCGGACGGCGACTGGCATCATTCGGCGAGCGTTCTCAAAGATCTGCCCACTGCTGCCGGAACCATCGAGCCAGTGAAGAGCAGTCCAGGTTGGAAGCTTACATCCTGGAGCTTCCAAGGCGGCCGGCATGTTCAGAAGTCACGTTTAGCGCCATCTATACAGCTACGGCGGAACCACTTCGCAACAACAACCCATTCATATGTTTAGAAATCGATTTTTTATTTTATTTTTAATCTGTATCCATTTCGTTCTATTTCAATCGTTTCACTCGTTCTTTGTATTCTTTCATTCACTTCATATCAAAATTCGCTGTGTAATGGTAATCGAAAACCCAATTATAACATTTATGAATCGTATAAACCAACTATTCATTGAAGTACTCCTGATTTCCTCATCCAGATAGGAACATATATTAGGCAGTACGTAACAATATTATTAAATCCATGATTATACACACAGCATCCTTTTTACTGGATCCGTTTATTTTCCCGTGACGGCTTATGAAGTTATAGGAGCGAGTTCACACACCTAACAGTATTCCTATGCCAGAAATAAAATCGATTGGTTGCCAAGGGCGTTAGGAAAGGACAGACATATAAACACACTTTCGCATTTATAATATTAGTTAGGATAATATAAATAGTAGAAATGTAGGTATACGTCGTATGGGGGAGGCCTATGCCTAGCTGTGAACGTGTATTGGCTGATATGATTACATAGAATGTTATGACATTACATAGAAAGAATGAAAAAATCAGATAATATCATTAGAAGTACTATGTGGCAAATTATCAAAGAAAAGACAAACAAAAATAATATCAAGGAAAAGAAAAATATTAAATTAATTATAAATTCCGAAACTATTATCAATCCAGAAAAAATTGCTAACCATTTTAACAATTTCTTCGCGTCAGTGGGCCAAGTACCGTCATCTCACTCACAGCGCCACTTTTCTGTACCTACCCAGTCAGAAAAAAGTACATATCGAGGGCATCATTCCATAGGGACGTATCGACATTTGGGTACTTTTCAGGAGCAACAATAAAATGTTTATTAGCTGTCAGAGACGACAGATCTAAATGAAAATTTCTGATTAATCATAAAATAGTATTATTTATTTATTATATTTTATTTTATTCGGAGAACAAACAGTTTTACACACTTTATAAATAAAATTAAATAATAACTTATAACCATTTATGTGTCCTCGCATATAAAAGCTAAAAGACTGCTTAACATTATTATAAATGCGAAAGTGTGTTTGTTTGTCCGTCCTTCACGCCCTAATTAAACAACCAAATTACTTGATTTTCGGCATAGAGTATGTAAGTTGAAAGGATGGAGTATACTCTATACGTATAAATAGGTATTTGTTCCCATAAATCTGACAGACAGACAGACAGACGGACGGACGGACGGAAGGATGGACGGATCCGTCCATCCGTCCATCCGTCCATCCGTCCATCCGTCCATCCGTCCATCCGTCCGTCTGTCTGTCAGATTTATGGGAACAAATACATATTTATACGTATAGAGTATACTCCATCCTTTCAACTTACGTTTCGGATTTGCGGAAGCTACGAAGAGTATTCAGAACTAGATTCAAAAAGTACAATGAAGGTATGTTTTGATTGGTTTGTATGAAAGGATACGTACTAATAAGATTGAGAAAGGGGGTAATTCCCAACGTGAATGTGAATAATTATTAATAGTAAAATTATTTCCATGGATGGATCACAAGCACGAAGTATTAAAAGATCAGAAAGGGGTTATTTCCGACACCTGCCCTGCAGGGAGATTATTGTCTAGGTTAGAATAGAGAAAAATTACGTCACTTTGTCATCGAATACGTAATGGACGGATGGACGGATGGACGGATGGATGGATGGATGGACGGATGGACGGATGGACGGATGGATGGATGGATGGATGGATGGATGGATGGATGGACGGACGGACGGACGGACGGACAGATGGACGGACGGACGGACGGATGGACGGATGGACGGACGGACGGACGGACGGACGGATGGACGGACGGACGGATGGATACGCAATAAAAAATAAAGTACATGTTATCTATCTATCTATCTATCTATCTATTTAGCTGTCAGAGACGACAGATCTAAATGAAAATTTCTGATTAATCATAAAATAGTATTATTTATTTATTTTATTTTATTTTATTCGGAGAACAAACAGTTTTACACACTTTATAAATAAAATTAAATAATAACTTATAACCATTTATGTGTCCTCGCATATAATAGCTAAAAGACTGCTTAACATTATTATAAATGCGAAAGTGTGTTTGTTTGTCCGTCCTTCACGCCCTAATTAAACAACCAAATTACTTGATTTTCGGCATAGAGTATGTAAGTTGAAAGGATGGAGTATACTCTATACGTATAAATAGGTATTTGTTCCCATAAATCTGACAGACAGACAGACAGACGGACGGACGGACGGACGGATGGACGGATGGACGGTTGGACGGATGGACGGATGGACGGATGGACGGATGGACGGATGGACGAATGGACGGATGGACGGATGGACGAATGGACGGATGGACGGATGGACGGATGGACGGATGGACGGATGGACGGATGGACGGATGGATGGATGGACGGATGGACGGATGGACGGATGGACGGATGGACGGATGGACGGATGGACGGATGGACGGATGGACGGATGGACGGATGGACGGATGGATGGATGGATGGACGGATAGACGGATGGATGGACACGTACATATTTACGCTTCACCACCGTAAATCACCGCTTAATCCGTAAACAAACAGTTCAACCCGATTTCACTAGGTGGCAGTGGATTTAAATGTTTGGATTGGTAAATTCTTCGATTTATTCATTGAAATCCGACACGTGCATACTTGTGCACTATAGTATGTCCTGTGCACCTGGATAGACTCCTTTGACACTGACCGCCGGGGCCGAAATTTGGCAAATATATATATATATAAAATCCTAACTAATATTAAAAATGCGAAAGTGTGTTTGTTTGTCCGTCCTTCACGCCCTAATTAAACAACCAAATGACATGATTTTCGGCATAGAGTATGTAAGTTGAAAAAGATTCACGAATTATAGGCAAAACTCCTTTTTCAGTAGAACAGCAGCAACATTCAATAGTTTGGTCGATATCCACGACATCGATTTATTCGATTCAAAAGGGCAAAGTATTAATTTAGCTAAAAATGTTTACCACCTAACGAAGTGGGCACGGGTCAGCTAGTTCATTAACAATTAAAACAAATGTTAATTGAAAAATGCTATTATGACGAAAATGATTTTTTAAACGACCAAATGACATAAAAAAATAATGTCAAAATTTTTATATATATAATTGAATCTTTTTATTATTATTACCTATGTATATTAAACTAGACAAGTAGGTACTACTTACCTCGGTACCAACATATACAGTGTGTCCCTGGATAAAGTGCAACCCCGAAAGGGGGTGAACCTAGATCAAAAATTATCGACAAAAAATAGAAAAAAAAATTAAAAAAAATTCGTATATACTATATTGATTATCGCGTCCGTCCGTCCGTCCATCCATCCATCCATCCATCCATCCATCCATCTATCCGTCCATCCGTCCATCCGTCCATCCATCCATCCACCCATCCGTCCATCCGTCCATCCATCCATCCATCCGTCCATCCGTCCATCCGTCCATCCATCCATCCATCCGTCCATCCGTCCATCCGTCCATCCATCCATCCGTCCATCCGTCCATCCATCCATCCATCCGTCCATCCATCCATCCGTCCATCCGTCCATCCGTCCATCCGTCCATCCGTCCATCCGTCCATCCGTCCATCCGTCCGTCCATCCGTCCATCCGTCCATCCGTCCATCCGTCCATCCGTCCATCCATCCACCGGACGGACGGATTTTTTATTGCGTATCCATCCGTCCATCCGTCCGTCCGTCCATATGGACGGACGGACGGACGGACGGACGGACGGATGGACGGATGGATACGCAATAAAAAATGAAGTACATGTTATCTATCTATTTAGCTGTCAGAGACGACAGATCTAAATGAAAATTTCTGATTAATCATAAAATAGTATTATTTATTTATTTTATTTTATTTGGAGAACAAACAGTTTTACATACTTTATAAATAAAATTAAATAATAACTTATAACCATTTATGTGTCCTCGCATATAATAGCTAAAAGACTGCTTAACATTATTATAAATGCGAAAGTGTGTTTGTTTGTCCGTCCTTCACGCCCTAATTAAACAACCAAATTACTTGATTTTCGGCATAGAGTATGTAAGTTGAAAGGATGGAGTATCTATACGTATAAATAGGTATTTGTTCCCATAAATCTGACAGACAGACAGACAGACGGACGGACGGACGGACGGATGGACGGATGGACGGTTGGACGGATGGACGGATGGACGGATGGACGGATGGACGGATGGACGGATGGACGGATGGACGGATGGACGGATGGACGGATGGACGGATGGATGGATGGATGGATGGATGGACGGACGGACGGACGGACGGATGGACGGATGGATACGCAATAAAAAATGAAGTACATGTTATCTATCTATCTATCTATTAAGCTGTCAGAGACGACAGATCTAAATGAAAATTTCTGATTAATCATAAAATAGTATTATTTATTTATTTTATTTTATTTGGAGAACAAACAGTTTTACATACTTTATAAATAAAATTAAATAATAACTTATAACCATTTATGTGTCCTCGCATATAAAAGCTAAAAGACTGCTTAACATTATTATAAATGCGAAAGTGTGTTTGTTTGTCCGTCCTTCAAGCCCTAATTAAACAACCAAATTACTTGATTTTCGGCATAGAGTATGTAAGTTGAAAGGATGGAGTATCTATACGTATAAATAGGTATTTGTTCCCATAAATCTGACAGACAGACAGACAGACGGACGGATGGACGGATGGACGGTTGGACGGATGGACGGATGGGCGGATGGGCGGATGGACGGATGGACGGATGGACGGATGGACGGATGGACGGATGGACGGATGGACGGATGGACGGATGGACGGATGGACGGATGGACGGACGGACGGATGGACGGATGGACGGATGGACGGATGGACGGATGGACGGATGGACGGATGGACGGATGGACGGATGGACGGATGGATGGATGGACGGATGGACGGATGGACGGATGGACGGATGGACGGATGGACGGATGGACGGATGGACGGATGGACGGATGGACGGATGGACGGATGGACGGATGGACGGATGGGCGGATGGACGGATGGACGGATGGACGGATGGACGGATGGACGGATGGATGGATGGATGGACGGATATACGGATTGATGGACACGTACATATTTACGCTTCACCACCGTAAATCACCGCTTAATCCGTAAACAAACAGTTCAACCCGATTTCACTAGGTGGCAGTGGATTTAAATGTTTCGATTGGTAAATTCTTCGATTTATTCATTGAAATCCGACACGTGCATACTTGTGCACTATAGTATGTCCTGTGCACCTGGATAGACTCCTTTGACACTGACCGCCGGGGCCGAAATTTGGCAAATATATATATATAAAATCCTAACTAATATTAAAAATGCGAAAG